>CM058233.1:64900803-65274776 GCA_030180135.1 Orychophragmus violaceus | reverse complement strand
AGAAAATAGGATATTTCCTAAAGATATGATTTTATCAATAATGCAATGGTTGGCTAGGGTTAACCACAACTTATTAAATATAAAGATCAATAGACTGTTTCATGAAGATTTACAAGCCTAGGGTATTCTTGAGAGATGTACACATGTGTGTGTGGTTTCGTTTCACTATAAAGATTTGTCGATTTGTTGGTGTATTTATCTATCTAGAAAAGAGGGATAGACATTGTAGTGTTGAATATCATAGCAGTTGTAATTGAAATCTTATTGATGTGGATTTGTTTATGGACTAGGTCTCGGGGATGTAGGAAAACTGCACCTCGATAAAAAATTATATGTGTTCTTTACTTTATGCATTCAAACATATAGATCTAGCCACAAATTGCAGTTCCAATTGGTATCGGAGCGGGTTCCCGCCTGAAGTTTATTCTTATTTCAGGTAGATCATGGATTTGTGTTTAGAAGGATAAAATTGAAGATGCATTTGTTTGGAGTGTTTTTGTGCCTGTCGCAGTTAATTACAAGAAGTAATACAGGAATTGTGAAGTAGTACAAGAAGTGTATATGATGTGGAGATCTAAAATAAAGCAGGTGTTTTGATGCGAAGCATTGAGTATGCTTGGATTATAAAACTCAATCATCAAGGGAGAGATTGAAGATGTTGTGTTGATGAGTTTTAAAAGTTGTCATCTACCAAGTTGTAATGCCCCAGTTCCGTTTTCACCTTATTCAACCAATAATCAACAATCAAACAAGAACATGATTTTTAGTTTTCTTATTCGGGACCAGAGCCGTTACATTTTTACCGTGTTTGACTAAATCAGCCTAGGCCAGCAACTTACTTTGCCAATCTAAACTGAATTATTCGATTACACATTTCCCAAATTTGATTAACGCTTTGCAACCCGTAATATAATTCGATAGTTATATTAGATCAGACTAATCTATATAAATAACATGCTTACGAATATAAAACATTCATTATTTATTTTATATTATAAGTTTAAAATGTGCAAAAATACATATATGTCATGGATAATTTGAACTAAAATACATTACATACTTTACTTTAAAATATCGTTTGCGAAAGAGACGTCCACACTACACCGGCTGGCCTAACGTCCTGCAATTCGTTAACGTATTGGTTTCCTAAAAAACTGTAAAAGAGAGGGGTGAGCAATCTATTATCGACCCAGTGAGTTGAGATTCGCCAATCTAACAAGTTAACATTTCGTCTACCCGACATAACCACAAACATAAAAAAGGACGGAAAATTGACAAGCAATATAAAAATAAATAAATAGCTGAAGCACAATAAAATGAAGTGAACTATATGCATGTTACGGGCCCTGGCAATATCTTCCTTCCCTCGAAATATTGTACCCGTTACCATAAAGGCCCACGGTGGTGATTCCATGACTCTTACGCGTAAACACGAAGTAATACAACTAAGACATCGTTCTTCGTCCATCGATACATGGCGACTCAGGCTACCAAAAAGTTTCCATCGGGCTCGACCCTAAGACATGACCTTGTTTCTACGAACCCAACACCTACCGGCGTCACTTAGTAGGTTAACGCCTATCACAACCACGACCCGAGGGTACGTGAACTGACCAGATGCTCCTGAGGATCCATCGGGGAGGGAAGTAGATATACCCACAATAACACAATGTCACTAACACATCAATCAAATCGTTTGTCAAATCACATCTCAACATTCATATCACCCAATACATCATTCTCATCACCACTCAATTATAGTTTCATTCTCATCAACCAAACATCATCACATAATTACTTAATGATTTCCAGTTAATTACTTATATACCAATCAAAGTGTGTCATACAATAATAACTCAATCACAACAATAACCAAGTGTCAACATAGTATCAATATCACCAATAACAATATGATAACAAAACCGACACTAGTTATAACTATATCCAAAAAGAATTTCTCGATAAAAACCGGTTATTTATTAAAATTTCCAAAACTTTCCAAAAATAACTCCAATGAAATTCTTAAAAATATAAATCATTTGATTAGCATAAAATATCATTACAAAAGAAATAATATTATTTTTATTTCTTCCCGAGACCGGGGTATAACATACGTAATTTATCAAAGTATACACATGTACATGTAACACTTTGTGAGACAAAACGATCAAAACTGATATCAAAGAGCTGTCTGATTAACCAAAAAAGAAGAAGGTAACATATAGTGAGAACTGATGAAATAAAGTAACTGAGTTTGTGAAGTTCACATTTTAGTTTGCTTTGGCTTTGGAAGTGGAGGGTGAATATGTTATGTTGACTAAGTTTTAAAAGGTATCAAAACATGTCATCTACCAAATAGTACAGAGCATAGTAGACGACGTGATACAAAGCGTATCAAAATTATGGATAATGTGGAGTTAAATATATGAACTGGATTGAATTGGAGCTGACAAGGACAAACCAAAAAAGTATAGCTAAACTGGAAGAGGATCTTGAAGAAGAAGAAGATTCCATATTTTTGAGAAAAAACTTAAGAAAATAGGATATTTCCTAAAGATATGATTTTATCAAAAATGTAATGGTTGGCTAGGGTTAACCACAACTTATTAAATATAAATATCAATAGACTGTTTCATGAAGATTTACAAGCCTAGGGTATTCTTGAAAGATGTACACATGTGTGTGTAGTTTCGTTTCACCATAAGGATTTGTCGATTTGTTGGTGTATTTATCTATCTAGAAAAGAGTGATAGACATTGTAGTGTTGAATATCATAGCAGTTGTAATTGAAATCTTATTGATGTGGATTTTTTTATGGACTAGGTCTCGGGGATGTAGGAAAACTGAACCTCGATAAAATTTTATATGTGTTCTTTACTTTATGCATTCAAACATATAGATCTAGCCATAAATTGCAGTTCCAATTGGTACCGGAGCGGGTTCCCACTTGAAGTTTATTCTTATTTCAAATAGATCATGGATTTGTGTTTAGAAGGATAAAATTGAAGATGCATTTGTTTGGAGTGTTTTTGTGCCTGCCGCAGTTAATTACAAGAAATAATACAAGAATTGTGAAGTAGTACAAGAAGTGTATATGATGTGGAAATCTAAAATAAAGCAGGTGTTTTGATGCGAAGCATTGAGTATGCTTGGATTATAAAACTCAATCATCAAGGGAGAGATTGAAGATGTTGTGTTGATGAGTTTTAAAAGTTGTCATCTACCAAGTTGTAACACCCCAGTTCCGTTTTCACCTTATTCAACCAATAGTCAACAATCAAACAAGAACATGATTTTTAGTTTTCTTATTCGGGACCAGAGCCGTTACATTTTTACCGTGTTTGACTAAATCAGCCTAGGCCAGCAACTTACTTTGCCAATCTAAACTGAATTATTCGATTACACATTTCCCAAAATTGATTAACGCTTTGCAACCCGTAATATAATTCGATAGTTATATTAGATCAGACTAATCTATATAAATAACATGCGTAATTTTATAAAACATTCATTATTTATTTTATATTATAAGTTTAAAATGTGCGGAAATACATATATGTCATGGATAATTTGAATTAAAATACGTTACATACTTTACTTTGAAATATCGTTTGCGAAAGAGACGTCCACACTACACTGGCTAGCCTAACGTCCTGCAATTCGTTAACGTATTGGTTTCCTAAAAAACTCTAAAAGAGAGGGGTGAGCAATCTATTATCGACCTAGTGAGTTTAGATTCGCCAATCTAACAAGTTAACATTTCGTCTACCCGACACAACCACAAACATAAACAAGGACGGAAAATTGACAAGCAATATAACAATAAATAAATAGCCGAATCACAATAAAATAAAGTGAACTATATGCATGTTACGGGCCCTGGCAATATCTTCCTTCCCTCGAAATATTGTACTCGTTACCATAAAGGCCCACGGTAGTGATTCCATGACTCTTACGCGTAAACACGAAGTAATACAACTAAGACATCGTTCTTCGTCCATCGTTACATGGCGACTCAGGCTACCAAAAAGTTTCCATCGGGCTCGACCCTAAGACATGACCTTGTTTCTACGAACCCAACACCTACCGGCCTCACTTAGTAGGTTAACGCCTATCAGATCCACGACCCGAGGGTACGTGAACTGACCAGATGCTCCTGAGGATCCATCGGGGAGGGAAGTAGATATACCCACAATAACACAATGTCACCAACACATCAATCAAATCGTTTGTCAAATCACATCTCAACATTCATATCACCCAATACATCATTCTCACCACAACTCAATTATAGTTTCATACTCATCAACCAAACATCATCACATAATTACTTAATGATTTCCAGTTAATTACTTATATACCAATCAAAGTGTATTATACAATAATAACTCAATCATAACAATAACCAAGTGTCAACATAGTATCAATATCACCAATAACAATATGATAACAAAACCGACACTAGTTATAACTATATCAATGAATTATAACTCAGTGTCGGGAACATGCTTAATAACAAATTAGTCACACAATTAACTCCAACTCACCATTTACTTTGTCGCGGTTGACCCCAGTAACTCCGATTATTCCTCCAAAATGAACATCCGGACCGATCTTACACTAACGAACCCTAATTAACCGACCAATTTCTAATACTAACCGCCAACAATGAAATAGAAAGTAGGTACTTAGGATGAACGTTTAAAATCTCTGTTTAGGAAATATTTCATCGTTCCAATGATATCACTCCGTCACTTTTCCCGCTCATTCGCTTCTTTCTTCTCTCTTCTTCTAGAGCTCCTCTCTTCTTCTTCCTTCCTCCCTTTCTCTTCCTCTGATTTCTCTCTTCTCCTTCCTTCCTCCCTTTCTCATTTTCTTCTTCTCTTGTGAGTTGAGTTGTGAGGAAAATGAGTTGGGTTAGCAACTTTTTTATACTACAAACAGGTGAATTTACACCATACAAGTGTCACCCTTCTCTCCCATCTTCCTCCACGTTTTTGCTCCCAAAGTTCATCCAAAACCAAAGAATTCTATCTCTTACAATACACTTGTCGCTCCTTATTATATATTCTGCCTATATGTTTGCCAACACATAACTTCAAATGCAATGAATAATGGTGAGGTGTCATCCAAGTGCTTTGAACCTTAAGGTTCAATGAATCATAATTAAGTTCAATGAATCCATTCTTCTCCTTTCTTCTTAACAATTTTTGTGGACCATACACTTTATGGGCTTGGTTTTGTGTCCAAAATGAATCATTCCTCAAACCAAGCCTGCCTGGATCAAGGTCTAAGTTCACAAAATTAATTTTTAATTTTTTGATCACTAAATATTCTTTAATGATCCAAAAATCATAACCCAATCCAGGAATCAAAACCATAGCTCATGCATATTTTAATAGAGCTTTGGTCGATATTTCATAATTTTGGATGCACTTTAGATGGTTTTTCGACGTACCCGTTCACTTATTTAATTTCTCGTTAAAACTAGTTATTTATGAAAATTCACAAAAATTTCTAAAATAACTCTAATGAATCTGTTAAAAAGAGAATTCATTTTATTAGCATTAAAATATCATTACATATAATAATAATATTTTTATTGCTTCCCGTGACCGGGGTATTACGTTTTCACCCCTTAATAGAATTTTTCCTCGAATTCTTTAGGTTTCCGGGAAACTTCATCTACTATTGACACCTCATCGACAAAAACTCTGGATACGACGCTTTAATCCTTGCTTTATCCTCCCAAGTAACAGCCACACGATTCTTATTTCACCAGAAAACTTGGATTTGTGGAATCTATCGATTCTTGAGGTTTCAGATATGCCTCTCACTGATTCGAATGGGTCCTTCTGTGTAGGTAAGGTTTGACCAAATATATTTTATTTTCTCTGTTTCCACATCTCTTGGATCACAAATGAGCTTCCGCAGTATAGAAATGTGGAATTCTGGATAATCCACATGTCAGACGGTAAATCCAATTTGTACGCCACTTCTCCAACTTTACCAGTTACTGGATATGGTCCGATATAGCGAACTGCTAATTTTTCAATCTTGCCAAAACGTTCCCCTCTTCTTTGCGATGAAACCCTCAAATAAACCCAATCTCCGAATTCATTCTTAACTTCTCGCCTATCTTGATCTGAAAATTTATTCTGCCGATCTTGAGCTTTCTTCATGTTTGCCTGAATCATTTATAGTTTGCTGGTCGTCTTATCAACAATCTTTGGTCCGAAGACTTCTCGCTCTCCAATCTCAGTCCAACATAGCGGAGTCCTACATGGTTGTCCATATAAAGCTTCATATGGAGACATTCCGATACTGGATTGGTAGCTGTTATTATACGAAAACTCCACTAGCGGTAAGTGCTTCTCCCAATTTTCGGCCAAATCAAGCGCATAAATTCGCATGATAAGAATTACTGGTGTACAGCTCCGTTCCAAATGCTTCATGTTTTCCCTCCAGAAGATGGAGGTAAACCATGGATCTCGACCCGACACGATATCCACTGGAACTCCATGTAGACGAATGATTTGATCAATGTACAGCTTGGCCAAAGCTTCCACCTTGTATTTATGCCTTATCGGAATAAGATGAGCCACCTTGGTCAGACGATCAACAATTACCCATATTGCATTATTCACTTTTCCTTTTGTTGTCGGCATTCCAGTGATAAAATCCATCGATATGGAATCCTATTTCCACTGAGGAATAGGTAAAATTTGCAGTAAACCACCAGGTACTTGATGCTCCACTTTGATCTGCTGACAACTCGCATATTGCGCCACCCATCGAGCTACAAACTTCTCCATGCCTAGCCAATGATAATACCCCTTCACATCCTTATACATCTTCAAACTCCCGGGGTGGATGCTAAGTAAGGAATGATGCGCTGCTTCCAAGAAATTTTCTCGCAAACCCTGACCTTCGGGTATGGTAATTCTCTCTTTGAAAAATAATGTACCGTCGATGGCTAGATGATATCCGCTCTGGTTTGGCCCATATCGATTTTTGGCTTCTTCGATGATCTTAGAGATTTTTGTTGGAATTATGTCCAGTAATCTCTGTACTGTCTCTAGAAAGTAAGAGTATGTCAATGATCAGACATAAGTCATATAATACTGGGGGTCATGATGGCTTGCTAGAGTCCGCTCATGATCTATAAGTCTTGGACTTATTGCCTTTATTATATGATCCCATATGGGTCACACGCCTAAGCTAACAGGAAAATGTGTAGGAACGGTTTAGCAGAAGTACGGTAAAAGTGCTAGGCATTTACTATGCTTAGAGAGATAGAAGGGCCTGGGATTTAATCAGACTGGGAATTGGGCCCAAAAGCCCAAAAGGAATTAGGCATAAGTTTTATGATTAAAACTTAACCTAGCCACCTAATTTTCCCTAAGCCTCTGCGCCAACTCTCTCTCTCTCTGCGGCCTCCCTCCTCTTCGGTCTAGCAGCCAATTTCCTGTGCGTGCGTGTGTGAGCCTTTGGAGGAGCTATCTCTTGGTGGTTCTGCTGATCTCTGACCCGTACATCCCCTTTCCGCTGCATAACAAGGTAACAGGTGAGATCCTTTATGATTCTGCAAGAGAACCTAGATCTGGCATGTTTAGTAGGATCAATTAATCTGATGAATTGAACCAGGAAACACTAAACAATCCTTCAGTGGTATCAGAGCCATTGGTTCTATTAGGATTTCTTGTTTAGAATCATGTTTAGGTTGTTTAGAAGTGTTTGAATCAATCTATTGATAAGAAAAACACTTAAGAAACAGAGAATTAAAACCTAAACAAACAGAAATCGCATGATCCGATCTATATGAATCGGTATGCGTCGGAATGATGATCGCCAAAGGATCACCATGTCCGGATCAGGTGAGGCACGGTGGACCGATCGAGTGGATCGCATGGATCGATCGAACGATCGCATGGATCGACCCGAACCGATCGCGTCCCGCCCCGTCCCGTTGCCTCTCGCCCGATCACACGACCCGAGCCATCCCGTCCCGCGTCCCGTCCCGTCCCGATCGCGTGGCTTGCGGCTGCCCGATTGTTGCTCGATCGCGTGAAGCCGTGATCGGTTCGTGACCTAATGGGCCGGTTCGTTTTGGTTAGGTGGTTCGGTTTAAGATATTTTAAAATCTTAATCGTCACGGTTTAATAAACAGACTTAATAAAATTTATTAAAGTTCTGGTTAAACCGGGATAAGAAATCCAATGTCGTAAAAATTATTGGATTTAGTGCCTAAACCAGTGGTTTTCTAATTTGATTTGGTTGGACCAAATAAATTGAGAAAATCCGGTTTAGTAAATAACCGGTTGACAATTGTGGTCATCGTAGTAATTAATTTTGGTTAGACCAATTTTAATGAACCAGACCGGTTATGTCATTTAATTGGACAATTGGGTTATGTCTTGGACATGGACCAATTCTTGGGCCTCGGGCCAAGAAGTTAAAACAATTGGGCCAATTATTTGAGTCTTATTTTTCAGATTATTTTAAAATTTATTTAAATAAAATTTAAAATCGATTTTAAAATTAATCTGTGTTTCCAAAATCTGAAATTAGAAAGTTTCTTAAATTAGAAGTTTCTAGATTTGCATGTTTTGGATTTTAGGAAATTTCTATATTTAGAAAGTTTCCAATTTTAGGAATTTTCCAATTTTAGAAAGTTTCCAAAAGTAGTAGGTTTCCAAAAATGGAAAGTTTCCAAAAATAGTAATCTTCTATTTTGGGAATGAAATTTTAAAATAAACCTACAAACCTCAAACAATATCAAGCGTTGGATGTCTTGTCCAGTCTATGTCAGCTGTCGAAGCCCATTCAATTGTACTCATGGCCTTACAGTGTGAGGGTGTCTACTTTTGCGTGGGTAAGACGGTTTGTGATTCATAAATGTCATTGGGAGTCCCAGACATTAGTGATTACATGACTGTATAGTCTGGTTTTCTTGACTAGGCCATCGGGAGTCCCGGGCCTTGAGACATCAGAGTGGATTGGGCCTCGGGCCCAGATTCACAACCAAGAGTTATATCACGGATATAATTAGCCGAGATAGGGCTTACCGATATAAGCTAAGGTTGGGTGACGGCCAGTGGCCCACTTTGATCTTAGTTATATGTGGATCTTGGAATCATTATATTCTATTGAGGGTAACTGATGTTATTGAATATAATGCGAGATTAATCATATTAAGTATAATACAAGATTAATCATATTGAACATATTAACTAATAACCTTTTTATCTTATATTTCAGCTATGACTACTACAAGCACTCAAAACACATTCTCAATCCGGTCTGTTCTCGAAAAGGAGAAGCTGACTGGAACGAACTTCCTGACGTGGTCAAGGAACTTGAGGCTGGTCCTCAAGCAGGAGAAGAAGGATTATGTCCTTCGTGATCCCCTCCCCGAGAGGCCTCCTAACAATGCCGCCAGGACTCTGCATAATGCTTGGGAAAAGCATTCGTCAGATGAAAATGATGTCTATTGCCTGATGTTGGCGACCATGACTGCTGAGCTGCAAATGCAGTTCGAGAGTGTGTTGTCGCCCATCGAGATAATGGCAAGCCTGAAATCGCTTTTTCAGGAGCAGGCAAGGACTGAGAGGTTCCAGACAGTTAAGAACCTCTTAGACTGTAAGTTGGCTGCAAATGCGGCAGTGAGTCCTCATGTCTTGAAGATGATGGGTTATCTCGATCATCTTCAGAAACTCGACTGCCCTATCAGCCAGGAACTTGCCTGCGACATCGTTCTGCAGTCTTTACCTGCAAGCTATGATCAGTTCATCCTGAACTTCAATATGCATGGCTTGAGTAATACATTGCCTGAGCTTCACGGAATGCTCAAGACTGCAGAGCCCAACTTGAGGAAAACAGCCAAGGACCCCAATGTGCTTATGGTGCAAAAGGGCAAGGGCTTTAAGAAATCCTCTGCCAAGGACAAGGGAAAAGCTAAGGCTGTTCAAGTCTCGGACAAGGACACGCCAAAGCCCAAGCCCAAATCCAAGGCTGGGCCTACTGACATCTGCAGGTTCTGTAAAGAACCAGGGCATTGGAGGAGAGAATGTAAGAAATTCCAAGAAGGTCTAAAGGAATTGAAGAAGAAGACTCTCGAGACTTCTTCATCAGGTATTTTTGTTATAGAAGTTAATACAACTACTTCTGATAATACCTCATGGGTTATGGATACTGGTTGTGGGGCTCATATTTGTACTAATATGCAGGCACTCAGCAACAGTAGGAGGCTGAAGCAAGGACAAGTGGAGCTACGAGTTGGGAATGGAGCGAAAGTTCCTGCACTAGCTGTAGGCACATACTTGTTGTCTTTACCTTCGGGATTGGTTTTAGAACTCAATAATTGTTATTTTGTACCTGCGATAAGCAGAAATATTATTTCAATTTCTTTGTTGGATTTGGAAGGTTATGATTTTTTCAGTTAAGAATAAATTATGTTCCTTCAATCGCAACAATTTGTTCTATGGTTGTGCCCCTCTTACGAATGGGGTTTACATACTTGATCAATCCGCGCCAATTTATAACATTGATACCAAACGGTTCAAACCTAATGAGGAGAACCGAACGTTTCTATGGCATTGTCGTTTAGGGCACATCAGCGAGAAACGCATCAAGAGGCTCCATTCGAATGGACTTCTTGGCTCATTTGACTTTGAGTCATGTGAGAAATGCGAATCCTGCATGATGGGCAAAATGACACGGGCCCCCTTTAATAAACCTAACGAGAGGGCCAGTGACTTATTGGGCCTGATACACACTGATGTGTGTGGCCCAATGTCCACAAATGCAAGAGGAAACTATCAGTACTTCATTACCTTCACTGATGATTTCAGTAGGTATGGATATGTTTATTTGATGAAACATAAGTCTGAATCGTTTGAGAAATTCAGAGAATTCCAAAATGAAGTACAGAACCAACTTGGCAAAAGCATTAAGGCTCTTCGGTCCGACCGAGGAGGAGAATACTTAAGCCAAGAATTCAGTGATCATCTGAGAGAGTGTGGGATCGTATCCCAACTCACTCCTCCCGGAACACCACAATGGAATGGTGTGTCTGAGAGGAGAAATCGGACCTTATTGGATATGGTTCGATCTATGATGAGTCACACAGACCTTCCAATATCCCTTTGGGGATATGCTCTGCTAACAGCAGTGTTCACTCTAAATAGAGCGCCATCAAAAGCAGTAGCAAAGACACCATATGAATTATGGACTGGAGAAGCTCCGGTGCTGTCTTATCTTAGAATTTGGGGTTGTGAAGCTTATGTCAAGAGATTGATCTCTGACAAGCTTACACCAAAGTCTGATAAATGCTACTTCATTGGTTATCCGAAGGAAACCAAGGCTTATTACTTCTATCTACGATCCGAGAACAAGATCTTTGTTGCCCGGGATTGTAACTTTCTTGAGAGGGAGTTTCTCTCTAAGAAAGACAGTGGGAGTAAGGTACTGCTTGAAGAAATTCAAGATGAACAGGATACTGCTCAACCTAATGAGGAAGAGCAGCAGGAGGACCTACAAGAAATTGTAGAGCCTGAACCTGTAGTACCTGAAGTTCGAAGATCCGGGAGGATCCGTCACGAACCCGAGAGATATCAAGGATTCCTCGTGACTAACTGTCATGATCTTCTGATCATTGATGGTGATGAACCATCGAACTTCAATCAAGCCATGATGGGCCCAGATTCCTCTAAGTGGCGTAAAGCCACTGATTCCGAAATGGACTCCATGTCGGTCAACCAAGTGTTTTCGTTGGTTGACTTACCCGCTGGTGTAAAAGCCATCGAGTGCAAATGGATCTTCAAGAAGAAGATTGACGTGGATGGAAATGTCCAGATTTATAAAGCCAGGTTGGTGGCAAAAGGTTTCAGACAAGTTCACGGTGTGGATTACGATGAAACCTATTCCCCAGTGGCAATGATGAAATCTATTCGGATTCTACTAGCAACTGCAGCTTTTCATGATTATGAAATTTGGCAGATGGACGTGAAAACCGCCTTCCTGAATGGAATTCTGGAAGAGGATGTGTATATGACACAACCTGACGGTTACATAGATCCAAAGAATGCTGGGAAAGTATGCAAGCTTCATAAATCCATTTATGGATTGAAGCAAGCATCGAGGAGCTGGAATCTTCGTTTTGATGAAGCGATCAAGCAATTTGACTTCATCAGAAACGAAGAAGAACAATGCGTGTATAAGAAAACTAGTGGGAGCAAGATGGTATTTCTTATTCTGTATGTCGATGACATACTGCTTCTCGGAAACGACGTTCCAATGCTGAAGTCAGTAAAGGACTGGCTTGGAAGTTGTTTTTCCATGAAAGACATGGGTGAAGCCGCATACGTTCTTGGAATCAGGATCTACCGGGATAGATCTAGAAGGCTGATAGGCTTGTGTCAAGATTCATACATTGACAAAGTCCTACAAAGATTCAGCATGAAAGATTCCAAGAAGGGCTTCACGCCAATGGTACATGGCACAACGCTAAGCAAGAAGCAGAGCCCTACGACGGCTGCTGAGCTTGAGCGCATGAAGAATATTCCTTATGCATCTGCAATAGGATCTATCATGTATGCCATGATCTGTACTCGTCCTGATATTGCTTATGCATTGAGCATGACGAGTAGATACCAGTCAAATCCAGGTGAAAACCATTGGATTGCCGTCAAGAATATCCTGAAGTATCTAAGACATACTAAGGACAAGTTCTTGGTATACGGTGGAAGTGATGTGCTTGAAGTCAGTGGATTCACGGACGCAAGTTTCCAGACAGACCAAGATGATTTCCGGTCACAGTCCGGTTATATCTTTTGTCTGAATGGCGGTGCAATCAGTTGGAGAAGCTCCAAGCAAGACACCGTTGCTGATTCCACTACAGAAGCTGAATATATCGCCGCTTCGGAAGCAGCGAAGGAAGCTGTTTGGATACGAAAGTTCATTATTGAACTAGGTGTGATACCAAATGCGGCTGAGCCTCTGGCACTGTTTTGTGATAACAATGGTGCTATTGCTCAGGCAAAGGAACCAAGATCACACCAGAAATCCAAGCATGTCCTAAGAAGATTTCACTTGATACGTGACATCATTAATAGAAAGGAAGTCAAGATCAGCCGAGTTCAGACAGATGATAACGTCGCTGATCCATTGACAAAGCCACTCCCAAGACCTAAGCTCGAGTTCCTAACTGAAGCTGTAGGCATTAGAGACATTGAAATGTAATCTAAATTTGAGTGGGAGTTTGAGGGCTTTATTTAGTTATTGATATGTTCTTGTAAAACATTTTATGATGTTTAATGAAATTATTATTTCAAGATTATTTTAACTGTGATGAAATAATCGTTCCAAAATGATATGAACCATTTTATAGGTCATCGAAGTAAGTGACTTGATCTTGAGTCATCAAAGTCATTTAGCTTGATCATGAGACCCTATATTTGATAGATGGCTTATATCATCCTGTCCCTAGTCGAAGGTTGTTGAAATTGGAACACCAACAACCGCGTGAGACTAGATTGGTATGTGACTTATGACAAAGTCTCAGGATGTCATAGATGCACGGCATCAAAGTCAATACATAGGTGTATGTTGGGGTACATACGACCGGACAAGACCCGATTATAAGAACTCTTCAGGATATTTATATCTGTGTCATAAGAGATTCTTACTACGACTATAGAGTATAGTACTTAGACCTGAGTTCGCATGCATGTGACTGCACATGAACTAATGCGCTTTGATCATTGTCTAATGCTGTCGTTAAGCGATAGTTATAAGGACCTTGATTGGGTGTATTATGAGATGAGTAGTTTACAGTGATGGAACAAGACGGGATTTGTCCCTCCAATATAAATGGAGTGAATATCTCTAGGCCAATCGGAGATTTGTATACTGGAAAATGCATGGCCATGCTCAAACGGACTTTCCCGAGTCGTTTGGATTGTCAGTATCAAATCAGAGTCCGATGAACAAGATTAGGCTTTATAAGGATGACACTAATCTTGCCTTATGACTAATCGAGATATTGAGATAAAAGGATTATGAATACAGAGATTCCAGTTCAAGTGGGAGATTGTTGGAATTATGTCCAGTAATCTCTGTACTGTCTCTAGAAAGTAAGAGTATGTCAATGATAGAACATAAGTCATATAATACTGGGGGTCATGATGGCTTGCTAGAGTCCGCTCATGATCTATAAGTCTTGGACTTATTGCCTTTATTATATGATCCCATATGGGTCACACGCCTAAGCTAACAGGAAAATGTGTAGGAACGGTTTAGCAGAAGTACGGTAAAAGTGCTAGGCATTTACTGTGCTTAGAGAGATAGAAGGGCCTGATTAAATCCAAGGGATTTAATCAGACTGGGAATTGGGCCCAAAAGCCCAAAAGGAATTAGGCATAAGTTTTATGATTAAAACTTAACATAGCCACCTAATTTTCCCTAAGCCTCTGCGCCAACTCTCTCTCTCTCTCTGCGGCCTCCCTCCTCTTCGGTCTAGCAGCCAATTTCCTGTGCGTGCGTGTGTGAGCCTTTGGAGGAGCTATCTCTTGGTGGTTCTGCTGATCTCTGACCCGTACCTCCCCTTTCCGCTGCATAACAAGGTAACAGGTGAGATCCTTTATGATTCTGCAAGAGAACCTAGATCTGGCATGTTTAGTAGGATCAATTAATCTGATGAATTGAACCAGGAAACACTAAACAATCCTTCAATTTTATCATATTTCTTCTACTCTTCTCGGATCCTAAGATCTAAATTTGCTTGCCTTATAGCTTGTAAGCCTAACGTCTCATTTGCTTCTCCTTCAATCGCAACCAGATTTACCAACTTGAGTTCTTCGGATAAAGATTCAAGTTCGTTTTCGATGCAAGACTTGATTTTACGTCGAATGAGTGCATTTGCGACCACAATAGCTTTTCCGGGAAGATATTTGATGTTGAGATCATAATCTCTAATGAATTCCATCCACCTTTTTTGTAGTCGATTAAGGTTCAGTTGCGTGAACAAGTATTTAAGATTTTGGTGGTCTGTAAATACTTCCACGCTTTCGCCATAGAGGTAAGACCTCCAAATCCTCAATGCGAACACGACTGCCATTTCCAAATCGTGCATCCAGTAGTTCTCCTCATGATTCCTTAACTAACAGGATGCATAAGCAATGACTTTATCTTCTTGCATTAGTACACACCCCAATCCAACTCGCGACGCATCAGTATATACCATATAAGGTTTCCCAAGTTCTGACAATGCCAAAACTGGTGCCGAAGTCAAAGATGTCTTCAGCTTACGAAAGGCGTCCTCTTCTTTCTTAGTCCAAATTAGGGAACTACTTTCCATGTTAGCTTTGTCAACGGCTTCGCGATCGATGAAAATCTGCGGACGAATTTTCGATAATATCCTGCCAAACCAAGAAAGCTTCGAACTTCCGTTACTGAGGTAAGCCAAGGCCATTCTTGGATTGCTTTTACTTTCTCAAGATCGGCTGATACTCCTTGCTCGGAGATGCGATGACCAAAAAATTTATTTCGCTATGCCAAAACGAACATTTTTAAACTTAGCAAATAAATCAAGCTTCCGCAATCTTTCGAGAAACAACGCCAAATGCTCCTAATGTATCCTAGGTATTTGAGTAAACCAGAATATCAACGATAAATATGCTAAAAATTATCGATATTATCATGGAATACCTCATTCATTAACCGCATAAAGGCCACTGGTGCGTTGGTAATCCCAAAAGGCATTACCACAAACTCAAACTGCCCATATCTGGTTCAGAACGATGTCTTCATGATGTCTCCTTCAGCGATAGGAATTTGGTGATATCCAAATGCCAAATCTATTTTTGAAACCAGCTTGCTCCCTTAAGCTGATCCAAAAGTTCATCGATCCGAGGCAACACATATTTATCCTTAATGGTAATGTTGTTTATGACGCGGTAATCGATGCACAACCTCATACTTCCATCTTTCTTCTTTAAAAATTATATTGGACCTCCTCATGGCAATGAACTTGGTAGAATAAAGCCCTTCTCGATCAAATCTTCAAGCTGCTTCTTGAGTTACGCCAACTCAGCCGATCCATTCGGTAAGGAGCCTTTGCGATAGACTTTGCTCGCAGTTCCAAATTAATAGTAAAAGTATTACTCCGAGATGGCGGTAATTCCTTTAACGCGAATACGTCCTCTAACTCACGAACCACCACAACATCCTCGATACTGACGTCTCCATTGGAAGGTCCTTCACCGGTAGAGATGGTCACCAAAAACGCCTCTTCATTCTTTATCAAGTCTTGTACTCGAAGAGGTCCCACCAGAGATACCGATTTACTAGGGTTAATCCCGTAGTAAACTAATTCCTCCTTTTCACTCCCACGGAATGTAATTCTCCCTGAAACGCAATCTAACTGGGCTTGAGAACAAAAAAACCAGTCCGTTCCGAGAATGACTTCGTGACGCGGCCAAGGTACGCCTAACAGATTCACCAAGAAACTCCTCACCTCGATCACTAATGGTACATTCCAAACATACTTGTCTACTTGTAAGGTTTGGTCTCTGGGGGTCAACACAACAACATTAACGTTTTCCATTTTATGAGTTCTGTGACTACTTCTGGAGTCACAAAACAATGTGTGGCTCTTGAATCAAACAATACATGTGTGGGATGACCCCCGTCATGTACGGTTCATGTGATAGGACCTTGAACGGGTTCTGGAGCCTCATTATTATATACTTCTACGACGTATATCCTACCATCTAAGGCTTGACGATTTTGGGGAGGCTTAATCGTAGGGCGAGCTGGCGGGGGGTGAATGGCGAGTGGGGTGGCTGGAATCGGATTCGTAACACCCTGCGCAAAATGGCCCTTCTGGCCAAAACGGAAACGGGTAAGTGACTAATTCCTAACTAAACAAGACATAATCGATTTACTAATGTTTTTTTCGTGACTAAGTTTTGACTCGATAAATCCAAAAACACATGTTGTAATGAGCATGATCGGAACCATACTCTGGTACCACATTTTGCAATGCCCATGTTATGTTTTGACCTTAGTCAACCAATAATAAACAATCAAAAAAGAACATGATTACTAGTTTTCTTTAGTCGGGGCCAGAGCCGCTACATTTTTACCGTGTTTTCCTAAATCAGCCTCGGGCAGCAACTTACCTTGCCAATCTAAACCGAATTAATCAATTACACGTTTTCCAAATTTGATTGAGACTTTGCAACCCGTAATAAAATACGGTATTTATATTAGATTTGGCTAATCTAATATAAACAACATGCTTACGAATATAAAAATTAATTTTTTTACTTTATACTATAAGTTTAAAATGTGTGGAAATACATATTAGTCCATGGATAATTTTAATTAAAACACATTACATACTTTACTTTGAAATATCGTTTGCGAAAGAGACGTCGACACTACACCAGCTGGCCTAACGTCCTGCGATCTGCTAACTTACCGGTTTCCTAAAATAATGTAAAAGATAGGGAGTGAGCGATCTATTATCGACCAAGTGAGTCTAGATTCCCCAACTAACATGTTACTTTCCGTCTACCAAACCCAACCCCAAACACAAACAAGGACGGAAAGTTGACAAGCAATATAACAATAAATAAATAGCCGAAGCACAATAAAATGAAGTGAACTATATGTAGGCTATGGTACCTGGAAATGTCGTCCTTCCCTCAAAATACCTAACATGTCACCATAAAGGCCCATGGTAGGGATTCTATGACTCTTACTCATAAACACCGAGTAATATAAGTAAGACACCGTTCTTTGTCCATCAATATGCGGTGAATCAGGCTACCCCTAGATAGCCAAAATTTCCATTGGGCTAGGCCCTAGGACATTACCCGTTTCTCCGAACCCGACACCTATCGGCTTCATCCTGTAGGTTAACACCTGCCACAACTACGAGCCAAAGGTATGTGAACTGACTGGAAGCTCCCGAGGATCCATCGAAGAGGAAAGTCGATATGCCCACTATAACATCATGCCACTAACACATCAATCAAATCGTTAGTCATGTCACATCTCAACAATGATATCAACCAATACATAATTCTCATCACCACTCAATTATAGTTTCATACTCATCAACAAATCATCATCTCATAACTACATAATATTTCCATATTTTAAATAATTCTTTAATTGCTCATTTACGAATCAAAAGTGTTTCATACAATAATAACTCAATCATATCAATAATCAAGTGAAAACATAGTATCAATATCACCCATAACAATAATATAATCAAACAAACACTAGTTATAACCATATCACCGAATTATAACTTAGTGTCGAGAATTATTAGTCACACAATTAACTCCAACTCACCTTTAATTTGTCGCGGTTGACCCCTGTAACTCATATTTTTCCTCTACCACGAACCTCTAGATAGGTCTTACACTAACGAGCCCTAATTAACCGACCAACGTCTAATACTGACAGCCTACAATAAAAGAGAAAGTCCCTATTAAGGATGAACACTGAAAATATACGTTATCGTTCCTCCGATACCATTTTGTCTCTTTTCCACTCATTCACTTCCTTCTTCTTTCTTATTTCTCTCTTCTTCCTCCTCCAGATCCTCTCTTCTTCTTCCTTCATCCCTTTTTCTTCCTCCGGTTTCTCTCTTCTTCTTCCTTCCTCCCTTTCTCTCTTTATTCTCCTCTTGTGAGGAAAATGTGTTGGATTATCCCCTTTTTTATACTACAAAAAGGTGAATCTACACCATACAAGTGTTATTCCCTCCTTCACCATACACTTGTCTCTTCCTCTTCTAGAAGCTGCCTAGATGTTTGTCAACACTTCACTTCAGGTGCAATACATAATGGTGAGGTGTCATCAAAGTGCTTTGAACCTTAAGGGTCAATGAATCATAATTAAATTCAATGAATCCATTCTTCTCCTTCTTTCTTAACAATTTTCGTGGCCCATACAATTTTTGGGCTTGTTTGCTTTGTCCAAAATGAATCATTCCACATACCAAGCCTCCAAATATCAAGGTCCAAGTCCACAAATTTAATTTTAAATTTTTTTTATCACTAAATACTCTTTAATGATCCAAAAATTATAACTTAATCTAGGGATCAAAGATTTCTAATTCCTTTTAACCATAGCTCATCTATACTATTAAAACAGAAGTACAAAACAATTAATACCCTAAATTTTTGATTTATTTACAACAATATGCCACTGCTTTCTTACGATTAAGCTTGCCATTCATTAAGGACTAAATGGTCTTAGCAAATAAATCAAGTGGGCCATGCATTGCCGAAATAAATTTCGCTTCCTAACCAATATTAACCGGATTGAAACCAGTAATAAAGCAGACTTACCAATTACATTATTTACTCGCTACATGGTTAATTGAAATAAACCAATGATAAATTAAAAGCAGACTTTGAAAGACATATACCCAGTTTTTTATTATAACAAAATTTCCACGCAATGTACACTAATCTAAATAAACAATCACAAATCACCTATTATATTCAAATGATTATTAACCATACAAACTTACGTTTAAATCAAAAGAAATAGACCAAAGTGATTCTCCTTTTGTTTATGTGCTCTGTCCCCGATTTTGATTTTTTTGGCATACCTGTACCAATAGGTAGAAAACGGTTTAGCTTTTATATCAATCCCAATACATCAAATAAGTTTATGGTTTTCGAATCTGGTTGTAACAAAACCGTATACCAGAATTAATTGAACCAACTAACAAACGTGAATTATTATTCCAAACTAAGAAATCTATCATATCTTACCATATCTACTAACAATATAACCTATTTTAAAAAATGTATCAAGACACTTAACAGTTTAGATACATAAAACAGTCCAAACAATAACGATTTTGATCTCGAAACTTTACTAAATCCACAACTAATAATTCAAAACTTCAAAAGATATCCATACTTTACTTAACAAAAAAACGAATTACACATATTCCTTTATTAACAATATCCGATAAAGGTAACAACCTAACAAAGATATTCACTATCTAAACAAAATATATTACCTAGGAGTGTATGTAGACAGAAAAATACATGAAATTCATTGACGGTTAATGACCGAGATATCATAGCTTGAACATCACGCATAATATCAGCGTATTTCTATAAAATCTAAGAGGTATATTCGAGCTTTAATGGTAGATATTATCAAAATATATCAAACTGTATATCTTTTCAACTCTATAAATACGCGCTTCAGCAATCATTAGCTCATTCACAACTCAAATTAACACAGAAAGATATGTCGATTGTTACAAATAAAAACCATGGTTTTACTAACCTTGCAGATGTCAAACCTTCTTAAACAGATTTGAAAGGTTTTAACTATTGACATTCTTAGTTTTACGTTTATCATCGGATCTTATTAGACATTCAATAGTTTATTGATTTTAAGTTTTCTTTTGTTAAGTTTTATTCTCTACTTTTATTCCACATATGTATTCTAATCATAAGAACTAATACACAATATATGTCAAATCAAGCTTAAATGAATAGAAACCATTTCTGATACTTAGCAATGTCCTGGTAGTTTTCGTTTACTAACCTCAATTGAGTTTTCCACTGTTTTTTGTTGCAATGAATGAACATCCAATGATGTTGGATATAATAGAATACATCACCTGAGATACAGTTTCACATAACATGTTAGTATATCCTTGATATCTTATATAAAACAGCCAGTTAAAAGTTCTGAATTTGTGACTGTCGTAAAGTTAACAAAAACTTATCTGTGAATGTTGATATCCGACGGACTTGTCTGTGTGTATTGGTTCATATTGCTTTACACAATATACGTCTGTCTAACCTGCTAGACAGTTGCACATAACATATTAGTTAATCCCTTACACTTAGTTTCGACTAAAATTAAACTTTTTAAAATCTGTAATACATATTAGTTAATCCCTTACACAATATACGTCTGTCTAATCCTTATTGAGGATTGAAATTAAATGTATCCAGTTTCTCTAGGCAGGTAAAAGAAAACACATACGTAATTATATCAAATGAGCTCACCTAAGTCAGAGAAGAGCGATGGCAGTTAAAGTGAAACTCTTTCTCTAAAACACAATTTTTATAGATTGACTTAGAAACAAAACACTAGAGCTGTTTAAATAAGACAAACGATTGGAAGTGATCTTACCTAGCTTTTAGCAGGAACTACAATTCGATACAATTTTTTTTTCTGAATACTTTTTAAACGGGTTCTGTTCCAACCTGAAAAAATGTTGAGGAATGCAATAAAAGAGTCAAGTTTGACTATTCAGTTAAAAGGGAGCACATAAGTCATTAGATATAGGAGTTTTTCTCAGACATATACAAGCTATGGCTAGCTATATTTAAGCTCATTATCTGTAGTGCTGACTAAAGAAGACAAAGCATTTGATAATATTGCATGTACCATTTATAAATGACCAAGTATTTGATTACACAGTCTATAAATACAAACAAGTATGCGAAACAGAAGTGTGAAAAGGATATGAACGAAGAGGAGATCATGTCTCTACTTATCTAACAACAACAGAATCAAACCATTCATGTGTAGCATATAAATAACTAAAGATACGAATTAGTATCCTAGATATTTGTTAAAGAATTGGAGTGAAAGGAAAGTTGATACACTCTACATATTTAGCACCAATATACCAATATTTATAATTATTAAATCAAGAAGAATATTTATAATTATTAAATCAAGAATAATATTTATAATTATTAAATCAAGAATAATATTTCATACGAACAAGTATTCTGAACAGAAAGAATACTTAGAATTGGTTATACCAGATCGATAAGTTGTCCTGAAGAGGGTAGTTGATTTTGAAAAGCTAAAGTAAGTTGTGTTCGAGTCTTTCGAGGACTACTGCAACCATAAAACATAGAGTACAAGGGAAAATACTTAGAAAAGTAACCCTCATAATATTATTATCAGGAACATACAACTTGAGCAATCAAAGGAAGAAAACTAAGCTATACATTTAAGAATATCTAACCTTTGTACTCTACTGGTTTGTATAGTTCTATAATCTGATATTCAACATAAATATGTAAATGAATAGATATCTAATAGTTTTGTTTAAGTTTATTTGTGTTTAGATATCTATGAAGTCGTTTGATGATTTTTATTATATGATATTCAGTAATCATCCAAAAATATTTCCTTATCTATATCTAAAGATATACACAAATATATTAGCACTCAAAATTCAGAATCTATTTATTCATGTCTATGAAATAGATTTTTGTAGGAAAAAAAATTGAAGCAAATCGGAAAACAAAACTTACAAATTTAAAAGAGAGGCATCAGATTCAGGTTTCATCTTCACCGATACTTAGAAGGCACCTACAAAAAAAACCATAAACATAGTATGAGTACAAGCACGAAAGATCCGTAAATGGAAACCAAGTGAAATAGCTAGAGAATCTTATCTGAGAATTTGAGAGTCGAAAACAGTATACCGTCATCCCCTGACCACAAAAAGCAAGATCGGTAAGAAAATTTCAGATATATTTAAAGTAGCATGATCGAGATGAAGATCAGAAGCTTACATGGCCGATGAGTAAATCAGAATTTGTAGACTGATAAACTGATGTAATCTTAACATGATTGTCGGTTTAAGCTGAATTTGATTTCTTAGTACTGAGTCGGCGATGGAAAGTATACAAACAGAAGAGACAATTTACCCTAATCTTTTTTTTCTTATCACAGGTGTTTTTTTTGTCTGTTTCTCTTTCTCCAATTTTTTTCCTGTTTCATGTCCGAGAGTTAAAGTTATGTGGGCCTTTCTACAATTTTTTTGGGGCTTACTAAATTTGTAATTCATTATCAATTGTAAATCTTTTAAAAAAATTCATCTGGGCTAATGTCCAGTATATGTTATATATAAAATACTTATCTAAATTATTATTATTTTAAAATATAGTTTGACATTGAAAAATCAATACTAATTATATTATTTACATAAAATGCATATATATTTTCAATATAATATCATGATTTAGGAATATATAAAATAATGTATAACCCTTACACGAGTATATTTTATTTCAAAAATTAATAATAAAAATTGGAATACCATTTCTATTTATTATAATACACACAATATAAAAATTATTAATAATTTAACAGTGACAGTATATATATATATATATATATATATATATATATATATATATATATATATATTCAGACAACATCTATACTATAAACAATAAATCTACACGACATATTCTTATAAATCATTATTATTACATTCTTAATATCTCATTGTTTTGTAAATTATATCATATTAAGAAATTTCAAAAAACCAAAAAGAGAAATAAAACAAAAACACAAAAAATGTAGTTTACTTAAATGAATTTTAATTTATTTAATATATTTATATAACATAATATATGCTAATATGGGTTTTAATTGTTGTCAAATATCATCAGCAATAGTTAGAATTAAGAATTTGGTTCAAAACTTCCGGTTCTACATCATTATACGAGAGAAGTATATATCAATTAATTAAATTGAAAGCCATTAAATTAAGGGTTATAAGGATAAATGTTTTGGATATGGCGAGTGGGTGATCTTTTATTTTTGGTGAACGGATTGTCCGAAACCGCAATTTATCATAATTAAATTAAAATATTTAACTAATTTCTGTATAAATATTAGATAATGAAATATATAAATAAAAATTATTATTTTAAATATTTATTTAATTTATAAATATTTAATTTATATTCTTGAAAAATCTAATTATAACAAAATACATCTATATTATTAAAATAGAAGCGCAAATTAAATATACCATTAGTTTTATGGTTAATTACAAAATATACCATTTAATTTATTTATTAATTTTAAAAATTCAGTATGACTATAAACGTTTTCCATTTATTTTAAAAACAAAAATCTCTATATTTATTCTAAAATAGACGTAGACAAATACTAAAAAAAAACTTATTTTTTATTTTCCTAAAATCTTAAAAAAATCTAAATCAATGTCAAAACACTTATTTTCTTTCCGGATATATATGAAATAAATGATAAAACCAATTAAACATAAATCTTTAAAAATTATTTAATATTTAGATAAAGATATAAACGGTAAAATAAAATTTAAAAGTCAATCTAAACTAAAGTAAACAAAACAAATCTACAACATTTACCATCAACAACCTATCATTAAGAAAATAATATGTTATATTGTTGTTTTTACTAACCTTTCAGATGTCAAATCTTTTCAAACAAGTTGACTCATATGTATCAACCTCCAAATTTGTAATACACCATTAGAGATACATCAAGTAAAATAATATTGGAATTTTTTTTATGTTAATTAAATTCTCATGCTAAACATGCAACAATTATTTTAATGATAACATTATCTAATTAGCTCTGTTTTTTTTACTGCAGCGAGTAAATATCCATATAACATGTATAAAGATAATCAAAGCTAGAAATCATCAAAATAAACAAAAGTAAATGTGGAATTTTTCTAAACTTTTATAGGAGTTGATACTTTTTGCTTGCTAATTTTGTCATATTTTTGTTTCTTTGTCTCAGGTTTTAAACCTTACCAGGTTAAAATAAAAACAATACAGTAAAGAAAATGGATTTTAACAATTTTTCTAAGAGGTATCAAAACTGAAATTTGAAAATCACTTAAGGAGTTTAAAGTTCGATAGGGAAGTTGTTTGTTCTTACCTTCGTGCAAGGTATATGGAGATTATAAGGTGTAATTGGATCGGTTTACCGATCTGTTGAGTCCTCCACTACTACTATTGTATCTGGCGAAACGGCATAATAACAAAAGTATTATCATATAGAGTTTACTAAAATTATAGTTTAAAAAATTTATACAGAACTTACAAATAATTTTAAGAATTAAAGCTAATACTTTGATTAACATCCGTCTGATTATAATATTGACTAATTTTGACATTTTTAAAATCTATAAATAGTTGTAGGAAAACGTTAAATTAGTTACTTATAAACTATAAGATTGATTTACAAGTTTAACATATAAATTAATTATGTAATAATTAACGTTTTTATAATTTTACTGTCTATTGCATAAAGATAAAAATGCTCAAATCTTTAATAAACAACAATAGAAAATGTGTTTTAAAAATAAGATAGATTACTTTTACAAATATAAATCTACATGCTATAAGAAAAATTGTCCGTCCTTAACGTGGATCATTATCATTTACAAAAAATTAAAAAATAAACTATATAAAATCTATATATATATATATATATATATATATATATATATATATCTTCAACATATCTCGAACATCTAAATTTAATACTAATAATGTGTTATAAAAACATATTATCATTTACAAATATATTATTTATACACAAAAATATCAATAAACATCAAAACAAAATTATACCCGCCAATCGGCGGGTCAAAATCTAGTAGATACTTTAATAGAGCTGTGGTAGAAATTGCATAATTTTGATGCATTTTAGAGGGGTTTTTCGACTTACCCGATCACGTATTTAATTTCTCGTTAAAACTGGTTATTTATATAAATTCAAAAAAAAATCCAAAAGAAACTCATATGAATTTATTAAAAGATAATTCATTTTATTAGCAATAAAATATCATTACATATAATAATAATAATAATAATAATAATAATAATAATAATAATAATAATAATAATAATATTTTTATTGCTTTCCGAAATCGAGGTATTACACAAGTAGTACAAAGCGTAGTACACGACATGATACAAGGAAGCATTTCAAGATTATGGATGATGTGAGATAAATATATGAGTTGGATTGAAGTTGGAGCTAACAAGGATGGGCCAAGAAGAATAGCTTAACTGGAAGAGGATCTTTAAGAGGATATCTAAGCTTGATGAAGTTTCTATATTCGTGGGAGAAGATTTAGGTAAATGTGAGAGTCCAAACTCGCACTGTCGATACTTGTAGAGCTAAATTTTTAGGGAACATAAATCTCAAGAGTAAACACAAGAAATAGAAACCCAGAGGATATTTTATTGATAAATTGAATCGGAAAAAGTACATAGAATAAAAGTTTAAGAATTTAAACATGAACCTTGTGAAAGGCTGCCTACGTACCCTTAAGAAAGGGATCAAGCCATTTATAGTTCTTTTTCTAGATGCTAGGGTTCTTACAGATGCCTAAATCGTAGGAAGTCATTCTTATAATATAATCGCGGCGAGTCAGCTTCGAGGATCTTTGCCTGCAAGATTTTCGGAAATCTTCATGTTATCGTATATTCCATTTTCGTTGGGATTTACTTTTTCAACTCGGATTTTCCTCTTCTGCTCGGAGATATCTTCTCTTTTCCTTTTTCTTCTTAGAGTTTATTTTTCCATTTTTTATGATTATCCTTCTGTGGCTTAACCTATTTTTACGAATGGGCTAAGAATGGACGATCCCATTCTGTTTGAGAGTAGAATGTCATGATCCGGCCCAAAGTCTCAAAATACGAGTCTTGTGGGTTAGGCCCAATCTTGCATTTCGTATAACTTTATCCGACAATCATGTTAACGTCTAGGAAAGTATAAGTAGTTGTTTCAAAGATGGATTGCAGCTAGTTTCGCGCCCGGAGAGAGAGAATTCAGAAAATGTTTGAGCATTTGATCTAAGAGGAGTATCCGTTTTGAAGGTTCGAGGAATATGTTCAGCTCGGAAGTTCCTAAGGAATGTGTTCAGCTCTGAACTTCCAGAGGAATGGGTTGTACCCGGAAAACCAGAAAGGATGAGCTCAGAAAATCCGAGCTTGTTCAGCTAGGATCCGGGCTGGTTCAACTAGGAGTTTCCAAGCTGATTTAGCTCGGGTCCGAGTTGGTTCAGCTCAGAATTTCCGAGCTGGCCAGTCAGCTCGGTATTTCCGAGCTGATTTGTCTATTTTGGAGTTTATGAGTAGCTTGTTTGAATGTTTACGCCTAGCCAAATATTCTGTCTAGTTATGTCTTCGTCAGATTTATGCTTCCAGATGTTCGGCTAAATGGTTTTGTTCATTTCGTATAGGAATTTATCCATACAAAACATTTCGTATATAATGTCATTCATACGAAATGTTATTGATGTGAAGTGCTTCGTATAAAACTTTAATCATACGGAGTTCTGTTTATACGAAGTGTGCTAAACGTCTTTTATCCGATTATTGATCACGCTTCGGCTACTGTTTTCGTCAAGGAGTATTTTGACCCGAACAGTTAGCCCCCCAACTCGTCATACTCGAGTACGATGATGGCGAGTTTTTTTGAGTAGTCGAGGCGAAAACTATTGCTCGTAAGTTTAGTATGGCCTTTCTTCTTCTTGATGATAATTTTTGTCGCAATAGAAGATTGTATGAATATCTTCGTCGTAGATCATGGAGGCTCAGCATGCTGAGCAAGATCGAGCAAGATGAACCGACATGAAATGAGAATGTTCCAATTAGGATTCACCATGATTTTCGAACACGACAAATCAAGCAGGTCATTGATAACTAGGATTTTACGATCCTTTGAGGTACCAATTCCTCAAGCTTATCGAAGTAGCTTTGAGGTATCGAACCTATTCTGGGACGGATAAAACCAATAAGTATACACTAAACCTTCAGAGTCAAATCTAATAATTCGGTTTTCAATTTCTAACGATCCTAACGAATGCAAATCAAATAGAAGTAAACAAAAGCAAGTAAACAAACGATTCAATCAATGACAAGAATAAGGCCTAAAGGTTAGGGTCAACGGATAGGTGACTCGGGATGATCAAGGAATCCTAATTCAAACTTCAATCAAGCTAATCTCTTAGCAAGGAACACACAAGCAAATTGGTTTAATCTCTTAACACCAATTCTTCATTTAATCTTAACTCAAGAACAAATCATCATTTGTGAATAAAAATCAAACGAGCATTCAAACAAGTTCCAATTAGCAACCAGTCACTCTAGACATACATTCTCATGCGCTAGAATATGAAAGTTCTAACAAAGCTAATTACTGGAATTTCATCGAACAGGTTGTGAACAAGAAATTCTAAACATCCTAATCAATGTGATCAAGATTAACTAGGCATTAAGAGCACTTTGCTAGATGAGATTTTAACAATTAACTACTAGAATTCCATTGATCACCCCTAATCAACCTAATCCTACCCAACCCACAAGCCTATGGAGAACTACTCACAAATCATAACTAGATCAACAAAACTCATAGAAATAGAGTTGATCATGGTAGATTAGTGAGAGATTGAAAGATTTGTTGATGGAATAGTAATAGAAATCTAGATTGATCAAAGGATTTTTATGTGTTCTTACAAAAGAGTTTAGAACATCAAAAACTGCATAAGAAACAAAATAAAATAGGTTTTTGGCTTAAATAGTCTAAAGGGTGCGAGCCGGGTCAACCCGGAACAAACCGGGTGTTGACCCGGATCCAAGTGCAAATCTGGGGTCGATATCGGTCAGGTAGACCGATATGGTGACCGATATCGAGCCTCGGATTTTTCTGGGTTGAAGCATATCGGTCCACCTGACCGATATGTGGACCGATATTGAGGCTCGGACAAGCTGGGTTGAACCATATCGGTTGGCTCGGCCGATACGCCAACCGATATCAAGTCTCGGATTTATTTTGGTGAAGCGTATCGGTTGGTCCAACCGATATCCGGGCCGATATGCACTGCTTCTGCTTCCTCCTTGGTCCTTTGAGCTCCAAACTCCACATCCAAGCTCACCAATGCTCCTAGATGCCTCCATTCACCTGCAAAACACAAGAAACACTCCACATGCAAGCCTAAAATGCCTAATCCTAGTCCTAAACAACTCTAGACTCTAGATGTGACAATGACTCGACAAAATGGTATGAATGATGGGGAAAAGAACTCAAAACAAGAATTATATACAAGCCTAAATGCATGAAAATGTATGAATATCAATTCCCCCAAACTTGAATCTTGCTTGTCCACAAGCAAGCATAAGTCAATCAATCCATTTGGGAGAAAAGTTTGAAAGCGGGAGCTCATATCCAAAAGTTCAATCAAGATCAACAAGTTTCATTTAAAGCTCATGCGACTAAGATGTAACCAAGTCAAGCTTACTCCAAGGATTTAGCCATACTCATCAAGGCCAATTCTCCAACCCATTTCTCAACTTACACAAGAATTCATATCAACTAGTTCTTTGACATTGATTAAGCATTTCGAGTGGATCCTACTCACAACCAAGTGTTCAAACTCATTTGGCAAGGGTTAAGGTTTTGAGATAGAGATGATCTCAATCAAGAAAAAGGGGTTTCTCCACATTCATTTAGGTTCTCTCATGAAGGAATGAATGAGCTTATAGTAAAAGGCTAAGAGTATAGAAGCAATTGGTGCGTGCTAGCTTCAATTTCCGTCTACCCATTGCCCCAATGACTTCCACTCTTACTCTAGCCCACCTAGTTTGAGTCTACCCTTTATCAAGGCTTTTCTTGCCTCATCCATCTTTCCCAATCAAGACACTTCCCATGGAACTCCCCAAGGATCATTTAAAACTTTTCAAAACAATGGCAATCTCTTTCTTTCACTTTAGCTCTAATCCTCTTTTCATGAACTTTTTCTTTCTCTAAATTGAGCACTTTGGCTTCTTTTTCTTTTCAAGACATGAGGTATTTTATTTTATTTTATTTTATTTTTTTTTCTTTGAAAACACATAAGAGCTCTTTCTTTTTAAACATTTTGCCAACAAATACAAGATCCCATTTAACTTCTCTTTTATCCTTTCCCTCTCAAAATCCCTTCCCCCAAACTTCAATCTTAGCCTAATACAAGTAAAAGGTGGTCAAGCTTGCATCTATACGGAAATTTTCAACTAGTCGCCTCAAACTCAACACCATTTACTTAGCTCATTCCAAGAGGCCTACCTCTCAACTAGAGTGTTTGTGGGTTTGAAGGAAAGGTGGTGAAGGGTGCGGAATCTATTCAAGCAAACAAGAGTGGTTAAAGGGAAAAGAATGCTTGAATATTTTGGGGTATCCATGAGTTTAAAAACACCAAGAAGGAGGAGGATAATTACAAGTCAAGTTAAGGTTCTCACTTTGAATAGAGCTAGCATCAATTCACATTTTGCTTCAGTTTTAAAACAAGGCTGAATATTAGCGTTCCAAGCAAGGTTCGTTCTAGCTTTCATGCTTAACTCGGGATACAATCCTAGTGCACTCAATTAGCTAAACAAGCTAGCATTCGAAACCATTTTCACCCAATTAAACTTTACAAGGAAATTCAATCATTGCTCCCAAATGCATGAATCCTACAACACTAACTAGACTCAATCCTACATGCTTCTTTTTGTGAAATTTTTTTGAAATTTTTTTGATTTTTTTGGTTTTTTCTATGCCTTACATGAATGCATGAGACTCAAGATTAGTAAATGGTCTCTCCCCCAAACTTAAATCACACGGTCCCTTGTGTGATCTTAGTGAGGAAGAAAGACCGAAAACAAATAAAAAGCAAACAAAGAAAAGAAACAAGACTATGTACAAGGGTGGAGTGTAACCTGGCTAGTAGTGGAGAAATGGTGGTGATGAATCCCCCATGGAGTAAGTTGGGTTGGAGGATGAGCAGGAAGGTGTCTTCATGGCTCTCCTCTTCTTTCTCCGGTCCTCGCGGGCAGATTGGCGGTGAGGGTCCTCATAGTAGGAGTCATGGGCCATGCGTGCAGATCCTGATGTCTCGTGTCCAGCAACCGAGTATCTGCCCTGCTCCAATTCAGCCTGCGCAACCAGGACATCGGCCTCAGCTATCACCTCCTCGGTAGCTGCCTGAATCTCCTCATCTGCACCGGCCTGAGCCTCTCTGGATGTGGAAGCCGCTCCTGCTGCGCCACTCTTGTCCTTCTTCCCAACAATCATCTTAAGCACTTTGGTCACCTTCTTCAAACAGGAGGCCATCTTCTTAATGTTCCTACCGTGCCATTTACTCTGCTTCTGGAGGCTCCGGTTCTGGTCTCTCAATGCCCTGATCGTCCTGCTCTCGATAGGATCATCTAGTGGCTCAATAAGGTACCTGTGCAGCCCGTACACCCCAGCAGGTGCGTCGGAAGTATCATGCTCTGCTGCAGCTGCTCTCTGTGACCCGTGAGGTCCAAACACATGCTCCACTCCCGGTAAGAATCTGATATTAGCTCTGTTGGCAAAGCTTGTAATGTCGGGGTTTGGGAGGAGGTACCCTTCTTCATGGGTAGTGCCTGAGCACATCCGGTAGAGATGGCGCTCTGGAGGCGCCTTCGAGGCGAGGTAGTGAGTTCTGACAAGCTGCTGTATGTCCAACCATGCTACTGGTGTAGGCTCCCCAAACGTCTTCTCATTCAGACTTCCTTCCAGCTTCACTTTCTTCTTCACGAGCAATGGTGTGATCAAACCACCCATACTGAATTTCGGAGTCGAGTCCCTGACTGACATTGCCCAATCCCGGTGGATGGCAAACTGTTCTACCAAGATGGTAGTGTAGCTCGGAAGGCGCTCAACTGGTGGTATGGGCCGACCGTTGGGATAAGTGAGCAGGAGTGGTTGCAGCCCAATGTACAGCATCTTCATTTCCTGTTCGTGGACTTGGTTGGCCTCCTTCCTAGCAAAGAAAGTGTGTGCCAATGCCTTGTGCACATATCTAATAGCTGGATGTCTGATTCTTGCAGCCTTCATACCCCCTAGCTTAAATGGCCCATCGGCGATCATCTGCCACATTGCCTCGAGGTCATCCCTCTCAATGAGGATGTTGGAACCCAGCTGAGCACCATGCTCCTGAAAACCGTAGACTGAAGCTATGTCCTCAAACGTCATGCTGAACTTCTTCCTACCCATCTGGAAATCAATCTTTCCTCTACTCACTTCTCCCCTCAAAGCTGCCTTTTTCATGTTGACTGACCCTTGCATAGATGAGAAAAATTGGCATGCTGAGCTCTGGTAGGAGTCACTGGCTAGGCTGAAAAACTCCTTGAGGCCCATGTTCTCTACAATCTCGTTGTAGTCATCCAGCAGCCCGAGCGCAGTGAGTGTCGGAGTGTGAGGATATCGGGTCGGCCAAAACTGTATCTCCTCCAACTTGTCATATATCTCAGAGGCAGAGTACTTATGTGGCCCCTGTGCCGTCTTTCTTGGTGCTTCCGGTACCTCTTCCTCAACTGCTACCTCTTTCCCTCTTGATGAAGTTCCCACATCTTCAACCGGCTTTTGTGCTTTTGTTTTTGGGTTGGCACGCTTTCTCGTCATTGTCCTACAAAAGACAACTCATAAAGTGAATCAGCACAGATCGCAATCCAACCACACAATGAATAATAGCTTGAGACATCCATGATCAACAATTGTGGGAGCTTAACAATTGCATACTTTTTCAGTTTCAATGGAGCAAGCAAGCCTAAACATCTTAACCAAACTCAATTCTAGCTCAGCATAGGCACAATGTACACGCAAAGCAATCACTTTCTCGAGCAATTCACAACCTCATCAATCAAAGGTCCTTAATGCACATTTTTGAAACTTTTGTGAAACAAAACTCATCCAAATCAAGTAGTGTCACAAAGTTAAGCCTTTATCAATCCAATGCATCATTAGAAACCATCCAATTAGAAAACCCCCAATATTTTCGGATTCCAAATTTCTCAAGAACCCTAATTCACCAAAGATCAAATTCATTCATTCTTAGGGCGAAATTGGTTATGGGTAATCATTCAAACACATATTGGGAAGGAATTCAAGCAGTGTCAACCATCAACAACCAAACAAATTCAAGTTCAAAATTTCCGGGTTTTTCAATCCGAAAATCTTGAGAAGGTTGAGAGTTCTACCTTGGTTTGTGATGGAGGATGGTGATTGAGAGTGAATGCAAGTGATAGAGCCTTGAAAACCTTGAATTTAGCAATTGAAAACTCGAATTTTGGTTGAGATTTGAGAGAGAAAAGTGAGTTTGAAGAACTCTCAAAAATCCTTGTTGAAATCGCAGAAGAGACCAAGAGAGAAGGAGAATCGCGTGTGAGGAGAAGAAAAGAGGGGAAAGAAAATCGATTTTGGGTTAAAATCCGGTCAGAACCGGTTTGAAATCGGTTTAGGGCTGGTTCGACTTACCTGGGCGAAGGGCGTATCGGTCTGGCCAACCGATACGCCGACCGATATCGAGCCTCGGATTTAATTCGTGCACCCCGTATCGGTCTGGCCAACCGATACGGTGACCGATATCGGTCTTTCTGGGAATTCCGTATCGGTCTGGCCAACCGATACGGTGACCGATATGGAGCCTCGGATTTAATTGTTGCATCCCGTATCGGTCTGGCCAACCGATACGGTGACCGATATCCGTCTTCCTGGGAATTCCGTATCGGTCTGGCCAACCGATACGGTGACCGATATGGAGCCTCGGGTTATTTTTACCAGAACCGTATCGGCCTGGCCAACCGATACGGAACCCGATATTGGCTCCTGCACCATTTTTCTTCATTTCCGCGGTCTTTTCTCAACTCCAACTGATCCACAACCTCGTCCTTAAGCCAAAACCTGACAAAACTCAAAGCAAAACATCAAAAATAACAAGCAAAAGACGTATGTACAAGGATAAACATGGGAATGTCTCCCAAGTGCGCTTTTATTTAAAGTCGTTAAGCTCGACTTTGCAAACCGTGATCTCAGACTGAGGGAGGGCTAGAGAGTGGAATGGAAGTTCCCTCATCTATTGCTTCTGAGACGGAGTAATGCTTGAGTCTTTGGCCATTGACCGTGAACTCTTCATCAGATTTTCCAAAAAGTACCACTGCTCCATATGGTTTCACCTCCTTCACTCTAAACGGTCCCGACCATCTAGACTTGAGCTTCCCGGGAAACAGCTTCAACCGGGAGTTAAAAAGCAACACAAGATCTCCTACTTTGAACTCCTTCTTCTGGATCAGCTTATCATGAAAAAGCTTGGTCCTCTCCTTATAGATCTTTGAGCTTTCAAAAGCCTCAAGCCGTATCTCGTCAAGTTCGTTCAGCTGGATCAATCTCCTCTCGGTCGCGGTCTTGATGTCAAAGTTCAGCAACTTGACAGCCCACATGGCCTTGTATTCCACCTCCACCGGTAAGTGACATGACTTACCATACAGCATGGTGAATGGTGTAGTGCCTAATGGAGTCTTGAAAGCAGTCCTATATGCCCACAGTGCGTCATCAAGTCTCTTAGCCCAATCTTTCCTTGAAGCTCCAACAGTCTTCTCTAGAATGGCCTTGATCTGCCTATTGGACACTTCAACTTGGCCACTTGTCTGAGGATGATATGGTGTTGCAACCTTATGCTTCACTCCATACTTCTTCAAAAGGCTCTCGAATAGCCTGTTGATGAAATGTGAGCCTCCATCACTGATCACAATCCTCGGGATTCCAAATCTTGGGAAGATGATGCTCTTGAACAGCTTTATCACAACCTTGGCGTCATTAGTTGGACTTGCCACTGCTTCTACCCACTTGGAAACATAATCCACAGCTACTAAGATGTAGCTATTCCCGTAAGAAGATGGAAAGGGTCCCATGAAATCAATGCCCCACACATCAAACACTTCAACTTCAAGGATGGGGTTTTGAGGCATCTCATTCCTTCTACTGATATTCCCCTTTCTCTGACAAGGATCACACTTAGTAATGAACTCTTGGGCATCCTTGAACATTGTAGGCCACCAAAACCCAGCTTGTAGAGCCTTCTGAACCGTTTTGAAAGTGGCAAAGTGACCACCATAATCTGACCCATGACAATGTAGTAGAATGCCCCCCACTTCTTCATCAGCTATGCACCTTCTATAGAGCTGATCCTTGCACAAAGTGTAGAGGTAAGGCTCATCCCAATAGTACCTGTTGACATCTCTAAAGAACTTCTTCCTTTGGTAGCTATCGAGGCTCGGTGGTTCTTTCCCAACAGCTAGGAAATTGACTATATCAGCATACCACGGTTCCTTGTCTTCAATAGAGCTCACTTCCTCAATCTTCATTCTTGTATCATGAGCATCCTTAACAGCTTTGCAGGCCATTAGCTGCTCCTCAGGGAGAGAGTCATCTAGAGGAATTCCATCCTCAATTCTCAGTCTTGACAAATGGTCTGCCACTCCATTCTCAATGCCTTTCTTGTCCTTAATCTCCAAGTCAAACTCTTGTAGCAGCAGTATCCACCTCAGTAGCCTTGGCTTGGCATCCTTCTTGGCAAGTAGATACCTCAACGCAGCATGGTCCGTGTACACCACAACTTTAGATCCAACCAAGTACGATCTGAACTTCTCAAAGGCAAATACCACAGCTAGAAGCTCCTTCTCAGTTGTTGCATATCTCACTTGAGCATCGTCCAATGTCCTACTAGCATAGTATATGACATGGAGCTTCTTGTCTTTCCTCTGTCCAAGGACTGCTCCCACTGCATAGTCGCTTGCATCACACATGATCTCAAAAGGCAACTCCCAGTCGGGAGCTTGGACTATCGGGGCGCTGATCAAGGCCTCTTTGATCATGTGGAACGCTGCCAAACACTCATCATCAAACACAAAATCTGTCTCCTTACACAGCAGACGTGTAAGTGGCCTAGCGATCTTTGAGAAGTCCTTAATAAACCGCCGGTAGAAACCTGCATGACCCAAAAAGCTTCGGATCCCCTTCACCGAGTTTGGTGGCTGAAGACTTGTCATCACCTCTATCTTAGCCTTATCCACTTCGATACCATTCTCTGAGATCTTGTGACCCAACACAATCCCTTCTGTTACCATGAAGTGGCACTTCTCCCAATTCAGCACGAGGTTCGTCTCTTCACATCTCCTTAAGACCCTGCACAAGTTCAGCAAACAGGAGGAGAAAGAAGAACCATACACAGAAAAATCATCCATGAAAACTTCCACAATATCCTCAATAAGATCTGAGAAAATGGACATCATGCACCGCTGAAAGGTAGCCGGTGCATTGCACAAGCCAAATGGCATCCTTCGATAAGCAAAGGTACCATAGGGACAGGTGAATGTCGTTTTCTCCTGATCATTAGGATGTATCGGAATCTGAAAGAACCCACTGTATCCATCAAGAAAACAATAGAAAGGATGATTAGCAAGGCGTTCTAGCATTTGATCAATGAACGGTAATGGAAAATGATCCTTCCTAGACGCGGCATTTAGCTTTCTATAGTCAATACACATCCTATGCCCAGTGATAGTTCTAGTTGGAATCAATTCATTGCTGTCATTTTTAACCACAGTAATCCCCCCTTTCTTTGGAACACAATGCACGGGTGAAACCCAGGTGCTGTCCGAGATAGGGTAGATTATCCCTGCATCAAGCAACTTTAGAATCTCTTTCTTGACTACTTCTTTAAGGTTAGGATTCAATCTCCTTTGGTGCTCAATAGAAGACATGGATTCATTTTCAAGGTGGATCCTATGAGTACACAAGCTAGGCGACAATCCTTTTATGTCATCAAGTGAATATCCTATTGCCTTTCTAAACTTTTTCAATTCAGTGGTCAAAGCAATCAATTCATCATCATTCAGTAACTCATTCACAATGACAGGATATGTAGAGTTTGGGCCAAGAAATGCATACCGAAGCCCCCGCGGAAGGGGCTTTAACTCAACCTTTGGCGCCTTAAGCTCGCTCCAATCGTCAGCTACAAGCTGCTCCTTGCACAGCTCCACTCCTTTGGCGCCATCGGTACCCATGTCTACAGCAAACACCTCCAGCTCTTCACACACTGAATCTGATCCCAGCTCAATGAATTCAACCTCTTCTAACAAAGGCTTGTGTGAATCGAGCGCTCTCATGTAAGCCCAACTCTCCTCTTGAAGATATCCATACTCACCACATTCCTTGGTCAAGGTGACCTCTAGGGGATCCTCCATGTTCAACTCTTCAAGGAGTTCATCAGCTAGCTCATCCATAGTCTCAATGTAGAATATTTGACCTTGAATGGTTGGCTTCTTCATCACCTTGTTGATGTCAAATTTGAGCACTATGTCTTTCCCAAGGTTGAGGTCTATCTTCCCTTTCCTGACATCGATAATCGCACCAGCTGTGGCAAGGAAAGGTCTCCCAAGAATTAGAGGATCCTTTGGTTCTTCATCCATCTCCAGCACAATAAAATCTGTTGGCACTTCAAATCCTCCTACTTTCACCGGAAGATCTTCTAGGAGACCAATTGGGTATCTCACTGATCTATCTGCAAGAACCAAGGAGATCCTACATGCTTTGTAGGTAGAGAAACCCAGCCTCTTGGCTACTGAGAAGGGCATCAGACTTGCGCTCGCTCCAAGATCACACAAACAACCCTCAAACCGGTATGGACCAATAGCGCATGGAAGAGTAAAACTGCCAGGGTCTTCAAGTTTCTTTGGGACAATATCCCTTTGGATGATTGCACTGCACTCATGAGACAACACAACCATCCCTTGCACTTCCTTGGTTCTTTCCTTGATTGCATCCTTGAGAAACTTGCTATACTGAGGAACTAGCAAGAAGGCATCAATCAAAGGCATGGTCAGCTCAACATTCTTCATCTGCTTGTCAAAAAGAGCTTTGTACTTCTCTAGAAGCTTCTTCTTGAATCTGCCCGGAAAGGGTAGCTTGGGCTCATAGGGTGGTGGCACAAACACTACATCCTTCTTCTTGAGTGTATCATTCACTACTTCTTCAGCTACAGCCTTTCCTTTCCTCTTAGCCATGTCACTATCACTCTCTTTGTTTAGAGCAGAATTTTCAGAATTCTCCTCCCCTTCTTGAACTTCAATGTCCTCATTGAGTGTAGATGGCATCTTAGGCTTGGGCACTTGACTTTGTTGCAACTCTTTACCACTTCTCAAGGTGATAGCGCTGATATACTCCTTTGGGTTTTGCTCAGATTTTCCGGGTAAAGTACCTTGCGTGCGGGACGTAGAGGCATTCTTGTTTTCCATGTTTGTGACTCTTGATGTCAAACTCTGTAGCTCATTCTTGAGGTCACGTACTTCCATAGCCCCTGAGGCTTGTCCTTGAAGGAGTTGCTGCATCATGCTTTTCAGCTCATTGTCAACTCCCGAGTTAGAAGAAGTTTGTTGTTGTTGGTGACCAAAACCAGGTGGGTATTGTTGCTTTGGGGCATAGCCTTGTTGACCTTGAAACTGAGGCTTGTTTACAAAACCTTGTTGGTTGTTGTAGTTGACATATTGCTTTTGCTGTTGAGGTTGTTGAAAGCCTTGTTGAACTTGTGGCTGAGCTTGTCCTTGGGATGGAGCTTGAGGATAAACTTGGTCTTGAGGATTGGCTACATTGTTGCTGCGGTATGAGAAGTTTGGGTGGTTTCTATAGTTTTGGTTGAAGCCCTTGTTGAAACCACCTTGGCCAGCAATGAAGTTAATCTCCTCTTGAGTTAAATCCTCATCATCATCATAAAATTGAGGTTTAGAATCCTCCTGGTGTCCCACAAAGCTGATGTTCTTTTGGCCAATGGATATCATCTTGTCCAACTTCTCATTCAAAGCCTTTATCTCTTTCTCATACTTCTCATCTGAAGTTGATGAACCTCTATTAGTTCTTTCATAATCCTCATTGTAGTTGCCATCACTTTGCGCGAGATTTTCAATCAGCTCCATAGCTGCATCTACTCCCTTGCCTAGGAAGTGTCCATTGCTGCATGAATCAAGCATCGCCCTCATTCTAGGAAGCACTCCACGGTAGAGGTTGCTGAGTAGTGTTTCCTTGGTAAAACCATGATGTGGGCACTGAGTTGTGAGCTTGTTAAACCTCTCCCAAGCTTCAGCGAAGCTCTCATTGTTGCGCTGCACAAACCCGGATAATTCACTGCGGAAACGGGCAGTCCTAGTAGGTGAGAAAAACTTCTTCAGAAAAGCTTTCTTCAAGTCACCCCAAGTAGTGATGGATCCCGGAGGGATAGTACTTTCCCAATCCTTGGCTCTGTCTGCCAAAGAGAAAACGAAGAGACGCATTTTCAACCCATCATCAGTTACACCATTCAACCTCGTAGTGGCACAAATCTTGTCAAAGGTGTCCAAATGCTGCAGCGGGTCTTCAGATGGTAACCCATGGAACTGATTGTTCTGCACCATGTTCATCACCATAGCTCGGATCTCAAAGTTATTGTTGTTCACCGGTGGTGGGATGATTCCATGACGGTTAGCATTTGTATCAGGTGTATCTCCATCACCAATGGCCCTAACCGGCTGTTGTTGCTGCTGCTGTTCCTCGTGGTTATCCATGACTCTTGGCTCAACACTTTCAACTTGAACAGCTCGTTCTTGTGCTCGTCGTTCCCTTACTAATCTTCTCTTGTGTGCTTCGATGTCGTAAACTCTTGCAACTAAGTTTGTAGTCCCTTTGCTGCGCAAGTTCATACACCTAGCATCAAAAGAAAGAAAGTAGAAAATTAGTAACTATAACTTGAACTAAAAAGGAATAGAAAACGAATTGATATATCCAGAATCCCAAAATGGCAACGGCGCCAAATTGATAACTAGGATTTTACGATCCTTTGAGGTACCAATTCCTCAAGCTTATCGAAGTAGCTTTGAGGTATCGAACCTATTCTGGGACGGATAAAACCAATAAGTATACACTAAACCTTCAGAGTCAAATCTAATAATTCGGTTTTCAATTTCTAACGATCCTAACGAATGCAAATCAAATAGAAGTAAACAAAAGCAAGTAAACAAACGATTCAATCAATGACAAGAATAAGGCCTAAAGGTTAGGGTCAACGGATAGGTGACTCGGGATGATCAAGGAATCCTAATTCAAACTTCAATCAAGCTAATCTCTTAGCAAGGAACACACAAGCAAATTGGTTTAATCTCTTAACACCAATTCTTCATTTAATCTTAACTCAAGAACAAATCATCATTTGTGAATAAAAATCAAACGAGCATTCAAACAAGTTCCAATTAGCAACCAGTCACTCTAGACATACATTCTCATGCGCTAGAATATGAAAGTTCTAACAAAGCTAATTACTGGAATTTCATCGAACAGGTTGTGAACAAGAAATTCTAAACATCCTAATCAATGTGATCAAGATTAACTAGGCATTAAGAGCACTTTGCTAGATGAGATTTTAACAATTAACTACTAGAATTCCATTGATCACCCCTAATCAACCTAATCCTACCCAACCCACAAGCCTATGGAGAACTACTCACAAATCATAACTAGATCAACAAAACTCATAGAAATAGAGTTGATCATGGTAGATTAGTGAGAGATTGAAAGATTTGTTGATGGAATAGTAATAGAAATCTAGATTGATCAAAGGATTTTTATGTGTTCTTACAAAAGAGTTTAGAACATCAAAAACTGCATAAGAAACAAAATAAAATAGGTTTTTGGCTTAAATAGTCTAAAGGGTGCGAGCCGGGTCAACCCGGAACAAACCGGGTGTTGACCCGGATCCAAGTGCAAATCTGGGGTCGATATCGGTCAGGTAGACCGATATGGTGACCGATATCGAGCCTCGGATTTTTCTGGGTTGAAGCATATCGGTCCACCTGACCGATATGTGGACCGATATTGAGGCTCGGACAAGCTGGGTTGAACCATATCGGTTGGCTCGGCCGATACGCCAACCGATATCAAGTCTCGGATTTATTTTGGTGAAGCGTATCGGTTGGTCCAACCGATATCCGGGCCGATATGCACTGCTTCTGCTTCCTCCTTGGTCCTTTGAGCTCCAAACTCCACATCCAAGCTCACCAATGCTCCTAGATGCCTCCATTCACCTGCAAAACACAAGAAACACTCCACATGCAAGCCTAAAATGCCTAATCCTAGTCCTAAACAACTCTAGACTCTAGATGTGACAATGACTCGACAAAATGGTATGAATGATGGGGAAAAGAACTCAAAACAAGAATTATATACAAGCCTAAATGCATGAAAATGTATGAATATCAGTCATCAAGTGTGTAGAACTTTCTCGCTGAGCAGAAAATGCTTAGGTCATCCGAGCAGAACATACAAGTTGGCGGGGCGTATGCAACAAATATCATTTTGCGGGATGATCGTGCACTCTGCTTAGATTGTATATATGTTCGGATGGATTAGTTTCTAGTTGGTTTATAAGCGTTCTCGACAAGCTAGTATGTCGATGCTTTCAGTACATATTGTGATATTGGCCGAACACTAAAAGTTAGATTCTTATGTTTTGTACAAAAATCTAATTGCCTAGCAGCGACGGAATGATCATCTTAGCCTTAGGAGTTTGTTTTTCCGAGAGGAAATCTTTTATGGAAAATTTTCGCGTGTTTCTTGTGATGTTACCGAATCGTTTTAGCCATGAAAGGCTGTTTTGGAGTTTTTGACGAAGTTTTGGTTCCAGTCTAACTGTAAAAACCTGTTTAGGTGTTTTCACGACAAGTTGCTGAGTGTGAGATGAACACTTTGATGCAGAGATGCATAGAGACTTGTGACTGAGTTTCAAAAATCTTGCAAGGTGAAGTGCTCTGCCTTTTACGAAAGAAAATAAATGGTTGCGAGGCTTGTACATGCTTGGGTTATAGGTTGTAAGTCATTGAATCGCTTCAGAGTAGGTTTTTGTTGACGAGATGTTAAGCCGGTTTCCTTTCGGAGAGTAGTAAAGCTAGTTTCTCCTTGTCAAAGGCCTTTTTATTTCCGAGCTGTTCTGACAAAATTTTTGTCGAGCAGTTTTTTTGTGGAAGTCTTCGAAATGTTTCTTGTTGCTCTGTGGAGACTGATTGGACTCTGAGCATGTTTAATCGGGGAGTAAACCGGGCAGACCATCCGAGCAGTATGTCCGAGTAGTCTGTCCGAGCCGATCAGCATGCAGACGCCGAGTAGGACGGATTGATTGGAAATGCCGAGAAACATGGACTAATCGAAAAATGCCGAGCAGGCATTGCTGAGTAAAATATTTCTGAGTAGACCCATTCGTCGAGAAAGGTGTATGCGGAAGTAACCGAGAAGCCCGGATCGTCCGAGCAAAGTTCACACGCGGAGTTGTTTAAGGATGGCCTTCCGAGCAATTTCGTATGTTGTTGAACTGGATGCTTCAAATGAAATGTTCTCATTTTAAGTTTTAAGTCTCGTCTTCGGATGTTTGGAAATCCATTGTTGGCCTTTCATCGCTTCTTCCGAATTCGAGCGAGAAAAATAGTCGAGAATGTGCATCGAATCGTGAACTGGTCGGGTTTACGAATGTGATGAGTTTGAGAGAGAAATCGCGTTGGGCTGTCCGAGCGTGTCTGCTCGGAATTTTTTGGCCGAGCATGTCTTCTCGGATTTTTGAGCTTGTCTGCTCGGAATTTTTGAGAAAGTCTGCTCGGATTTTCCAAGCAACTCTGCTCGAAATTTTGAGCAGGGTCAGGTTTCAGGTTAGTTTGTCTATCCTGATGGGATGACTTACTTCCAAGAAGCCGAACACTCGTGTTGATGTTACGTTGATTAATGCATAAAAGTCGAGCACATTTTATTGGGAGAAAATCTCCCTTATCGGCTCCATATAGACTGTATGAGTTAGTTTCGTATAGCTTGAAGGCTTTCCAAAAATCTTTGTATAATTTGCGTAGCAAAGTGTGGTTTAGCGTTTGATTCTTGGCACTTTACGAGTGTTGCGCTCGGAAGTATGATCGGCTGTATTCTGAGTTTAGAGGTTAGCGAAATGTGTCTGTCTTACGGACTCATTTTGGCAATAACGTTTTGAACTCATCACGAATGAGAGCGTTTTCTCATGTTCCGAGTTAAGTTATGAGTTTGAAGGTCGGTGGGATATGCCGAGCTTACAAACTTGTGAGGGCTAAGACCAACGTGCTCGAAAGCGTTTAACTGGGTTTCCAGTTAAGTTCGATGGTTAGCGAGATATATTTTACTTACGAACCTGTGATAGTAAAGACCAGCGTGCTCGGAAGCGTCTAACTGAATTTTGAGTTAAGTTCGAAGGTTAGCGAGATATACTCTACTTACGAACTTGTGATGATTAATACCAGCGTGCTCTCACGCGTTTAACTGGGTTTCGAGTTTTTATGATGGTTAACAAGATGTTCTCCACTTGCAAACCTGAGATGATTGAGACCAGTGTGCTTGGAAGCGTGTGACTGGGTTTCAAAATTAAGTTTGAAGGTTACCGATATATACTCTACTTGCGAACATGTGATGATTGAGTCCAATGTGCTCAGAAGCGTCTGACTGGGTTTTGGGGTTTACTTCGAATTCAGTACTGGTGCGGGGATTTCATTCGACTTATGTTCCCTTCATCGATAGTAAACTGATATTAGTAAATATCAGACCAAGGTGTACTTGGTCGGGACTTCGTTTAGATCAGTGTCTAAGCAGCATTTGTTGGGTTTAGAGGTGTACTTTGTGTTCGGTGTTTTCGCGAGACTTCTTGTCTTAGATTTACATCGTCGATAGTAAGCTGATATCGTGCAGGGCATACCTAGCGGATACCAGACCAAAATATACTTGGTTCGGACGTCGTTTGCCAGTGTGCTAAGCAGCGTTTTACTGGATTTTTGGGTTTACTTCGAATCCAATACTGGTACGGGGAATTTCCTTCGACTTATGTTCCCCCCATCAATAGTAAACATACCTAGCAGGTATTAAAAATTATATAGCGCGCTTTTATCCGTTTGTTGGATGTATAGAATTTCTATCCGTATAAGACATGTTGGTTAAGATCCGTAAAGGACGCATTTGTTTCTCTGTTGTGGCCAACAACAGACAAGATAAAGAATTCTAAAGGAGGCATGAAAACATATTAGACTCGACTCGGTATAACATGATAGTTAATGAATTTGGACTAGTTTGATAAACTATGAGGTTCGGATCCTAATTTCGATTCTAAGACAAGTAAATTAAATAAAAGCAAGAATGAGTTTATTTATCGTTACCCGAAAAATCCTAAGTGTATGTTGGAGAGTTGAACCTTTGTGGAGACGTCGAGCTTGTGCGATCGCGTTCTGGTGTATCGAGTTTCTTGAGGTAGTATGGAGTGAAGCCCTTCGTGAGTTGGATGTCCGAAGGAGATTGTCCGAGTAGGTCTCAAAACTGGTTGAGTTCCCGAGTGGACAAGTTTTTGCCACTAGTCGATGAAAGAAGCATGCTCAGATTTATAGTGCAACCAATTGTGATCGGAAACCTGAGAGCTTGTTTGCTCGGATTTTCAAGCTAGTTAGCTCAGAATTTCCTAGAAGATTGGTCGGATCAGAATTTCTGAGAATATTGGTCAACTCTGAATTTCCGAGCTGGTTAGCTCAGGATTTCCAAGAAGATTGGTCAAATCGGAATTTCTGAGAAGATTGGTCAGCTCAGAATTTTCCGAGATGCCTTGCCTGCTAGGAATTTCCGAGCAGCTTGTCCGAGGGGTAGAGTCTGGAAATGTTGCATTCGAGTTCGAAACTTGTTTCGAAATTTTTTGAATGTTCGATGTGGAAGGATAGGTGTATACGGAATTTTCGATGTGGAAGTATAGATGTATACGGACCCATTTGGAAGTCTCGATTTTGTGAAAGTATTTCTTCAGATGCGCTGCGTTCCAATTTCTTGGAATTTTGGCGTTGTCCATGTTGACCAGTTCATATTCTCTGACACGAACATGTTTGGTGACTCTGCATGGTCCTTACGTTCTGCTAGCGCATTTTCTGAAACACATTTCTGTAGGACCAGGTCACCTTCGAGCACCTTCCACTGCGGACACTTGATTTGTAGTATTTGGCAGTTGCTTATCGATAGTTTTTGATTCGGATAAGTTCATGATCACGTCGTTCGTCGATCATGTTCAGTTCATCAAGAAGCGTCAAATGATTCAATCCTTCTCGAAATTGGAGCAGTCTGCGGCGTACTCCCGAGAATTCAACTTTTGCTGGGAATACGTTACGTAGACGGGTGCGAATGGTGTTTTGCTAACTTTTTTCCCGGTAAGCAATGCTAATGTGGATTTGTATCAAATATGAGGATAAGAATGATAGTTCGTGTAGCTTCCTAGACACTTCTTATATAAGTGTGCACCTTTTTCTATCTATGTAGTTCAAAGATGCGTTCTTGCGAGATCAAAGTCCTACTCGGAAAATCTCGCCTTTGAGTTGTGGAAAGTTATTAATTGTTTCAAGCACTAAGTTTCGCTTTGCCGGCCATGGTTATTGCGCATAATCATGTCACATTGCTGAGCTGTTTGTGCTTCTGAGCAGGTCATATGAATTGACTAGTGAGTCTCCGATCAGTTCTTGTGAGTGTTGGATGTTTCGCTCGGTAGTCAAAATGATCTGAGCCGCATTGTTTGAAGACTGCATCGTCCGAGCAAATTTCTTCGGAGCAGGATGTGTTGAAAAGGTGTCCGAGCATGATTCATTAGTTGATCAAGTATTTTTGGTTTGATTCTCGCCAATGATCCCCCAAAGTCGTCGTTGTTGTTCTTTTTTGCTCGTCATATGCCATTTTCATGTACGCTCGTCATTTGTCAGCCCACGTTTTAATCTTGATGATGTCAGTCCACGCTTTAGTCTTGCTCATCACGTGCATATCTTGCTTGGAAAAATGTTTATTTTTTTATCGGAAAACTATTTGTTAGTCAACATTTGGTATGCATGTTGCTCGTCAACATCTGCTCGGAAACGTGTTGTCCCATTTTTTTTAGCTTGGGAAAACTGATGCCTTTTTGTCCGAGTTGATTTTTTAGCCGAACATGTTTTGGCCGAGCATGCCTAGCCAAGCATAATTTTTCCGAAGCAGATTTGACATTGCTGAGCATGATCTGTTTGGACTGTCCAGTTGAGTTGTTGGACATGCTACGAGTTGCCGAACATGCTGCAAGTTGCAGAACATGCTGCGAGTTGTTGAGCATGCTGCGAGTTGTCGAGCATGCTGCGAGTTGTTGTGCATGCCACGAGTTTTTGAGCATGATGCAAATGTTTGTGTACTCGAATTTTCCAAGCAGCCTTGCATGCTCGGATTTTCCGAGCTGGTCTGCTTGGAACTTCCGAGCTGGTCTACTCGGAATTTCCGAGCTGGTCTGGTCTGATTTTTGAGCATCCTCGTTCGGATAGTTTTGAGTGCTTGGAAGTTCCAAGTAACTTTGCGAGTTCAGATTTCCGACTAGTCTCCCATGCTCGGATTTTCCGAGCACTCTCCCGTTCTTGGAATTTTCGAGCAGTCTCGCGTGCTCGGATTTTTCGAGCAGTCTCGCGTGCTCGGGTAAACACGATCACCGAGCAAGATTCGTGGTGAGCTCACAAGTTGTCTGAGCTGATGTTAAGCTGAATAGGTGAGTTTGCCGAGCAAGGATGTGTGCACGAAAGGATCGTATGACAACCTGTCCCAGCAAGCTCATCGTCTGGACAACCTTGTCGCGGTATGTCTGAGCTGGTTTAGTCATGGACCGTCCGATCAGGATGTTACGATCAGAGATGCTGAACAGTTTGACTGCGCACAAGCCAAGTAAATTATGATCGGCAAGATGCATCATATCGGGTGTTGATTTTATTCGTGGGACGTCTCATGGCCCGAGCAGGACATACGCAAGAGCTAGGTTGTATGCGCTGAACGATCAAGATGCATACTCGCAAATTGATCGCGAACTGACCACGAAAATGTCGAGCCGAGCAAAGAACTGCGTCGCATGAGCAAGATGTATACGAATGTGTGGTTTTGCGAGCTGCGCTGCTTGGACGTTTTGATCACTTTTACGATCGGCTACGTTGATGCAATATAGTAGATACCAAGAAGGTGACCGGTTATGATTTATCGATGAATCGCTTCTCGACTTGGTTTCGCGTTATTGCTCACCGAACCTACTATATGTAAATAGATATTGGATATTGTACGTAGATTGTTAAGAAGCTTGGTGTCAAGACAGATTGAAACATTGGCCGCCAAGACGACGTGGCATCGATGATGATTGGTCAGGGACAGTTTGACTCGGCTGCGGTGCGAAGGTGTAGCAGCGTATTGAAGGAGATTTTGTGATCCGTTCGACCCCAGTATGATTGTTGGTTGTTTGGCTACTTTGCGTCGCGGCTAGATCTGCAAACGAAGCAAGGTCGGATACTCGTTTGATGACTAAATTAGGTTAGACACTTATCATGATGTATAACCACAAAGTACCAAACCACAATGCTTATCATTCAAAACGAAATCAATGAGAATTATATTGTACGTATGAATTCACGAGAATATTTGACGTTCTATTTACGGCATCGATCTAAAGTTTATCAAGTTAATTTCCACGTAATTTAGAGATACTAGCGATTCTTGTAAACATTATTGTTCTTATAATCAATAAAGCATTGAAAGCAACAAACTTTTGACAAATCTAAAATCAATAAGTCATAAATAGGCTGACTAAATCGGGGTTATCTATAAATCAATTGATGATGATAAGGCGAATACGAATTTAGGTACTTATCTCGACAATCGGAGAGATCATAAAGTGATTTACGACGAGGACGATTTTGGAACACTACAAAGTTTTCTATTCCGTTTAATTGAATTCCGATCCGATATTGGTATCTTTGTGACATTTTTGTCTGAGGTTGTCTTCCCGCAATTTTTTCCGTCGACGTCAATAGTCGTCGCAAGTCTTCTTGGTCGGATTAATTGTGGTAGATCTGTTGTGTTGGATCTGACCCCATGAGGGGTTCTTTAGTTTGCAAGTTGTGGTCCATGTAGCGTAGGGCTTCTCGTTGAGCCGCCACGCGTGGAGAAGTCGAGTCACCTACGCTCGGTTGATCTGAAGTTAACTGCCGAAGTTTTTCCTGCTTTCTTATTCCGAGCCTCTCGCCTTGCTCGGTATAACATGATAGTTAATAAATTTGGACTAGTTTGATAGATTGAATTGGAAACAAAGCATAGAGAATAAAAATTTAAGATTTTACAGCTGAACCGTGTGAAAGTCTTCTTACGTACCCTTAAGAAAGGGATCAAGTCATTCGTACTTCTATGTCTAGATGCTAGGGTTTTTTACAGATGTCTAAATCGTAGGAAGTCCTTCTTATATAGTCACGGCGAGTCGTCTTTAAGGATCTTCTCCTGCAAGATTTCCGAAAATCTTCATGTTATCGTATATTCTATTTTCGTTGGGATTTACTTTTTCAGATCAGTTTTTCCTCTTCTGCTAGGAGATATCTTCTCTTTTTCTTCTTCTAGTTTATCTTTCCATTTTATTTACAATTATCCTTCTGCGGCTTAACATGTTTTTCCGAATGGGCCAAGAAGGGACGACCCGAGTGTTGGGATTATGTCCTGAAATCATATTGTACTAACTCTGATAGATAGTTGTATTGTCGAGATCGGACAATTCATGTGGTACTAGGTGGTCATAATGTTTTGCTAGAAGCCGCTTATGACTTTATGAGTTGTAACTCATTGCTAGTATTATGTGGACCTACAGGGTCACACACCTAAGCAAGTTGGATGTACTTCATAAGGGATTGATCATTGGTGAATGGTCTAGTCAATGTGTATTGGATACACATTGAATATTGTGTTTTAGAGGATGTGTCGATCGACACTAAGCAGTGTCTCGATCGACACTATGGACGGATCGAAATTCTTATTTCGGTTCATGACTTAATTAATCATGGTTTGGTCCAGGGATTAATTAGGTCTTCTCAAGGGGCTATATATATGATGTTAGTCACGAATTTGAGACTAAATGTTTATTGGACAGCCACCTCTTAAAACACAGGAATCCCAAGAAGATCTTTGATCCCGGCACTAGCATCCCGGTGGATTCCAGCTTGTGTGCGTGTGGACTACGGTAGAGGCGCAGCAATTGAGGCGCTAGAGATCTCGTTTATCTGACCATATTCCGCTGCAAATCTCCAGGTAAACACGAGATCATCCCTATTGATTCAACTAACTAAACCCTAGATCCTAGGCAATAAGGAACGAGATTGGATTCGATCTGATGATAGAATGGCATGAGTCCCAACAGTGGTATCAGAGCTTTAGGGTTTTAATCATTGAATCTGAAGCATGTAATTCGAATAATGATTTATTTGAAGAGGTTAATGCTTGCTAGTTTTCGTTTTGATGAAAATAATCTCGGATTTTGTTTCTTATCGAAAACGAAGAACCTTTGTTTTCGCACAGTGTCGATCGACACAAGTTTGTGTCGGTCGACACACCGCGAAAACGATCATAAAACTTTAGGGTTTTCGCACAGTGTCGATCGACACTAAGTTTGTGTCGGTCGATGCACCGCGAATACGCTTATTAAAATTTGGGTTTCGATCTTAGAGATCGCACTGTGTCGATCGACACACTGGGTGCAAGGATAGATCGGTTCAATTGGATTGAACCGGTTATCTCGCATGGTTAAATTTCCTGATACCCTACTGTGTCGATCGACACAGGATAAGTGTCGGTCAACACAGGCCTTGCGATTGGTTGATCGGTTCAATTGGATTGAACTGGTTATCATGCTTGGTTAAGGTAGATCAGATCGGTTTAAATTGGATGAATTGGTTCAATTGGATTGGACTGGTTATCTCAATTAGTATAAACCGATTTGATTGGATAAGATCAGTTTGATTGGATAAGTCGGTTCAATTGGATTGGACCGGTTATCGCGATTAGTTAAAACTGATTGAATCGGTTCAATTGGATTGACCGGTTATCGGGTTTTGTTAAGGTTGGATGCAAACCGTAATCGTTTGGTTATTGAACCAAATGATTGAGAAACCGAACCAAATGACCTAACCCACTTTTGTTAGAACAATTAAAACTCAATTAAAATTAAAAGTTAAACATGTTCTAAACCCATTGAATACACATTGGATGTGTATTAGATCAAAGCTTAGTTTTCAATAAGGTCAACTGTCAAGACTCATTTCGTTGTTGTGATAGTCTTGCCAAGAGCTTGGTGTCCACAATTACATGAGTAAGGCAGGTAGTTGTGTTGATGGTCTTGCAGTGCTTGACATAAACAATTACATGACCTAAGAGATTGATTTACTAACCTTTTAAAGTTCCGTTTCCTCAACTAAATATCAAGTGACCTTGATGTCTTCCCCAATCTTGTCTACTGTCAAGACTCATTTCGTTGTTGGATAGTCTTGGAGTCCTTGGTATCTACAATTACATGAGTAAGGCAGGTGATCATTGATGGACTTGCAGTGCGACTGTCAATGATCACAAGACTGAAGAGATTGGTTTACTTGACTGGGCTATCAGAAGTTCTGGGCCCAGAGACATCAGAGTGGATGATACATGGATTGTCTTATCTGCGACCAAGAGTTGTACTGGGTACAATTAGCAATGATTTGCCTACCTAGATAACTGAAGTTTGGGTGATGGCGAGTCGTCCACTCAAATTTTGGTGAAGTATGGGTCTTGTATCATTATATTCATAGAGGAAACATAGTTTGAATATAATGCGAGTTTTCTTATTAGATAAGATTTCTCATTTCCTGAACTTCATAACTAAAACTTTTCTTTTCTTAGTTTTAAGCCTATGTCTAGAACTACTTTCTCGTTGCGATCCGTCTTTGAGAAGGACAAGTTAAATGGATCAAATTTCCTGGATTGGTATCAGAACTTGAGATTTATTCTCAAGCAAGAGAATAAGGACTATGTCCTTGAGAAAGCTCTCCCCGAGAGGCTTGGGACCAATGCCTCGCATGCAGTATATGATCTTGGAATAAGCATTATATTGATGTGGTAGATGTGTGTGGTCTGATGTTGGCTACCATGAACTCGGACTTAAAGAGTCAACACGAGAACATGGAGTTACCAATCGAGATGATCACCAGCCTGAAACTGATGTTTCAGGATCAGGAACGAGTTGAGAGATACCAGATGGTCAAGTCTCTCATTGGGTGCAAGCTACCAAAGAATGCTCCACTGAGTCCTCATGTCATTAAAATGATGGGTTACATTGATAACCTGGGGAAACTGGATTATCCTGTTATCCTAGAGTTGGCTACTAAAATCATCCTGCAGTCACTGCCGTCAAGTTATGATAAGTTTATCAAGAGCTATATTGATATATCATGGTTTTTACTAGTTTTAGACCATGATATAAGTGTGTTTTTAGTGTCTTTTGTCTTTGTTTAGAGTCTTTTACAGGTATAATCAGGTTGGGAGCTGAATTGGAGATAATGGAGCATTTTGGAGATTTTTGGAGTGTTTGGCCGAGAGATAGAGTTCACTGTCCGAAACAGAGGAAGGTGTCGATCGTTGCACTCTAGCATCGATCGATGCACCAGCGAGATGGGCCAAAAACTCGGCGGTTTAGAAGAGTGAAGAATTTGCACTTTGATCCAGAAGTTCCTGATATTTACAAAGAAGCCCTTGGCCGAGATTATGCCTATATAATAGAGTTTTTAGTGTTTTTATTAGATACGCTTTATACTTTTTACCATACACTTTGATAATTAAGAGCAGAGGATTTTAGAGCTTTTTGGGGCTGATCTGAACCTGTTACATCATTTGTATTTGGAGAAGATTTCGAACCCCTTTTACTCTTATTCTTTTTATGCAATTTATTCATTCTATGATTATGTTTTCATTATCTATGTCTGAGTAGATCCATAGTTAGGTTTAGGGTTTCTCACATAGGATTTCATGACTTGCTAGACTTGTTCAAATTCAGTTAAGGATTCATAACTATATATGTTCTTCAATTTAATTGTGCTTAAAGCTAGTTCTAACCTGATCAATTAGAATCTAGATCTTAGGTTGCTAAATACGTCACGGAAGTGGGGTTTAGGAATCTGAACTAATTAAATTGGGCAATTAAACTATTCGCAAACGGAAGTTTGGTTTAGGATAATTGTGAACATATCAAACTTGGACTTATTGCTAGTTTAATCTGTTAGTTCTCGCAAACGAAAGTTTGGTTTGCTGCACTTAGACTTAGAGAATTATCGCAAAGGAATTTGGTTAATTCTATATCTGTGTTTTGAGTTCTAGAACCGTTCTTAATTAGATCCTTGCTGAATGAACTGTCTGCTTGTCTGATTTCCTGAGAATACCCTAGGCTTGACGCTTTTAATTACTTGCTTCACAACCGTTAATCTCTGCTACTGATTTACTTTCTCGCACCGCAATTTATTTCATTCACTACTTGCTTATTTCTAGTATTTATTCCTATAGTTTGATTCTCTTGAGACCAAGTGTCCCTGTGGATTCGATAACCCTATATACTACTTTGACATTGCTGTTCACTTGCAGTTTTAGTATAGGGAAAACTTAGAACCTATCAAGTTTTTGGCGCCGTTGCCGGGGACTCTTTGAGTCTTCGATAGGACCGAACTTAGGGTTTTTACTAGAAATTTTTCTTTTTGTTTTTGTTCTTTTTCGTTTTTTTTGTTTTGATTTTGCTGATTTTCTTTTTTCTCGGTTTCTTTCTGTCGCAGGTACGAATTTCGCCCTGCGTCGATCGTTGCATACCTTGCGTCGATCGTCACTAGGCGATATTGAGATTGAATCGATCGTTGCACTGATAGCATCGATCGTTGCTGGACGATCACATACAGTTTATGCCAACGCAGAAAACTCGAAGTAATCCGAACTCGAGCTTGCTTAATCTCGGACTAGAGGAACTTGGACGTCTAGAAAGGACTAACAGAAGAGAAAAGAGAGAGAGAATGGTACGAGAACGTTTGATCTTGATACCAGATGCTGAAGGTACCCTGAGGGACCAAGATGACAACCCGTACAATGCTGCTGGGCATCGGGTTGATGCTGAAGGGAATGTAATCCCTGATCCTCCTGAGCAACAGGAGCTGAACCAAAACCAGGGTCAAGGACAGGCCCAAGGTAGAGAGATGGTGGTTCATGAGAGGACACTAGCTGATTACAACAGACCTGATGAGTTTCATGCAAACCGAGCAGCTCTAGTGCTTCCTGCTTTTGAGAGGAATGATTTTGAGGTAAAGACCATCTACTACCAGCTGATGAGACAGATTGCTTTTCATGGTCTTCAAACAGAGCAGCCTATGGATCACATTGACAAGTTTGAGGACATAGTCACTGGTATGAAGTATGAAGGAGTATGCCCGGACTATCTATTCCTTAAGCTATTTCCGCACAGTCTTGCTGGATACGCTAGTGCATGGCTGAGACAACTGGCACCTGGTCAGTATACTACTTGGACAGCCTTAAAGAGTGAGTTCCTGCGTCACTTTTATGATGATGCACGCTCGGATCAGTCCATACAGGACATACTCACCTTTTCCCAAGGAGCTGTGGAGCCCTTGAAGACTGCCTGGATGAGATTTAAGCAGTATCAGCGTGACTGTCCACACCATGGATTCACAGAAGTACAGCTGATTGGTATTTTCTTCAGAGGCATAGATCTTCCTTATCAAACTGCGCTGGACAATTCCAGTAATGCTAACTTTAACACCAGGACTCCTACACAAGCTGTGCAGTTGATTGGGAACCTTATTAACAGCTACAGTTGCAAATCTATGGATGAAAAGAGGAAGAAATCCGGTGGAAGTATAGAGGATTCTAACATGACTGAGATTAGATCCAGGCTAGACACAGTTTACAATCTCCTGACAAGTAAAAAAGCTGTCCACTCTGCCCAAGATATAGAGGTGATTCAGACTGAGGAGGACACTCAGGAAGAAGAAGTGAATTACATGGGAAGTTCTAGTTTCCAAAGCAATAGATTTAGAAATCAACAGGGAAACAGATTCTCAAATGGAGTTCAGCAAAGTGGTTTTAAGAAAGCCAATGAGTCTGATAGTAAAATAGAGATGATGCTAAGACAAATGATGGAGAATCAGACTAAGTATGCAGCAGATGCTGATGCAAAGATGGATACAATCTACATGGAGCTGAATGGGAAGTTTGAAAGTTTGAACACGCACATGAAAGAGCTTGATGCTAGGGTTGCAAAAACTGCTGGACATGCTCAAAGGGAAGAAGGATATCTCCCGGGGAGGACTGATGCCAATCCTAAGTACCAATGCAATGCCGTGACATTAAGAAGTGGTAAGGAGCTGTCATCTGGCGAGAAAAAGCAGTTAAGCGTTGAGGAACTCGTGGAAATTGAAGAATTGGAGGATGAGATACGCGATATTCGCCGAGCATCGATCGATGCATCTCAGCAGCGATCGTTGCCAAGCGAAATCAAGGAACCGGAGGTCGTAACAAAATCGCCTAGCATCGATCGGTGCAATAAAGGCAACGATCGACACAAGGTGACTGCAGAAAGTTCGAGTGCTGAAAACCCAAAACAGTCGGCTGAAAGAGTATACAAGCCTAAGATACCTTATCCCAAGAACCCCAGAAAAGCTAAGAATGATAGGCAATATGCAAAATGGAAGGAGTTCATAAAAAAGGTAAAGGTTGAAGTACCTTTGTTGGATTCCATTGAAACTTCCCCCATGATGAAGAGATGCCTCAAGGATGCAATTTCTAGTAAATGGTCTGATGAAGAAAGTATAATGATGCTCAATGAAGTATGTAGTGCAGTGGTTCAAGGTAGAATTCCAGAGAAATTGAAAGATCCGGGCAGCTTCGTGTTGGATTGTGCTATCTATAAGGAGAGGTTCGAAAGGTCCCTATGTGATCTTGGCTCCAGTGTAAATCTAATGCCCCTTTCTGTTGCTAAAAGACTGGGGATGACAGATTTTATACCAACTAGGATATCACTGGTTCTGGCAGACAGATCAGTCAGGATTCCAGAAGGAGTAATAGAGGATGTGCCTATAACAGTTGGCAAGTGCGTAATCCCAACTGATTTTGTGGTTCTACAATATGGACAGGAGCCAAAAGACCCATTAATTCTAGGCAGGTCTTTCTTAGCAACAGCTGGTGCGATGATTGACTGTCAAGGAGGTAAGATAATCCTGAATGTGGGTGATCTGAAGATGAGTTTTGACATGAACAAACTGGTGAAGAGACCGACCATCGACGGGCAGACCTTTTATGTGGACACATTGGGTGATTTGGCTGCAGAGTACTTCCATCAATCACATGCTGAGGACCCACTAGAAAGGGCTTTACTGAGTTCTATTTTGGAGTTGGAATACCTGCAGGACGAGCCTGCAATGTGCTATATAAGATTGATGGATTCTGTCGAGGTTGCAATGCAAGTGGAAGTGTCTGACGCGGGACTGCAACGATCGATACCAACTAAGCAACGATCGTTGCAAGTCGACAGAGACTGGGCAGAGGAAAAAGCTCCGAAAATAGATCTGAAACAACTCCCATCCGGGCTAAGGTACGCATTTCTTGGACCGAATTCAACTTATCCAGTGATTGTCAACGCTAGTTTGAACAACGCAGAGCTCACTTTACTGCTAAGCAAGCTGCGCAAGCATCGCAAAGCTCTTGGCTATTCCCTTAATGATATTTCAGGTATCTCACCGGAGCTGTGCATGCACCGGATACATCTTGAGGATGAGTCCAAGACATCAATCGAACATCAGAGGAGACTTAATCCTAATCTGCAGGAAGTAGTCAAAAAGGAGATTATGAAACTCCTTGACGCTGGAATTATATATCCTATCTCTGACAGTGATTGGGTGAGTCCAGTCCATGTAGTGCCAAAGAAGGGCGGTGTTACAGTTGTGAAAAATGAGAAGAACGAGCTGATACCTACTAGGACCGTGACTGGACACAGGATGTGTATAGACTACAGGAAGCTTAATGCTGCTACTAGGAAGGATCATTTTCCTTTGCCTTTTATTGATCAGATGCTCGAAAGGTTAGCAAATCATCCTTACTACTGCTTCCTAGATGGCTACTCAGGTTTCTTTCAGATTCCCATCCATCCGGAGGATCAGGGAAAGACCACTTTTACTTGTCCATATGGGACTTTTGCTTACCGTAGGATGCCTTTTGGACTCTGCAATGCACCAGCCACTTTCCAGAGATGCATGATGTCCATATTCACAGATATGATTGAGGATTTTATGGAAGTATTCATGGATGATTTCTCAGTATATGGATCATCCTATAATGAATGCTTAGATAATCTGTGTAAGGTTCTGAAAAGATGTGAAGAGAAGCATTTAGTTCTTAACTGGGAGAAGTGTCATTTCATGGTCAGAGATGGCATTGTGCTTGGACATAAAGTGTCCGAAGCAGGAATAGAGGTGGACCGCGCCAAAATCGAGGTAATGACGAACCTGCAGGCACCTGATTCTGTTAAGTCTATTAGAAGCTTTCTTGGACATGCTGGTTTCTATAGACGGTTCATTAAGGATTTTAGTAGGATTGCTAGGCCACTAACTGCTTTGCTGTGTAAAGACACCAAATTTGAGTTCACTGCAGATTGTCAAACTGCATTTGAGCAGATCAAGAAGGCATTAGTGAGTGCTCCCATAGTTCAGCCACCGGATTGGGATTTGCCTTTCGAGGTAATGTGTGATGCAAGTGAATATGCTGTGGGAGCTGTTCTTGGACAAAAGAAAGATAGAAAGCTTCATGCTATCTATTATGCCAGTAGGACACTGGATGATGCACAAAGAAACTATGCAACTACAGAGAAGGAGTTGCTAGCAGTTGTCTTTGCATTTGAGAAATTTCGCTCTTATCTTGTTGGCTCCAAGGTGATTGTACACACTGATCATTCAGCACTGAAGTATCTGATGCAGAAAAAGGATGCTAAGCCAAGACTGCTGAGATGGATCTTGTTGCTTCAGGAATTTGATATTGAAGTGAGAGACAAAAAAGGGGTTGAGAATGGAGTTGCTGATCATCTTTCGAGGATGCTAGTAGAGGAGGACGTGCCAATTAATGACTACTTGCCTGAAGAAAACGTCAATATGGTTGGGACAATCTGTGAGACAGATTTGGACAGAAATCTGCAGAACTGTCGGATTAATCGCGTTGCGTCGATCGATGCTACATCAGCGTCGATCGATGCATCTATCGGGGCAGTAACGATCGATACACCTGACTGTGACGATCGTTGCAGTGCGGATACATACCCATAAACTTTTATGGTGCGGATTGGAAAGCATGAGTTCGAGATGTACGCTGTCACAACAAATGATCGACCATGGTATGCAGACATAGCCAATTATCTAGCTGCAGAGACTGAACCAGATAATCTGAAAGGATATGAAAAGAAGAGGTTCTTCAGAGAACTTAGGAGGTACTATTGGGATGAACCTTACCTCTATAAGCATTGTTCGGATGGCCTTTATAGAAGATGTGTTGCTGAGTCAGAGGTTCCAGATATCCTTTTCCACTGTCACGGTTCAGATTATGCAGGACATTTTGCTACATTTAAGACTGTGTCTAAGGTTTTGCAAGCAGGTTTCTGGTGGCCTACAATGTTCGATGATACTCATTCCTTTATTTCTCATTGTGATGCCTGCCAGAGAAGAGGGAAAATTAGCAGGAAGCATGAGATGCCTCAGAATTTCATTCTTGAGGTTGAGGTTTTTGATTGCTGGGGCATAGACTTTATGGGTCCCTTTCCCTCATCTTATGGGAATAAATTCATATTAGTTGCTGTGGATTATGTTTCTAAGTGGGTAGAAGCAATAGCCAGTCCAACCAATGACTCTTCAGTAGTCATTAAGCTGTTTAAATCTATCATATTCCCTAGATTTGGAGTACCCCGGATAGTAATTAGTGATGGAGGATCTCACTTTATTAATAAGGTTTTTGAGAAGCTCCTGAAGAAGCATGGAGTGCATCACCGAGTTGCTACTCCTTATCACCCACAGACTAGTGGACAGGTAGAGGTTTCTAACAGACAAATCAAGGAGATCTTGGAGAAGACAGTCGGGAAGACAAGGAAAGATTGGGCAGCTAAGCTTGATGATGCTTTATGGGCCTACAGGACTGCATTTAAAACACCATTAGGGACTACTCCATTCCATTTGCTGTATGGGAAAGCATGTCATCTGCCAGTGGAACTTGAGCACAAAGCAGCATGGGCTGTAAAACAGATGAACTTTGACCTCAAACCAGCTGCAGAGAGGAGATTGATACAGCTCAATGAGTTGGATGAGATTAGACATCTTGCCTATGAGAACTCAAAGCTGTACAAGGAGAGGACTAAGGCTTATCATGATAAAAAGATTGTTTCTAGACGGTTTGAGCCTAATGACCAGGTACTTCTGTACAATTCTCGTCTGGATTTGTTTCCAGGGAAGCTGAAATCAAGATGGTCCGGTCCCTACACAATAAAAGAAGTGCGTCCATATGGAGCTGTCATTTTAATTGGCAAGGAAGGTAATGAGTTTGCTGTTAATGGGCAGAGGGTAAAACACTAATGGGCTAAGGCCGAGATTCCAAGAGGTCAGATTTTGCCTCTGGATGCTGCACCCTCTACTTGAAAGATCTCATCCGTCCGGTCAAGCTATTGACCTTAAACAAGCGCTGGGTGGGAGGCAACCCACCATTAGGTACTAGTGTTTTTCTTTTTCATTTTTGGTGTTTTTGTTAGGATTTTACGTTTGTTTTTGTTTCTGGTGAGTTTATGATTGCAGGTCTCGGTTAAATCGTAGTGCAGCGATCGATGCATTTCTGCATCGATCGACACAACACGAAAGTAATCGCATTGCAGCGATCGTTGCGGTCCTGAGCAACGATCGACTATACACGAAAATCGCCAAGTAACGGTCGATGCACTTAGTGCAACGGTCGATGCTGAGCGACAGAGGTAACCCGACAGACATAATTTCACCTTTTCAATTTTTATTTTCTTTTTACCGATCCTTCGCTGGACACTACTGGGGACAGTGTGTCTTAAGTGTGGGGGAGGTGCTACTGACTTATATCTTTCTGTTTTCTTAAGAGTCAGTCCGTTTTTCAAAAATTTTTGTTTTATTGAGTCAAAATTGTTTAAGTAAGAAACTATGATTTTCTGAGAAGATTTACAAGACTTGCAGGAACTTAAGTAACCATTGGGATGAAGTTGCAGGATCTATCTTTGACTATTAGAAAACTCCATCACAGATCAACCTACTGGGAACACCCACATCACTTCAGGTATCAGAGGATCCTTTACTGACTTCAACCTTAATACTGACTTAGATTTCTCACCTAAGGGCTTGGTATGCTTTATGTCGGATTCCCTGTTAGTTCTGACACAACCTGTAAACCTGTCCTATTTAGTCCCCTTCTCCCCTTCTATAAAGTAAAAAAAAAAATTAATAAACTGAGGATGAGTTAGTAACTCCGAAGTGGTCATGGGAATAGTAGCAAACACTATTATCTCTCATGTGATCCATGGAATGTGTCCAAAGTATACCCCATAACGGGAAGAACACTGATAAAAAAAAAATGATACCCAGTGGGGAAAAATCAGTTGTTAAAGAAGGGAAAGAGAAGAAAGGGACTAGAGAAAGATAGTATGGTGGTCTAGAGCTGATAAGGTAAGAATCCATGTGCCTTTAGATCGATACTCCTTAGGTGAGACCGCACTTAAATACTTGCAGAAGTCAGTAGGGAGAATTTGAATGCTTGAATGTGATTGTGGAGTTTACCTAGGACAGTTGCTAAGTGTGGGGGAAGTACATGTTGGTCTTGATATCCTGTGATTGATTCTTTCAGTGGTTTACTAAGGGGAATCTGAGTATTGTAGCTTCTAGGATGAAATGAGTTTCTGAAGAGTTTTCAAACCTCTTCACCATGTTTTAGTTCTCTGTTTTGCTTGAGGGCAAGCAAAGGCTAAGTGTGGGGGAGTTGATATATCATGGTTTTTACTAGTTTTAGACCATGATATAAGTGTGTTTTTAGTGTCTTTTGTCTTTGTTTAGAGTCTTTTACAGGTATAATCAGGTTGGGAGCTGAATTGGAGATAATGGAGCATTTTGGAGATTTTTGGAGTGTTTGGCCGAGAGATAGAGTTCACTGTCCGAAACAGAGGAAGGTGTCGATCGTTGCACTCTAGCATCGATCGATGCACCAGCGAGATGGGCCAAAAACTCGGCGGTTTAGAAGAGTGAAGAATTTGCACTTTGATCCAGAAGTTCCTGATATTTACAAAGAAGCCCTTGGCCGAGATTATGCCTATATAATAGAGTTTTTAGTGTTTTTATTAGATACGCTTTATACTTTTTACCATACACTTTGATAATTAAGAGCAGAGGATTTTAGAGCTTTTTGGGGCTGATCTGAACCTGTTACATCATCTGTATTTGGAGAAGATTTCGAACCCCTTTTACTCTTATTCTTTTATGCAATTTATTCATTCTATGATTATGTTTTCATTATCTATGTCTGAGTAGATCCATAGTTAGGTTTAGGGTTTCTCACATAGGATTTCATGACTTGCTAGACTTGTTCAAATTCAGTTAAGGATTCATAACTATATCTGTTCTTCAATTTAATTGTGCTTAAAGCTAGTTCTAACCTGATCAATTAGAATCTAGATCTTAGGTTGCTAAATACGTCACGGAAGTGGGGTTTAGGAATCTGAACTAATTAAATTGGGCAATTAAACTATTCGCAAACGGAAGTTTGGTTTAGGATAATTGTGAACATATCAAACTTGGACTTATTGCTAGTTTAATCTGTTAGTTCTCGCAAACGAAAGTTTGGTTTGCTGCACTTAGACTTAGAGAATTATCGCAAAGGAATTTGGTTAATTCTATATCTGTGTTTTGAGTTCTAGAACCGTTCTTAATTAGATCCTTGCTGAATGAACTGTCTGCTTGTCTGATTTCCTGAGAATACCCTAGGCTTGACGCTTTTAATTACTTGCTTCACAACCGTTAATCTCTGCTACTGATTTACTTTCTCGCACCGCAATTTATTTCATTCACTACTTGCTTATTTCTAGTATTTATTCCTATAGTTTGATTCTCTTGAGACCAAGTGTCCCTGTGGATTCGATAACCCTATATACTACTTTGACATTGCTGTTCACTTGCAGTTTTAGTATAGGGAAAACTTAGAACCTATCATATATCAAGAATGGCTTGACAAAGACGTTGACTGAGCTGCATGGCATGCTCAAGACAGTTGAGCAAAATATCATAAAGGGTAAAAGGTTTGAGAAATCTTGTATTGACAAGGGTAGAGGCAAGGTCGTCCAGATTTGGAATCAGGATAAGCATGTGTCATCTTATAAGCCTAAGTCTGGCCCATCTGATGTTGATAAGTGCTGCTATTGTGAAGAGTTTGGGCATTGGAAGAGAAATTGCATTAAATTCTTGGAAGATTCACAAGAGATGAAGGAGATGTACGGAACTTCTTCTTCAGGTATTGTGTTATTACTTCAAGTTCTACGTAGGTATTGGATACTGGTTGTGGTACTGATATTTTTGAAATATGCAGGGCCTAAACAACAGTAGAACGTTGAAGAAAGGACAAGTGGAACTGCGCGTCTGGAATGGAGCAATGGTTGCTGCATTAGCCGTAGAGATCCTCCACTTGTAGGAGCCTTTCAAGCTTGGTTTTTGAATTAAGTAATTGCTGTTATGTAACTGCTTTAAGCAGAGATGTCTTTCATTTTCTTGTAAGAATTTGGATGTTTTTCATTTTGATAAAAGACAAGTTTTGCTCTTTTGATCTTGATAAAATATTCTATAGTAGCACCCCTTTTTGAAATGGGTTTTATATCTTAAACCAATGTACGCCTGTAAATAACATAAATACCAAATGGATTAAGTCTGAAGACTCGAACTCGATTTTTCCTTAGCATAGTCGTTTAAACCACATGGAGTGAAGCGAATTCAGAAAATCCATAGTTATGGGCCTTTGGGCTCATTTGATTATAAATCATATGAGATATGAATTCTGCTTACTGGGCCAAATGACTAAGGCTTCTTTAGCAAAGCTAAAGAAAATGGCCTGAGGCTTATCGGGCCTTGCTCATACTGATGTATGTGGCCCGGTGAGCATTAGTGCCAGAGGAAAACTTCAGTACTTCATTACCTTTATTGATGACTTCAGTAAGTATGGCTGTGTTCATTTGATGAGACACGAGTCAGAATCCTTTGAAATGGTCAAAGGAGTTCCAGAATGAAGTATATAACCGATATGACAGAAGTATTAAAGATCCTCGATTAGATCGCGGAGGAGAATACTTGAGTCAAGAATTGAGTGATCATCTAAGTGAGTGTGAAGTCGTCTCACAGCTCATTTCTCCTGGAAAACCTGATGGTGTTTCTGAGAATGAATCGGACCCTATTGGATATGGTCCGATTAATGATGAGTCACATGAATCTTCCATTATCCTTTTAGGAATACACTCTAGAAATGTATGTACATACGCCAAATAGGTTTCTATCAGAATCAGCTGTAAGACACCACATTGGATGTGGACTGGGAGTTTTCCAGGTATGTTTTCCTGATTAATTGGGATTGCAAGGTTTATGTAAAGCAGTTGATAACAGACAACCTTGAACCCAAATCTGATAAGTGCTACTTCGCTGGTTGTCCTAGGGAAACCGAGGCTTATTACTTTTTCAACCAATCCGAGAACAAAGTTTTGTTGTTCGGAACTCTGTTTTTCTAGATAGAAAGTTTCTTTCCAAGAAAAACAGTGGGAGTTGAAGTACAGCTCGAAGAAATTCGAGAAACACAGGAGGCTGCTCAACCTGTTGAGGGAGAGCAGCGGTTGGATCTACAAAGTGTTGTAGGACCTACACCTGTGGAGCCTGAAGTTCGCAGATCCGAATGGATCCGTCACTAACCCGAGAGTGATTTCTCGTGACCGATTGCCGTGATCTGATGATCATTGAAAAGTGACGAGCATGCGAGATTCAAAGAGCGATGGTGAGCCCCAACTCCGAAAATTTGCTAGGTATGCATGTTAGCTTCACCAATCCATTTCTGGGTTGAAGCAAACATCTTGGAGTTGGAATCGACGTTCTGTTAAAACGGTCAAAAGTTTTGACTTGATCAGGAACGAATAGGAACCGTGCGTTTACAAGTAGTCTAGTGGGAGCGTAATTGCATTTCTCACACATAATCTCATAAACGACGTTCTGTCGCTTAAGTCTTATATGACTTGGGTCGGAAGTCATTTTCAACGATGGACATGGGACAAGCCGCGTGAGTTCTTGGAATAAGGATCTATTGAAATAGATTGGATAGGCTTATTGGATCGTGTCAGAATCCTTATGTAGATAAGGTATTGGACAGTTCCAATCTACATGATTCCAAGAATGGCTTCACACCAAAGGTCTTATGGCAATAATATTAGCAAGATGAAGTGTCTTGGACACTGGATGAGCTAGTATGTATGAGTGTGATTTCTTATGCTTCTGCAATAGAATCCATCATGAATGCCATATTTTGCGCTCGCCTAGATGCAGCTTACGCATAAAGCATGACGAGAATATACCAATACATTCCGGTAAAAGTCACTGGACAGTTGTAAGAAATACCCCAAGTGTTTGAGAAACACTAAGGATAGGTTCTTGTTAAACTGAGGAAGTGACGAACATGTTAAGAGTAGTTTGACGGACAAAGACGACTCTCGGTTCCCACCTGGTTATGTCTCTTTGTCTGTGTAGCAGTGCTATCTGTTGGAAGGGCTCCAAGCAGGGGACCGTAGAATAGTGCTTATTAATGAATAGCGGTGTGGTTTGTTGGAATGGTTCCAAGCAAGAACACCGCAGTCTCTCTCTCACAACCTAAGCACGAGTTTTACACTGATGTTGTAGGTATTAGATATTTGAAGACGTGGTCTTGATTCTAGTGGGAGTTATGTTAGTTATGATGTTCACATAGACATGCCATGGTCATGTTTATGAAAACTGACATCAGCATTATTTGATTATTGGATAATTAAATAATGGTCCCAATGTATTTTATGATCATTTTATAGGTCATCAAGTTGAGGACTTGATCATGAAACCCTATAAATGAAAGATGACATAAAATTATATTTGTCCCTAGTCGAGGTTGTTAAAGTGGGACATTAACAACCGCGAGAGACTAGCGTGTGAGGTGACTATTGGACTAAGTTTCATAGAGTCAATGATATGATTATCACAGTCAATCACATAGATATATGTTGGTGAACATATGATCGGACATAACCCGCTAATGAGAACTCTACAGGATAGGTATGTAAGTGTCATGAGAGGTTCTCATTATGATTATAGAGTATAGTCCTTAGACCTGAGTTTATCATGCTTTCTAGCATATGAATTGGTGCGCTTTAACCTTGTCAAACGTCGTTCCGTAACTGGCGGCTATAAAGGCATTGCTTAGGCGTATCATGAAGTGTGCAAAGAAACAGGGATGTAACAAGATGGGATTTTTCCCTCCTATATAACAGGAGATAAATATCTCATGGCCCATCGAAGATTTAATACTGAGAAAATGCATGGCCGTGCTCAAACGAGGTGATTGTCAGTCGTTTGTTTATATCAGTATAGATCAGGAGTTCGATGAACATGATGTTGACTATAATAAGGATGACACAGTTTCTTGCCTTATGCCATATCGAGATATAGCGACGAAGGGATTATGGGAATAGATGATTCCAGTACAAGTGGGAGATTGTTGGGATTATATCCTGAAATCATATTGTACTAACTCTGATAGATAGTTGTATTGTCGATATCGGATAATTCATGTGATACTAGGTGGTCATAATGTTTTGCTAGAAGCCGCTTATGACTTTATGAGTTGTAACTCATTGCTAGTATTATGTGGACCTACAGGGTCACACACCTAAGCAAGTTGGATGTACTTCATAAGGTATTGATCATTGGTGAATGGTGTAGTCAATGTGTATTGGATACACATTGAATATTGTGTTTTAGAGGATGTGTCGATCGACACTAAGCAGTGTGTCGATCGACACTATGGGCGGATCGAAATTCTTATTTCGGTTCATGACTTAATTAATCATGGTTTGGTCCAGGGATTAATTAGGTCTTCTCAAGGGGCTATATATATGATGTTAGTCACGAATTTGAGACTAAATGTTTATTGGACAGCCACCTCTTAAAACACAGGAATCCTAAGAAGATCTTTGATCCCGGCACTAGCATCCCGGTGGATTCCAGCTTGTGTGCGTGTGGAATACGGTAGAGGCGCAGCAATTGAGGTGCTAGAGATCTCGTTTATCTGACCATATTCCGCTGCAAATCTCCAGGTAAACACGAGATCATCCTTAATGATTCAACTAACTAAACCCTAGATCCTAGGCAATAAGGAACGAGATTGGATTCGATCTGATGATAGAATGGCATAAGTCCCAACACCGAGTTCGTTTGATAGTAGACTGTCATGAACCATCCCAAAGTCTCGGAAATACGAATCTTGTGGGTTAGTCCCAAGATCGCATTTCATATAACTTTATCCGACAATCCTTTTAACGGCTACGAACGTATATTTTGTTGTTTCGAAGATGGGTTCCGGCTAGTTGCGCGTCCGGAGAAAGAGACTTCGGCAAATGTCCGAGCATTTGATCTAAGAGGAGTATCCGTTTGGAAGGTTCGAGGAATATGTTCAGCTGGGAAGTTCCTAAGGAATACGTTCAGCTCTGAACTTCCGAAGGAATGGGTTATACTCGGAAAACATGAAAGGATGAGCTCAGAATATCTGAGCTTGTTCAGCTCGGGTCCGAGCTGGTTTAGCTCGGGTCCGAGCTGGTTTAGCTCGGAATTTCCTAGCTGGTTCATCTCTGCTTCGAGATGGTTTAGCTCGGATCCAAACTGATTCAGCTTGGAATTTTCGACCTGGTTCAGCTAAGAGTTTTTGAGCTGGTTTAGCTCGGAATTTCCGAGTTGGCTAGTCAGCTCGGTATTTCTGATCTGATTTGCCTATTTTGGAGTTTTCGAGTAGCTTGTTTGAATGTTTACGCCTATCCACAGATTCTGTCGAGTTATGTGTTCATCCGATTGATCCGTCCAGATGTTCGGCTAAATGGTTTTTTCATTTCATATAGAAAATTATTCATACGAAACGTTTCGTATAAAATGTCGTTATACGAAACGTCATTGATAATAAGTACGTCGTATAAAACTTTAATCATACATATTTCTATTTATACGAAGTGTGATAAACATATGTATCCGATTATTGATCACGCTTTCGGCTATTGTTTTCGTTGAGGGGGATTTTGACCCCAACAGTAAATAAGATATTTTCCTAAGGATATTATTTTATCAAAAATGAAATTTTTGGTTAGGGTTAATCACGTGCTATTAAGTATAAAGATCAATAGACTGTCTCATGAAGACTTACCAGCCTAGGGTATTCTTGAGAGATGCACACATGTGTGTGGCTTCGTCCCACCATAAGGATTTTATGGTAGTATTTATTTATTTAGAAAAGAGTGATAAGCAATTTAGTGTTGGATATCATAAAATTTGTAATTGCAATTTTCTTATACTGGATTTGTTTCTAGACTAGGTCCCGAGGATGTAAGGAAAATAAACCTCAATAAAAATTCTTTGTCTTATTTACTTTATGCACACAAACATATAGATTTAGCCACAAATTACAATTTAAAAGGGCTTGTCATATAACTGGTGGAGGCTGAAAAAATCCAAACCCCATAGGAGCGAATTTTGCTCCTCCCGCTACAAAGTCAGCTCCACCTGCTGCATTCCCATCTCCTCCTGCATTTCCGGATCTTCATGTGGCTTTTGGTGCCGCCTTGGCATTCTCCAGCATAAATTCGGGAGCTCATGCTCCTACAACTCCAATTGCAGCTCTTACTGCCTATGTGGCTCCTGCTACTGCTCCCGCAGCACATCCTGCAGCTCCAGCGACTACAACATACGCCTCCCGAAGGGCTAATAAAAATTGCAGAAGAGGTGCATTCTCAGCTACCTGTCCAGCTCCTAACACTGCCTCTACTGGGTTTCCGGTTGTTGCTTCCTGACTTCCATTCACACTAGTAGCACTGCCTGACGACATGGCTGGAGACGAAGCTCTGGCGTCACGGCGGGCTGGCGCGATTCTGATCCTCTTGGGCGGTTTTCTGTTGCATAAGAAAACGAGTGAGTCATACGACGGTTGAAACTGAACTCACTTACTGACAAGTATATAAGGAGGTCGATCGGGGTGATGCTCCTTGAATCTAACGTTTAGAAATCCCCATTTAGAAAACATTGAAAACACTTTGAAAACAATGTTGAAATCCGAATATAAATACTCCACTATTATACTGTCTCTAGCCAGACAAAACCGGCTAGACTTACCCCAGCTATGATACCAAAATTGTAACCCGTCCCATTGGATCCAGCAAACGACTTATCGTCTTCTCAAGCCATAGTCCACAAACCCGTGAACCAAGTCATAAACCACAGTCCAACACTTAATGACCAAACGGTTTACTTTATTAAAATCAAAACCCGAGTCTTACAAGAAAGCAGAACCAAACTAAAATAGTCTTAACAAAAACCAGAAGAAATGAATAAGTCTTATTAAGAAAACGAAACACCAAAAGAGCCCACATCCCAAAACATAGCACCGCACTCGTCCGTCTACCCCTGCAACTCTCTGGGATTACCTGCAAAAACAACGGAGGTCTGAGTAATTGGTTCAACACCAACACCCAGTGAGTGCAGGCTTAGGAACCTACGATCTCATTACATACTAAGCACAACATCAAAGAAACAAGTCCAAGGCTAATAACACCTTGTACTCATGCCTGAAGGCTCACACAACCTACACAACTAGCTAATCCATATGTACGAACTCGGCCCAGCCGACTGGCACGTCCCACAACAACCATCAACCCGCAGGCCACACCTCTCTCCGGTGGGAAGGCGCGTCACACCTCCCTCCGACAGCTTTCTGAGCACGTGAATTCCTTCTCGGTATCAGACACGTACTCCACCACATAAGCATGGCAGATCCACCTAGCACATCTAAATCAGACAACCCTTCAATCACAAGCAACTTTTTTGGTTAAGTGATACCCTAGATTCTAGGTACAGTCAATCGCATCAACATAATCATCCTCTAAATCCACACTACCTGAAAATACGCTATTAACGATGGACTCATGTCCCGATATTGAGATAGGTTGAGAAATATATCACGACAAGTCCTCAACTTAGTCTAGATCTGAGATACATAAGTAGATTTGGAGATTCCGGCGACAGATATGGAGATTCTGCACACAGATCTAGGGACTGAGACATCAGATATAGAGAAAGGAAGAGTAGATATAGGGTTTCAGATCAGATCTGAGAGAGAGAGAGAGAGAGAGAGAGAGAGAGAGAGAGAGAGAGAGAGAGAGAGACGTGGAGAGAGATACGGTTCAGATCTATAACTTCCAACGGATCAGATCTGATATAGAAGCATAGATCTGAAGTAGATCTGAGATTTAGAAGCAGAGATCGGAGTAGATATGAGATCTAGAGATCTAACCTTTACGAATGCGAATAACGGAGCTTTACACTCAAAAGAATCGAGAAGACGACGATTGGGGGTTCGGAAACAAAGACGGGATCGATCGGATAATTCCGGCGAAGAATCCGGCAAGAAGCGGGGGCGGCTCCAGGCGGTGGCGACGCGGAGGCTCCGGCGGTCGGTCGGCTGTGGCTGGCCGGTGGTCATAGCTGGCTCTAGTCGCAGGCAGAGCTTTGTTGTCTCGAACTTTGTGCCCAATGACAGAGACTGCTTCTCTTTTTATAGGGAATGAGACTACGGTTTTTGGAATTAATGAGTTAGGCCTTGGACTTTTGCCCCAAACCCACATTTTTGTTAGACCCAAAAATGAGAGTGTTTCACAAATTATTGGAGTGGGATCGCTTCAAAAGCTTGAATTCCTTTTGGATGCTCTTTTGATCTGAAATCTGATTCAAATCCAACTCAAAGATAGTCCTCTTGGATGATTAGAGAAAGTAAAATCTGAAAATTATGCAGTGTTTAAAAAGAAATTGATACAATAGATATCGTATATACATATACGCATGCTAGGATGTATATATATATATAACTATCGTATAATAATTGATACAGTAGATATCGTATATACATATATGCATGCTAGTATGTCTCAACATATTTTTTTATTATGGAGAAATTTTGGACCATATTAATTTCGACCCAAAAATCAATTAATCATTTGACCTATAAATTTTTCTTTCAGTGCTTTTACAGTTGAGTTAACAGTATTTGATTATAAACATATTATTCATTATAGAATAAAATTAGTTGGGTGTCTTCTCAGAGTTCAATTTTTGGGTCAAGGAAAAGTGAAATGTAGCAAAAGACCACGGCCATTCTAGAAATCTAGGTTTCCATCCCTCTCTCTTTATAAAGGATATGTCCTCGTCTTGAAAATTTACATTTAGAAAAAAGTGTGCAGCTCTGTCAAAATCTCAAAACACCAGTTTTTGTCAGACCAACGACCATCGACGACTGCAGACCACCGACCGTCAATTCTCTGGAATTGCCGCCCATCGTTAGAGCTCCGCTGATCTCCGCCATCGGCTCTCCGCCTCCGGTGTCGGAAAACCGGAACACCAATCTGATACCTCCTTAACTCGTTTGAGTGTCGTTTTATCCATTCATTTCGAAATTAAGGTTAGATGTCGAGATATCGGATCTATCTTGATCATGTTTGTAGATTCGATCTAACCCGATCTCTGTTTATAGATCTGAGTCCGTGAATGCATCTTCGTCTCTCGCTTTCATTAGATTTATCGTCAATCTTCGTCGTTCTATGTCTAAGGTGAGGACTAGTCATGATTTTTGCCTCAATATGAGCCCTTTGTTAATCGCATTTTTCCTAAATATATATGTTTAGAACTAGTTGTTGATTTGTGGTGATGCGATAAAAACACCTAGAAATATAGGTTATCACGAAACCAAAAATGTTAATTGTGATTGAAATATGTGTGTTATATTTGTGCTATGATTTCTTGTAAGGTATAGTTCTTGCAGGACGCAAGACAAGGGTGTGCCGAGCGATTACTTTCGTCGGGGAGGGTGTGAAGAGCCCTCTAATGGTGCAATGGGTTCTACAACTGTGGGGGCAGTGAGCCCCGCGCCAGTGTGGACGAGAGATCTTAGAGTTGACAGTGGGATGTCACCATAGGGACAATGAGTGTACAAGCAACAAGCTCGATGAAGCACAAGTGGGGGAGTCTAGGAAGAGTAGATGTCTTGATTGATCGAGTGCCTTTCGGGTGATTTTTTGCAAGATGTTATTAGCTTAGGATTTATTGTCGCAACTGCGTTGGAATGAGATGAGCTTTTGGATACCCATGACAAGTAATCCAAATTACTCATCCCTCTCTGTTTTGCAAGTAATCCTAAAGAGATGCAAGAGTAGATTATCAGGTGTAGTGCATCATTTTTGGGACGAATATTTTTTTAAATTCATTTCGTTATTTAAAACTTTAGGTTGTTATTTCGGTTTTCTTTAAAGGATTTTAGATGTTTTTGTAAGTCGTTTGCGTTTGGCTTTAACAAAATAGACGGTTCATGGAACTAAGGTTGTGGTTGTGTGGATTGTGATCGTTGTTGAATAGGTTGTGGACGTTGAAATATTATGATTAGGATCCTCGGGGATGAGTGTTACAATTTCGTATAAAAGCGGAGATTAAGTCTAGTCGTTCTTATCCGGATAGATGGATAGTGATAGGATATTCCTATTCGGATTTCAAAAGTGTTTTCAAAGCTTTTAAAATAGGGTTTTCTAAAAGCCAGAATCTAAAGCACCACCCAGATCGAAACTCCTTATACACTCTTCGGCAAATGAGTTCAGTTTCAATCGTAGTCTGACTCACTCTTTTCTAATTTGTAACAAAATTCCGCCTAAGAGGAATGGGGCCGCACCAGCAGTCCGCTGTGTCAACAGGGCTACGACCCAATCCGCATAGGCAGCCAGCACCACCAGTGTGGATGAGACTCATGCGAGTCACGAGCCATCTGTAGGAAATCCATCACAAGCAGTCTTGGGTAATGGTCATGTAGAAGTTCATGGGATTTATGTTGTGGAGTTGTTTTCGATCGTTGGTTCACGAAGTTGTGGACGTTTGTTGTGTGGAAGTTAAAAGGTTATGATCAGGATCCTTAGAGACAAGTGTTAAAATTTGGTATCAGAGCATAAAAGAAAGTTCCCAATTGATTACTGTAAGGATTACCCTTACCAGAATGGAAATGGGACATGGTAACAATGAACCATGTTACCGGGTTACCAAGGATATCAGGGGAAAAATACATGATTCTGGTAACGTGGACCAACTCACCAAATCTACACATTTCCTGGCGATCAAGCTAACGGATGAAGCATATATTCTCGTCCATAAGTATGTGGATTTCATCGTGAGGTTTCAAGGGACGCTAGTGAGTATCGTGTCAGACAGAGATCCCGTCAATCTTTTGACAGGACAAATGGCATATAAGTGTCTGCTATAAACTAGTGTGGGAATTCATATATCTGTTTTCACACCGTGCTAAAACATTCCCAAACTTAAATAAAATTTGAATTCAATACACAAACTAAAAATTCGTCGTCATACCATACATTGACTTAAACAGTGTTAAATAAACCGTTGAAGTTGATGATTAGGATGATGAGTAATCTTTGTCTTAATCTTCTATAAATAAAAAAATCGTCCATCAAAACCCCCAAGAAAATTAAGACGACATTTTTTGAGCTGAGAGGAAAATATATCTTTTTCTTCGTCTCAAATCATGGTTGCTCAATTGTTTTTAGGGTTTCAGTATGTATGTAAGGTTGACTTATCTTGTTATAACTGTCGATATACAACTTATAAGTTGCACCTTTTCGAGAGCCAAAATTCAAATTGACTACTTTATCTAATCGATTACGTTGAACTATTATCGATAGCGGCTCCGTCACTCATGAGTTGGGTGAATAATTTCCCTTTCTTTCTAATTTATAATTTAGTTGTCAAGTTCTTTAACTAAAATACAAAATCCATCGAAAGAACCCAAAAACACTCAGTAATGTCAATTATCCTCTGTTTTCTCTCTTCTTATCCCTTATCTTAATAGGGTGATAGAGGTTACAGGAAAAAAAGTTATGGAAATTAACTAGGAGATAATGAAACTTTAGAAATTAGGTGAAGAAGAAAGAGAAAAAAAAACTGAACCAAAAAAATCCTATCTTTTTAAAATATTTACAAAAATACCATTCTAATATAATTCATATTTCCAGTGGCATAAATATCATGTTAACAATATTATTCTGTTATTTAAGTTATGTTATATGTGTTTACCATACAATAAGTTAACTAAAAGGTATTTTGTTAACTGTAATTCAGGTTATCATCTACGTATATACATATTAATGTGTTAACCAAATTATCTTATAATTAAAAAGTGTATTGTTAAGTATGCAATTTTGTTATCGGAATAGATTTAACAAAATTGTATGGATCACTTAGAAACTAACTCCGTTATATTTTATTGTACATGTATGATAATTGAGGTTCTATACTATTCATCTTCTTCTTCTTTATAAACCAACTTAATTTTTAAAGATGAAAGTCATTAAATTTGGAGGAAGCTTCTTGCTTGTGCACCAAAAGCTGAATCAAACATAAACCCATAAATAATTGTGACAAAAATTACTAAACTTGTTATATGTCGTCATGTTCCTAGGATTGAACACTTTGTTGTTTTTTGAAATTTTAATGTAATTAGTTGAAAATTAAAATTTAACATAGGGTAGGCATGGAGTTTTAAAAGAGTTTCTAGTAGGATAGCTCTTGATCTGCGACGGAGATATTCTCGTTGGGGAAGGAAACAATGTCTTTGACTATGCTGAAAAGCATGAGGAGCAACAATTGAGAAGATGGCAAAATTGTAAATATTTAGTAAAATAAGGATATAACAGAATTTTGCTCTGTAAATAGTAACAGTGAAAAAGTTAGGTTTCCTAAAAACTAATTTCCACATTTTCGGTTCTTTATAATTGCAATTTCTCATCTTAATATTCTTGAAAATCTCCAACCCTCGAACTGGAATATTCCTCTGGGCCCACCAAAGTTTCAACAGAAATTTACACCAACGCCGAGAATTATATCCTAGGAATAATCAAAATCTCCCAAAAGTACAGACCAGTAGTTCATCTCTGCCTTGGATTCGTGCCCATGGTCTGAATCATGGTCGTCACTTCCCATCACTCTCACACATAAACCAAAAGAAATTAACTCGATTTCATAGGAATGGAGGGTGAATTAAGACGATTTAGATGAGGAATGGAGGAAAATACAGAAAACCCAACATAACCTAAATTTCAAATACAAACACAATAAATTTGATTGATTACCTCATCTTTTGGTAGGGAATTAAAACCCAGAAATCAAGTTTCCAAAATCGAGTTTTTGATTAAAGATTCAGAGCAAGATTTATGGGTTTTTTAAATGGAAATCCAGTTTATTTGCAGATACTTAAGTGGATTGCTCGACAAAGATAACGAATGAGAATTTTATTTTCTCTACTCAAAACGAAGCCGCTCTACTTATTAGATTTATTTATCACCAAATCTCCTAAATGACCACATTTTGATCTATGAATATGATTCCTTTGATGACTCAACATCCCAATCATCGCCTTTAAAAGTTTATTTAACACTGTTTAAGTCAATGCATGGATTGGCGACGACTTTTTAGTTTGGGAATTGAATTCAAATTTGATTTAAGTTTGGAAATTTTTTAGCACGATGCCAAAATAGAGGCATGAATTTTCACACCAGTTCAAAGTGGGGGTACGAATATACCGTTTCCCCTTTTTTGACAAGCCTTTCAAAAAGCAATAGGGACGAAAGTGAACTTCAGTACGGCATGTCATCTTCAGACGGATGGACAGTCTGAGCAGACCATTCAAACCTTAAAAGAGATTTGAGAGCTTGTGTGATGGATTGGAAAGGTAAGTGGGTGAAGTATCTTATGTTGGTCGAATTTTCCTAAAACAACATCTACAACTCGAGCATTGGGATATCGCCATACAAGGCTCTATATGGTAGGCCTTGCAGGACCCCCATATTCTAGAACGAGGTGGGGGAGAGATGTGATCAAGAGCCGAAAGTGATCCAAGAGACGGTACAACAAGTGTAATCTCTTAAGGAAAGGCTAAAGAAATCCTATGACCGTCAAAAGAGTTATCTAGATAAGCGTTGCAAGGACTTTGAGTTCGCAGTAGGCGATTCAATGTATCTTAAGTTGAGAACTTTATGGGATAAAGATCCAAATCGCAAATTGAAGGTGAGGCCAATGTATATGGAGTCGTTTGTGATAGTTGAATGGATTGGTGCGATGGCGTATAAGTTGGAGCTACCTAAAGAGTTTTCTGATTTTCACAATGTGTTTCATGTGGTTGTTTTGTGAAAGAGAAACGGAATCTGAGAATAAGTATGGGAACAAGAACTACAACGAAAGTTGAGTCATCCAGATTTTTTGTGGATTACACTGAATCGCTTAGTAATGTAAAGAATTTGAGGGAGAATTCCCGATTGATAGGAGGAAATTGTCAGAGACCAATTCTTGGGGCCAAAGGGCATAATGAAATAGACCGAAAGCCCATGCCCCACTCCAATAAACTTAGGTCTCCACCCCTATCTCCCTATAAAAAAACTATAAGAAAACAGCTTTTTTTTGCGATTGCAACTTACGACTATACTTGTAGTCGTAACACTTTGCGATTATATAGAGACACTATTGTTCATTTTTGCGACAACAGATATATGGCCGTTTTTTAGTCGCTAATATACAATCGAAAATGGTTGCCACAAATTTAGTCACCGATTTACGATTGATAACCAACTATTGTCAAGACCGGAAGCTTTAGTTGCAACGTAGTCGCTAAATTTTCGACTACATTGCGACTAATATGGAGAATTGTTTAAAAGTAGATAATTAGTTGCAAATCCAGTGAGTGCGTTGCGACTCCGTTGATGTGTCGCAAAATAGTCGGATATCAGTCGTATCTTACTTGTTTCTGGTAGGTGTACCGATTTCATGTGACATGCATTTATGACCATTAATGATAGTGATCAATTATTTCTACATAGTCGAATTCAGCCATATCTCCATTATCATTTATAGAAACACAAAGACTTTGGAAATCTAGATACATGGCGGGAAGTTACAATAATTATAACTACCATCAAGAGTGGATGTATAGGAGGTTTGATGAAGCCACAAACAATTATCCGACAGCCTTCAAAACGAGGATGGAACAATTCATGCAATTTGCCAAAATTCAGACTTTATCGCAGAGCAAAGGTGGTAAGTTTCTATGCCCTTGTAATGTTTGCAAGATTAAAAAACTGGTAACCTCGGAAAAAAGAATTTGGAGTCATTTGTATAGTATAATATTTATGCATGATTATGTTTGGTATAAGCATGGAGAAGAAATCGGTTTGGATATACGAACAAGTTATTTTGATCTGAATGATCATGGTCATCATAATGGTGAATGATGCATTTCATGATTACGTGAGTAGTAGTGAAGAACATGTATGTAACCATTCAAAAAAAATTATGACCTATTACAAGGAGCCAAAAATCCATTATATGCTAGTTTTCGTGAAGGTCACTTCCAGTTATCCTGGGTTGCTCGGGTATTGCGGAAAAAGGCAAAACATAATATGAACGAAAGGTAAGTGGATTCGATATGTGAAATGTTGACAGAGTATTTACCAGAAGGAAATCAGGCAACAAGTTCACATTACGAGACAGAGAAACTGATTCGCAATTTAGGCATCCCCTATTATTCAATTGATGTTTGCATGAACAATTGTATGATATTTTGGATATAAGAGAAAAAGGAAGATAGCAATGTACCAATGTACCTTACGAGAGACAAAGTAGAACCAATGTACCTTACAGTCGTATGTGGTATCTAGAAATTGCTGACAGACTGCAGAGAATGTATCAAAGTGAGATGACTGCGGCGGCAATGAGATAGCATGCCGAGCACCAAGCGAAGGAGGGAGTAATGTGTCATCCGTCTGATGCGGATGAAAGGAAATTTTTTCAAGCTCAACATCTTCTTTTTCATACATGTTTGTCTTGGATTATGTACAGATGGGTTCAATCCATTTTGCATGTCTTTAAATCATTCGTTGTAGCCCATGATCTTGATCCATATAATTCTCCCACTGATATGTGTATAAATACACAATACTTGTTCTTAAAATTCTGAATTATGGGTCAAATCATCAGTGCGCTAGTCTCGATATCTTCCTCCAACCACTTATTGAGGAGTTAAAATAATTGCGGTCTTCAAGAGTCGATGCATACGATGTGTTGTAAAATAAAAAATTTAATCTAAAAGTGGTGCTATTGTGGACGATAAGTGACTTCCCTGCGTATGGGATGTTATATGGATGGACGACCAATGGTAGATTGTCTTATCCTATTTGCATGGATGAAACAAAATCTTTTTATCTGCCTTAAGGAAGGAAGATGTGTTAGTTTGATTGTCACCGAATATTCTTCCACATGGTCATGCACGGAGGAAGAATAAAAAAGACTTCTTGAAGGGAAAAGACGCCTCGAAGATCATCCACCTGAGGCTTTGACTGATGAGCTAGTTTATTTCGAGCGATTGCAAGGTGTGAATCAACCGCAAACAAAGAATATCAGTGGAAACAGTCACAAAAAGAAGGAGATTTGCTAGGGGAAGTGGCATAAATGGCACAAGGAAAACATATTCTGGGAGCTTCTGTCCTGGAGGGACCTCAAGCTCTGTCATAATCTTGATTTAATGTATGTAGAGAAGAATTTTTTGACAACGTCATAAATACTCTAATGACTGTGAATTGTAGATCCAAAGACACCATCATGTTAAGATTTGATATAGAACAAATATGTTTTTGGCCACAGCTCCTTTCCATGGGTACATATTGGCAAACAATACCTGAACAACATTACTGAAATGTGTGAGATATGCAGTCAAATTCCCATATGGCTATGAAAACGACTTAGCTAGTTGTGGTGATATGGAGAACAATAACTTTTCAGGGATGAAGAGTCATGACTGCCACGTTTTTATGGAGCGGCTACTTCCATTTATCTTTGCCGAAATCATAAACAGGACGTCCACCTTGCGTTATCAGATGCTAATTAATTTATAGTAATAAAAATATTTTCTTAGTAAGTATGAGTATAGTAGGGGTTGGAGGGTTTTTCAGTGAATTATGCTCGCGAACTTTACAAATAAAAACGTCCAAATTTTCAAAGAAGTTTTAATCATATGCAATTTTGAAAATATATTTCCACCATCATTTTTCGACGTGAAGGAGAACTTGCTGATACATCTGTCCCCTACGAAGCTGAATTAGGAGCCCGGTGCAATATAGTTGGATGTACCCTTTTAAAAGGTTTTTCAAAAGTTGAAAGAGAAAGTAAAGAACAAAAGATATGTGGCAGGATATCTGAATGACGAGGTAGCGTATTTCTCAGCGCATTACTTTGATGTGAATATAAAAACGTAATCAAGGTAAATGTATGGTCAATCACATGCAATTTGCCAAAAACCAGACTTTATCTCAGAGCAAAGGTGGTAAGTTTCTATGCCCTTGTAATGTTTGCAAGATTAAAAAACTGGTAACCTCGGAAAAAAGAATTTGGAGTCATTTGTATAGTATAATATTTATGCATGATTATGTTTGGTATAAGCATTGGAGAAGAAATCGGTTTGGATATACGAACAAGTTATTTTGATCTGAATGATCATGGTCATCATAATGGTGAATGATGCATTTTATGATTACATGAGTAGTAGTGAAGAACCTGTATGTAACCATTCAAAAAAAATTATGACCTATTACAAGGAGCCAAAAATCCATTATATGCTAGTTTTCGTGAAGGTCACTTCCAGTTATCCTGGGTTGCTCGGGTATTGCGGAAAAAGGCAAAACATAATATGAACGAAAGGTAAGTGGATTCGATATGTGAAATGTTGACAGAGTATTTACCAGAAGGAAATCAGGCAACAAGTTCACATTACGAGACAGAGAAACTGATTCGCAATTTAGGCATCCCCTATTATTCAATTGATGTTTGCATGAACAATTGTATGATATTTTGGATATAAGAGAAAAAAGGAAGATAGCAATGTACCAATGTACCTTACGAGAGACAAAGTAGAACCAATGTACCTTACAGTCGTATGTGGTATCTAGAAATTGCTGACAGACTGCAGAGAATGTATCAAAGTGAGATGACTGCGGCGGCAATGAGATAGCATGCCGAGAACCAAGCGAAGGAGGGAGTAATGTGTCATCCGTCTGATGCGGATGAAAGGAAATTTTTTCAAGCTCAACATCTTCTTTTTCATACATGTTTGTCTTGGATTATGTACAGATGGGTTCAATCCATTTTGCATGTCTTTAAATCATTCGTTGTAGCCCATGATCTTGATCCATATAATTCTCCCACTGATATGTGTATAAATACACAATACTTGTTCTTAAAATTCTGAATTATGGGTCAAATCATCAGTGCGCTAGTCTCGATATCTTCCTCCAACCACTTATTGAGGAGTTAAAATAATTACGGTCTTCAAGAGTCGATGCATACGATGTGTTGTAAAATAAAAAATTTAATCTAAAAGTGGTGCTATTGTGGACGATAAGTGACTTCCCTGCGTATGGGATGTTATATGGATGGACGACCAATGGTAGATTGTCTTATCCTATTTGCATGGATGAAACAAAATATTTTTATCTGCCTTAAGGAAGGAAGATGTGTTAGTTTGATTGTCACCGAATATTCTTCCACATGGTCATGCACGGAGGAAGAATAAAAAAGACTTCTTGAAGGGAAAAGACGCCTCGAAGATCATCCACCTGAGGCTTTGACTGATGAGCAAGTTTATTTCGAGCGATTGCAAGGTGTGAATCAACCGTAAACAAAGAATATCAGTGGAAACAGTCACAAAAAGAAGGAGATTTGCTAGGGGAAGTGGCATAAATGGCACAAGAAAAACATATTCTGGGAGCTTCTGTCCTGGAGGGACCTCAAGCTCTGTCATAATCTTGATTTAATGTATGTAGAGAAGAATTTTTTGACAACGTCATAAATACTCTAATGACTGTGAATTGTAGATCCAAAGACACCATCATGTTAAGATTTGATATAGAACAAATATGTTTTTGGCCACACTTAAATATTGATAGTGAGGGTAAAGCTCCTTTCCATGGGTACATATTGGCAAACAATACCTGAACAACATTACTGAAATGTGTGAGATATGCAGTCAAATTCCCATATGGCTATGAAAACGACTTAGCTAGTTGTGGTGATATGGAGAACAATAACTTTTCAGGGATGAAGAGTCATGACTGCCACGTTTTTATGGAGCGGCTACTTCCATTTATCTTTGCTGAAATCATAAACAGGACGTCCACCTTGCGTTATCAGATGCTAATTAATTTATAGTAATAAAAATATTTTCTTAGTAAGTATGAGTATAGTATTTTATATTTACCAACAGTTTCAAAAAAAAATATATATATATTGTAGGGGTTGGAGGTTTTTTCAGTGACTTATGCTCGCGAACTTTACAAATAAAAACGTCCAAATTTTCAAAGAATTTTTAATCATATGCAATTTTGAAAATATATTTCCACCATCATTTTTCGACGTGAAGGAGAACTTGCTGATACATCTCTCCCCTACGAAGCTGAATTAGGAGCCCGGTGCAATATAGCTGGATGTACCCTTTTAAAAGGTTTTTCAAAAGTTGAAAGAGAAAGTAAAGAACAAAAGATATGTGGCAGGATATCTGAATGACGAGGTAGCGTATTTCTCAGCGCATTACTTTGATGTGAATATAAAAACGAAATCAAGGTAAATGTATGGTCAATCACATGCAATTTGCCAAAAACCAGACTTTATCGCAGAGCAAAGGTGGTAAGTTTCTATGCCCTTGTAATGTTTGCAAGATTAAAAAACTGGTAACCTCGGAAAAAAGAATTTGGAGTCATTTGTATAGTATAATATTTATGCATGATTATGTTTGGTATAAGCATTGGAGAAGAAATCGGTTTGGATATACGAACAAGTTATTTTGATCTGAATGATCATGGTCATCATAATGGTGAATGATGCATTTCATGATTACGTGAGTAGTAGTGAAGAACCTGTATGTAACCATTCAAAAAAAATTATGACCTATTACAAGGAGCCAAAAATCCATTATATGCTAGTTTTCGTGAAGGTCACTTCCAGTTATCCTGGGTTACTCGGGTATTGCGAAAAAAGGCAAAACATAATATGAATGAAAGGTAAGTGGATTCGATATGTGAAATGTTGACAGAGTATTTACCAGAAGGAAATCAGGCAACAAGTTCACATTACGAGACAGAGAAACTGATTCGCAATTTAGGCATCCCCTATTATTCAATTGATGTTTGCATGAACAATTGTATGATATTTTGGATATAAGAGAAAAAAGGAAGATAGCAATGTACCAATGTACCTTACGAGAGACAAAGTAGAACCAATGTACCTTACAGTCGTATGTGGTATCTAGAAATTGCTGACAGACTGCAGAGAATGTATCAAAGTGAGATGACTGCGGCGGCAATGAGATAGCATGCCGAGAACCAAGCGAAGGAGGGAGTAATGTGTCATCCGTCTGATGCGGATGAAAGGAAATTTTTTCAAGCTCAACATCTTCTTTTTCATACATGTTTGTCTTGGATTATGTACAGATGGGTTCAATCCATTTTGCATGTCTTTAAATCATTCGTTGTAGCCCATGATCTTGATCCATATAATTCTCCCACTGATATGTGTATAAATACACAATACTTGTTCTTAAAATTCTGAATTATGGGTCAAATCATCAGTGCGCTAGTCTCGATATCTTCCTCCAACCACTTATTGAGGAGTTAAAATAATTGTGGTCTTCAAGAGTCGATGCATACGATGTGTTGTAAAATAAAAAATTTAATCTAAAAGTGGTGCTATTGTGGACGATAAGTGACTTCCCTGCGTATGGGATGTTATATGGATGGACGACCAATGGTAGATTGTCTTATCCTATTTGCATGGATGAAACAAAATCTTTTTATCTGCCTTAAGGAAGGAAGATGTGTTAGTTTGATTGTCACCGAATATTCTTCCACATGGTCATGCACGGAGGAAGAATAAAAAAGACTTCTTGAAGGGAAAAGACGCCTCGAAGATCATCCACCTGAGGCTTTGACTGATGAGCAAGTTTATTTCGAGCGATTGCAAGGTGTGAATCAACCGCAAACAAAGAATATCAGTGGAAACAGTCACAAAAAGAAGGAGATTTGCTAGGGGAAGTGGCATAAATGGCACAGGGAAAACATATTCTGGGAGCTTCTGTCCTGGAGGGACCTCAAGCTCTGTCATAATCTTGATTTAATGTATGTAGAGAAGAATTTTTTGACAACGTCATAAATACTCTAATGACTGTGAATTGTAGATCCAAAGACACCATCATGTTAAGATTTGATATAGAACAAATATGTTTTTGGCCACAGCTCCTTTCCATGGGTACATATTGGCAAACAATACCTGAACAACATTACTGAAATGTGTGAGATATGCAGTCAAATTCCCATATGGCTATGAAAACGACTTAGCTAGTTGTGGTGATATGGAGAACAATAACTTTTCAGGGATGAAGAGTCATGACTGCCACGTTTTTATGGAGCGGCTACTTCCATTTATCTTTGCCGAAATCATAAACAGGACGTCCACCTTGCGTTATCAGATGCTAATTAATTTATAGTAATAAAAATATTTTCTTAGTAAGTATGAGTATAGTATTTTATATTTACCAACAGTTTCAAAAAAAAAAAATATATATATATATATATATATATATATATATATATATATATATTGTAGGGGTTGGAGGGTTTTTCAGTGAATTATGCTCGCGAACTTTACAAATAAAAACGTCCAAATTTTCAAAGAAGTTTTAATCATATGCAATTTTGAAAATATATTTCCACCATCATTTTTCGACGTGAAGGAGAACTTGCTGATACATCTGTCCCCTACGAAGCTGAATTAGGAGCCCGGTGCAATATAGTTGGATGTACCCTTTTAAAAGGTTTTTCAAAAGTTGAAAGAGAAAGTAAAGAACAAAAGATATGTGGCAGGATATCTGAATGACGAGGTAGCGTATTTCTCAGCGCATTACTTTGATGTGAATATAAAAACGTAATCAAGGTAAATGTATGGTCAATCACATGCAATTTGCCAAAAACCAGACTTTATCTCAGAGCAAAGGTGGTAAGTTTCTATGCCCTTGTAATGTTTGCAAGATTAAAAAACTGGTAACCTCGGAAAAAAGAATTTGGAGTCATTTGTATAGTATAATATTTATGCATGATTATGTTTGGTATAAGCATTGGAGAAGAAATCGGTTTGGATATACGAACAAGTTATTTTGATCTGAATGATCATGGTCATCATAATGGTGAATGATGCATTTTATGATTACATGAGTAGTAGTGAAGAACCTGTATGTAACCATTCAAAAAAAATTATGACCTATTACAAGGAGCCAAAAATCCATTATATGCTAGTTTTCGTGAAGGTCACTTCCAGTTATCCTGGGTTGCTCGGGTATTGCGGAAAAAGGCAAAACATAATATGAACGAAAGGTAAGTGGATTCGATATGTGAAATGTTGACAGAGTATTTACCAGAAGGAAATCAGGCAACAAGTTCACATTACGAGACAGAGAAACTGATTCGCAATTTAGGCATCCCCTATTATTCAATTGATGTTTGCATGAACAATTGTATGATATTTTGGATATAAGAGAAAAAAGGAAGATAGCAATGTACCAATGTACCTTACGAGAGACAAAGTAGAACCAATGTACCTTACAGTCGTATGTGGTATCTAGAAATTGCTGACAGACTGCAGAGAATGTATCAAAGTGAGATGACTGCGGCGGCAATGAGATAGCATGCCGAGAACCAAGCGAAGGAGGGAGTAATGTGTCATCCGTCTGATGCGGATGAAAGGAAATTTTTTCAAGCTCAACATCTTCTTTTTCATACATGTTTGTCTTGGATTATGTACAGATGGGTTCAATCCATTTTGCATGTCTTTAAATCATTCGTTGTAGCCCATGATCTTGATCCATATAATTCTCCCACTGATATGTGTATAAATACACAATACTTGTTCTTAAAATTCTGAATTATGGGTCAAATCATCAGTGCGCTAGTCTCGATATCTTCCTCCAACCACTTATTGAGGAGTTAAAATAATTACGGTCTTCAAGAGTCGATGCATACGATGTGTTGTAAAATAAAAAATTTAATCTAAAAGTGGTGCTATTGTGGACGATAAGTGACTTCCCTGCGTATGGGATGTTATATGGATGGACGACCAATGGTAGATTGTCTTATCCTATTTGCATGGATGAAACAAAATATTTTTATCTGCCTTAAGGAAGGAAGATGTGTTAGTTTGATTGTCACCGAATATTCTTCCACATGGTCATGCACGGAGGAAGAATAAAAAAGACTTCTTGAAGGGAAAAGACGCCTCGAAGATCATCCACCTGAGGCTTTGACTGATGAGCAAGTTTATTTCGAGCGATTGCAAGGTGTGAATCAACCGTAAACAAAGAATATCAGTGGAAACAGTCACAAAAAGAAGGAGATTTGCTAGGGGAAGTGGCATAAATGGCACAAGAAAAACATATTCTGGGAGCTTCTGTCCTGGAGGGACCTCAAGCTCTGTCATAATCTTGATTTAATGTATGTAGAGAAGAATTTTTTGACAACGTCATAAATACTCTAATGACTGTGAATTGTAGATCCAAAGACACCATCATGTTAAGATTTGATATAGAACAAATATGTTTTTGGCCACACTTAAATATTGATAGTGAGGGTAAAGCTCCTTTCCATGGGTACATATTGGCAAACAATACCTGAACAACATTACTGAAATGTGTGAGATATGCAGTCAAATTCCCATATGGCTATGAAAACGACTTAGCTAGTTGTGGTGATATGGAGAACAATAACTTTTCAGGGATGAAGAGTCATGACTGCCACGTTTTTATGGAGCGGCTACTTCCATTTATCTTTGCTGAAATCATAAACAGGACGTCCACCATGCGTTATCAGATGCTAATTAATTTATAGTAATAAAAATATTTTCTTAGTAAGTATGAGTATAGTATTTTATATTTACCAACAGTTTCAAAAAAATATATATATATATATTGTAGGGGTTGGAGGTTTTTTCAGTGACTTATGCTCGCGAACTTTACAAATAAAAACGTCCAAATTTTCAAAGAATTTTTAATCATATGCAATTTTGAAAATATATTTCCACCATCATTTTTCGACGTGAAGGAGAACTTGCTGATACATCTCTCCCCTACGAAGCTGAATTAGGAGCCCGGTGCAATATAGCTGGATGTACCCTTTTAAAAGGTTTTTCAAAAGTTGAAAGAGAAAGTAAAGAACAAAAGATATGTGGCAGGATATCTGAATGACGAGGTAGCGTATTTCTCAGCGCATTACTTTGATGTGAATATAAAAACGAAATCAAGGTAAATGTATGGTCAATCACATGCAATTTGCCAAAAACCAGACTTTATCGCAGAGCAAAGGTGGTAAGTTTCTATGCCCTTGTAATGTTTGCAAGATTAAAAAACTGGTAACCTCGGAAAAAAGAATTTGGAGTCATTTGTATAGTATAATATTTATGCATGATTATGTTTGGTATAAGCATTGGAGAAGAAATCGGTTTGGATATACGAACAAGTTATTTTGATCTGAATGATCATGGTCATCATAATGGTGAATGATGCATTTCATGATTACGTGAGTAGTAGTGAAGAACCTGTATGTAACCATTCAAAAAAAATTATGACCTATTACAAGGAGCCAAAAATCCATTATATGCTAGTTTTCGTGAAGGTCACTTCCAGTTATCCTGGGTTACTCGGGTATTGCGAAAAAAGGCAAAACATAATATGAATGAAAGGTAAGTGGATTCGATATGTGAAATGTTGACAGAGTATTTACCAGAAGGAAATCAGGCAACAAGTTCACATTACGAGACAGAGAAACTGATTCGCAATTTAGGCATCCCCTATTATTCAATTGATGTTTGCATGAACAATTGTATGATATTTTGGATATAAGAGAAAAAAGGAAGATAGCAATGTACCAATGTACCTTACGAGAGACAAAGTAGAACCAATGTACCTTACAGTCGTATGTGGTATCTAGAAATTGCTGACAGACTGCAGAGAATGTATCAAAGTGAGATGACTGCGGCGGCAATGAGATAGCATGCCGAGAACCAAGCGAAGGAGGGAGTAATGTGTCATCCGTCTGATGCGGATGAAAGGAAATTTTTTCAAGCTCAACATCTTCTTTTTCATACATGTTTGTCTTGGATTATGTACAGATGGGTTCAATCCATTTTGCATGTCTTTAAATCATTCGTTGTAGCCCATGATCTTGATCCATATAATTCTCCCACTGATATGTGTATAAATACACAATACTTGTTCTTAAAATTCTGAATTATGGGTCAAATCATCAGTGCGCTAGTCTCGATATCTTCCTCCAACCACTTATTGAGGAGTTAAAATAATTGTGGTCTTCAAGAGTCGATGCATACGATGTGTTGTAAAATAAAAAATTTAATCTAAAAGTGGTGCTATTGTGGACGATAAGTGACTTCCCTGCGTATGGGATGTTATATGGATGGACGACCAATGGTAGATTGTCTTATCCTATTTGCATGGATGAAACAAAATCTTTTTATCTGCCTTAAGGAAGGAAGATGTGTTAGTTTGATTGTCACCGAATATTCTTCCACATGGTCATGCACGGAGGAAGAATAAAAAAGACTTCTTGAAGGGAAAAGACGCCTCGAAGATCATCCACCTGAGGCTTTGACTGATGAGCAAGTTTATTTCGAGCGATTGCAAGGTGTGAATCAACCGCAAACAAAGAATATCAGTGGAAACAGTCACAAAAAGAAGGAGATTTGCTAGGGGAAGTGGCATAAATGGCACAAGAAAAACATATTCTAGGAGCTTCTGTCCTGGAGGGACCTCAAGCTCTGTCATAATCTTGATTTAATGTATGTAGAGAAGAATTTTTTGACAACGTCATAAATACTCTAATGACTGTGAATTGTAGATCCAAAGACACCATCATGTTAAGATTTGATATAGAACAAATATGTTTTTGGCCACACTTAAATATTGATAGTGAGGGTAAAGCTCCTTTCCATGGGTACATATTGGCAAACAATACCTGAACAACATTACTAAAATGTGTGAGATATGCAGTCAAATTCCCATATGGCTATGAAAACGACTTAGCTAGTTGTGGTGATATGGAGAACAATAACTTTTCAGGGATGAAGAGTCATGACTGCCACGTTTTTATGGAGCGGCTACTTCCATTTATCTTTGCTGAAATCATAAATAGGACGTCCACCTTGCGTTATCAGATGCTAATTAATTTATAGTAATAAAAATATTTTCTTAGTAAGTATGAGTATAGTATTTTATATTTACCAACAATTTCAAAAAAAATAATATATATATATATTGTAGGGGTTGGAGGTTTTTTCAGTGACTTATGCTCGCGAACTTTACAAATAAAAACGTCCAAATTTTCAAAGAAGTTTTAATCATATGCAATTTTGAAAATATATTTCCACCATCATTTTTCGACGTGAAGGAGAACTTGCTGATACATCTCTCCCCTACGAAGCTGAATTAGGAGCCCGGTGCAATATAGCTGGATGTACCCTTTTAAAAGGTTTTTCAAAAGTTGAAAGAGAAAGTAAAGAACAAAAGATATGTGGCAGGATATCTGAATGACGAGGTAGCTTATTTCTCAGCGCATTACTTTGATGTGAATATAAAAACGAAATCAAGGTAAATGTATGGTCAATCACATGTTCACTTTGCTATTTGTAAGATACATGGTAGGTACAAATTAATTATAAATGTTTCTAAACTAATTTATTTGGTCCGGTTAACCAAATTCACTGAAGGTAAAATCCCCGTATATCATCTACTTGTATCTGATATATTTACTCAACTAGGTCGTCCAAGGGGAAGAATGCAAGAAATCTGGCTTTCGGAGAAAGACTATAGATGCACACATGTATTTGTTCTGCAAAACTGTATTTTTTTATCCACTAGAGAGGTATATATAATTTGACATGTCTTATCTGACAGTTTAATATATTCCACTATATATGATTTCTCATATAAGTTTTGGTCGAAAGCATGTTCTAAGATTATATGTCTATAAAATATCCAATACTCTCCGAAAAAGAAGTCTCCGCAAAAAGAACTGAAGAATATCCTATATGGGTGGAAGATTATGTATGTGTAAAATTCAGTCGTACCTATATACATATTATATATTTATATGAATTTATATGCATTGCTCTATATTTAATATTTTTCTATATACAAGTTACTTATTGGAAACAAACATATCATTTTCCTCATTGGGTGCTAGAGATAGTGCATGGACCCGTGCAAAAGGATAAAACTTGGTCCATCTATTTTACAAGAGGATATTTGTTTCATACAGGAATCACGGCAGGGGACGGAATACATATAAATATGGTGTACGTGTTAAAGAAGAGAATTATGATGATGCATCTGATGAGGTTGATTTCCATGGGATCTTAGCTAATATCATACAGCTCGAGTAAGAGAGAATTGTAAATTTGAGAATCATACTTTTTAAGTGTAACTGGTACGCTCTGTAGAGCCACTTAGAGGAGTAATGCTGTAAAATGAGACGTTCTTTCATCAAAAAGATAAAATAAAAACGAAACATTTGTTCTAGGTACATATGTTCCTTACCTATAAATTTTATTGCCTTTAAATATATGTATGTATATATAACTTCATTCAGTATATACATATTGCAAAGCCTCATAAGCGGATCAAGTTTGTTATATCTCATATCCATATACGAAGAGTCCAAAGTAGTTGTGGCTAAATGTTGTTCAAGTCAACCGAAGCGGAATATTTCAGGAGATTATTATGACATGGAACCGATTCTTTTGCAACAAGAAAATGATGATCCTGTAATGAAGACTAGAATCAAAGATCTCAATATCGAGAATTTGGTATAAGGAGGAAACCCAATCCATCTTGATTACGAGGTCGGGGATGTGGAACTAGAAGATGAATTCTGGTGTAAATTATCCTCCTTTGATGATGAGGAGGAAGATAACGATGAAGATCAGGATGAAGCACCCTAGTAATATGCTTATTAAATTTTTCGGTGTAATTTATCGTCTTCTCAATTGTGAAACACTTATGAATTTTTATATTTCATCAAATATACCTGCCAAACCCAACATTATACCTTTCTGTGGCCAACGACATTTTTATTTCATTTCAAACATTCATGTTTTTCAAAAGGCAGAGTATTAGACTAAGTAGCAAAAGAAAATCAAATTAAGATTTATTGGAGCAGAGCTTGAAGATTGGAGTTGTGGAGTTTTCCCAAAGTAGCTTCAGCACAACATTGTTGTTAGCCTTGATTTTGTTCGCCTTAAAGAATGCTCTCAAGCCACCAGTTAAACGCAATCGCCGCATCCTACTTTCAACATTCATCACCAGTTTGACATACCATTTCACTCCATCCTCATTCACCATATATATGGTCTTGCCTGCTGTCTTTTCTAATTCATTGGCCTTGTTGAATGATTGGGGAAGAAACTGAACAAAAAAAATATGGTGTTACACAATACAAAAATCAGAAACATAATCGAAATAAAGTTTATCACAATTCTGCTACTCTTGATACTCTCAACCGTGACATTTACTGTTGCAAAGTTGTCTTCAGTTCCTTCAGTAAATCATACAAGCTTTATATAGTACTAACATCAAAGAAAGAAAAAACTATTAGTGTTGGGATACAGTATATTATAACTTACTCATGTCCTCCTGCCGATTTTTTGTTGGATTCTTGACCCATTGGAGTTCACAACAACTGGGTACAAATGCATATACATGGAAATTTAAATCTTCAAAGTACTCGAATATTAAAATGTCTCAGACTCGGAAAATTGTGTCCCTCGGCGAACACTTTCCAGCCTTTGGTTATTCTGTCACCAACATATTTCACAGAAAATTTCAGGTTACATGCATATGAAGTGAGCTCACCAGCTGTAAGATTAGTTTTTCCATCTATGTGGCTTTTGTAAAACCTTTTTGGGATATTCTGCAATGCCCAAAAAAACCATCTGAGAAGAAGTAACCATTAAATATGGAGAGAAAGAAAGGAATCACTAAGATTACATACCACACCCGAAAGGAATTCAGGAAGTAGAGGCTTGAAGAAATGAGAGTTTCCCATTAGTGAAGTCTTTCGTAGTGTGAAGATAATCTACCAACATGAATCACCCAAAAACAAGATCAAATATTAAAAATAAGAAAACTTCACAAAAATGACCATGAAATCATTGAGACTTGATAACTCCTACATGCACTCAATTGTAAATCCACCAAAAAATGCAAATCTAACTATTGAAGACTTTTAGACAGAAATCGGGTATAAAATGAGAAGAAATGCCTCAGACTGATTCCTTGTCGCAGCGGATGAATAACACGATGGAGAAAAGGAGAAGACTGTTTAAATTTTCGAGAGGTTATGATGGTTAGGGTATTTCTATTGGTTTATGATAATTTACCAAAATATTTGGTTTAGGCGCGAATTTATTTGGTTTGGCGGGTCTTATAAGATGAATATTTTATTTTCATACGAAATGATGAATTTATGTTTTATTCTCTTGTATATAAAAGTTATTTGGAATTTTGTGTGGCTATATATGTTTTTAAGAATCTGATAGATATGCAATATGTTTTTGAAAGTTAAGTGTAATGAGTAAATTTCGACCAAAATTGTAACTAGTAAAAATGTAGAGTAGCCATGTCCCAACCACATAAGATTTTAATAGACTTTACAAAATCAATAACTACACTTTGTTACTTTGTTTTAATCATATTATATACGATGATGTTCTAGTCATATATTAGATAAGTTTTTGGAAAAATGATATCTACAAGATATGTTATTATATATTAATCACTATCCTACTAAAATATGGCTACTAATTACCGTTATTAAATGATAATATTAAACATGAAAGTATAATAAAGGTAACATTCTTAAGTAAGGTTCCTTAAGCATATGAAAACTGAAAAGTTTTTAAGTAACATACATTAAATTAAACATGCATGCAATTTAGATAGGGACAACATCACTGTTTCTGGCAACATCATTGTCATGGGGCTCTAGTTAGAACCTGAGATCTTGAACCTCCTGAATTCGCATATTGAACATGTAGTCCGATAAGCCTTCCACTGTCTCATCAGGATCACCTATATAAAATAAGTACTTTAGCGAACTATCCTAAATTATTATTTATAAACTAATAAAAATTGTTAAAATAGTTACTTCCATTCTAAAAGCACTTCCACATCTTAAACACCACGATCATTTCTGGAAGCTTAGTCTTTAAAAACCCATGCCAAAATTCAACTACGTTTTGCCATAATCCACACACTTTAACTTATTGTTACTATTTTGAATAAAAAATTAATGATAACTATTCTAATCAATTGTTCTTATTATCGAATGCCACAAACTTAAATCAATTGTTTTTGTTATGGTGTTAACTACTACATAACCGAAACACTTACATGTCGTCTCTGAGTTGGAACACTTTCTTTGTCCTTGCATGGTTTAGAAAAGCGATTCAAGGGGCAGATGATCGAGACCACGCCCATGGTGTCCACACAAGATATGTGTGCATATTTTGGTTATTTAGAATTTCACAGTAATAAAAGATGAAAACTTTTGATGGTTTTTACCTAAAGGAACGTCTCTATTTTTTTTTTGATTTTATGGATTTGGAGCAAACTACCAAATTCCATGTAGTGATTGGTGTCCAAGGCTCGATAAGTCTGATCAAAGTGTCTTCGGTGGCTTCAAGTCGATGGCGAGACTTTGTTGGACAGAAACTTGAATCCCTCGGACCATCCTAACTCCAAAGATCTCAATCCACTTGCCTTCATGTTTCTCTAGTCCAGAGAAGTCATTTACTTGTCATGGATAAATGACCATTTCGATCTTGCTTCCCTGCATAAGAAAAAGCACCAAGATATATAGTCAGAACATGCAGTCTTGCATTTCGAAAAGTAGTTAAATATTTTTCACTTACTTTCTGGTCGACCAAGATGTAACTCCAATATGGTCCATCTCCAAACACATAGTATGGGTACACACGAAAAATCTTAACTCTGAAGTGCAAAGCAGTTTCGTCTCTGTAAGGTTGTGTTTCTGCTATGTAGTTGTAATGGACAATTGTGTTTTGGTTCTGTTTTAGAGAGAATGAAAGTGGGGGGAAAAGTTAGTGAGACCGATGATTATTACGACAAAATAACTTTCCCTCACCAAATAATGAAGTTAAAGTAAAGACGGTTACAAGAGATGAGGGTTTTAATAATTTGTCTCGAGCACCGCATAAAAACAGAGAGAGAGAGAGAGAGAGAGAGAGAGAGAGAGAGAGAGAGAGAGAGAGAGAGAGAGAGAGAGAGAGAGAGAGAGAGAGAGAGAGAGAGAGAGAGAGAGAGAGAGAGAGAGAGAGAGAGAGAGAGAGAGAGAGAGAGAGAGAGAGAGAGAGAGAGAGAGAGAGAGAGAAATGTATTGTTACGTGGAGTGTGTCTCTTTGAAACCTCAATCAAACCGTACACTGGTTTTATCTATTGTTTTATTGTAGCCTCCGAACCTTTGAACCGTATACTGATTTTATCTTTTGTTCTCTTGCAGGTTTTCCACAATTCCTCTGTTTTGGCATGACATTTATGCTGCAGACAGCCTCAAACACAAGAAGAATATTCAATGTTCCTCTCTACCAATATTATTAAATTTCATTAACATATTAAGTACATGTATACGCAAATAATAAATTAGATATCTAGAAAGATTCTATAAATCCGAATTTAATATTTCAAACCATCATAAAAACGGTAATAACATTTCAATACTAACCATTTCATCTCGCTTATATGTTTGATTATGATCATTCGGAAATGCTATGTTTAATGTAGTGTGTAGGATTACGTATATTCTCTTGTTATGGTAGACAAAAAATATCCTAGGATAATCCTTTTATGAGATATATATCCTAGGAATTCAATTTGTTATATATATATATCTACTGTAACGTTAAACATCAAAACAACACACATATTCCCTTTCCCCTTAGTACCATGCAATTGCTTTTCGGTATGAAACATATATGGGACATTAACCAAAATAAATTAAAAAACCTCAAATATGAGTTTCGGCTCACTCCAAAAGAACCAAGAGAAACAACAGCCTTCATTTGATCTGAATATTAATTGACAATTTTCGATGATCTTGGAGGTTCAGTATCCGGTTTACCAGATGAAAAAGAGTATTCTGGTACAACTTGTAAGATATGTAATATTTAAATGTGTTTTGTTCATCATGCTCTCAAATATTATCAATCAATTCATTTTAAAGTGATAAATGAGTGTTTATGTTAAAATCAGACATTTTCATAAGATATAAAACTATCTAAGGACCAAAACCAATAAGGTGTATAATGACAATGACTATAACGTAAAAGAAAAACTGAAACCTTAAATTGAGGTTTTGTACAGTGAAATCTTAAAAATGAGGTTTGGTGGTTTCTTATGGAGTGAACAAACCTCAAACCTCAAAATGAGGTTTTGCTCACTCCAAAAGAAACTTTAAAACCTCAAAATCGAAAATTTCATCTTTTTTTTACATTCTAGTCCCAAAACTGTTTTTAAATTGTTTTGTGTACTATTTTAATTTTAAGGTTTCAAAACTTCCAAAACTATTTATTACATTTTTTGTGATTTATAATTTTATAACGCGGGAAGTATATCCCAAACTTTCAAAAAATTAAATATTTTATTTTCATAAAAAAAATTTCAGTCGTACTCTATATTATGATCAAACTTTTCTAGTTTTACTAAACTATAATATAAATTTTAAATTTAAAAAATGGAGACAATAAAAAGGTATATATATTACGACTACGTTACGTTTACAAGTGGGTAAAATTTCAAAAAATTACCAATTAATCCGGAAAACCAAAACCCAATTTTATAGCTCAAAACATTTCAATTATCCGCCAAAACCCAAGTATGTTCGACAAAATGTCGACCATCAATTACGAAAAACCCTGATTTTATTATGTTCTTCACCTTTACAGAAATTTCTTTCGAATCATCTCGCTAATCTCTCTCCAATTCCTCTTCTATACATATTCCTCTTTGTTTTGCAGGTAATTCCGAAGAGTTGTAAGAGTAGAAGATCGGATGTTATGTATTATTTTGGGAAGCGGGATTCTTTTTAAATTCATTTTGTTGTTTAAGACTTTAAGTTATTCTTTCGGCTTTTTAAAGGATTTCAGATATTTTTTTAAGACGTTTGAGTTTGGCTTTAAGAAAGTAGACAATTCATGTGATTAAGATTATAGTTGTATAGATTGTGATGGTGGTTCACAAGGTTGGGATGTTTGTTGTGCAAGTTGAAAGGTTTTGATTAGGATATTTGAAGACGGATGTTACATGTCTTCTTTGTCAAGACTCATAATTCTTATGATAAATTAAGAAGACAATGCACAATAGTGAGAGTAATGTATTTATGTGGTTTATTTTTACCTTAAAGTATTCTTGTGTTTAAAGTGGAATCTATCTTCTTACCAAACTAGATTAATTATTTAAAATTAAAATTATTGAAAATGTTTAAATATAAAATATTAGATGTTATCATATTTTAAAAAGTTTTAGAAAAAACTATAATATGTAAAATTTTGTTAAATTGTTAGATTTTTTATAAGAAAAAAATAGATGTTGACAAAAAAAAACTAGATTCATATTAAATTTGGATTTTAGAAACTTAAATAAATTAAAAAATAGAAATTTGTATGTCCAATCAAAAAATATGTCAAAAACTAAATTGATTTTTAAATTTTAAAATTGTATTGGGCTTAGGACCAGGAAAAATAAAATGGAATGGGAACAAAGAGGTTTCGAAATCAAGTTTGAGGGGTCAGCATAGGGATTAATATCCAATTGGGGAATCATATCCTACTAAAGGCACTGCACAATTAACCTTAATAATTCTTTAGCGGTATCAGTTGGCCCCCTTCCGGACACCATGTCTCCATCGATCTATCACTCTTTTCGAACATAAAGAACTAAGAAGACGATCTATCAACTCTTTTCAAACATAAATAACTAAGAATAGTTTGGTTTTCTTGCAAATTGTTATAAGTGTCCATTGTTTAAGTCTTGCATGTTATATAGCCAAATGTCTAATGCCTAAAACAAGAATTAGGTATTAATGGTGCACCGTATATACATAATTACAGCTGTCAATGTAATATGCTATTCACATCAAAGTTATTTACGCTAGAGAGCACTTTATCACATGATAATTTCAGGAAAAAGCACTTCAATACTTTTGGGTACTTGGTTGTTGTGAATTTCCAAAACTATCCCTAAATATTTGGTTTCCAGCTTTTTCCTTTCTCTTTTTTATTTTCTAATTTTTTTATTTTAATTCTAATTTCTTTCAACCATAATTTATTCTCTTTCCATCATCTTCCTTCAACATCTATCTTCCCCATCCTTTTTTTTTGCCATCTCCGTCTTTTTCCTTTATATACTTTTTCCTTTTGTTGTTTCCACTCTTCCATTTTTCTTCTTCTACTACTGATAAATCTCTGGTTAGATTAATGATCTTCAAACATCTCCAACTTCTCAACTTATTTCTTTTTTCTTCGTTGTAGGAGATCCAAGCTTCCTAACATGTATGGTGAGTAAAATCAGCTGATTTTGTGTTTATTAAACTTGATTTGTATCCATCTGCTAATTTCTAGTTACAATTCCGTTTAAGGTTAATTTTTGTGTGTGTGTCCATTAGTATTTCTATTTCCACACACTAACATTGTTCTTTTTCAATTCTCCTTGCTTCATACACGTTTCCGTATTAACCCAACTGTGGATGCATTCAGGTAGATACCTATTGTGGATACGTTTGCAAATTGTATGTGCAAATTTATGTGGACATGATAGTGTACACAAGTTGGACACAAAATATTTTAGTCAAATAAATTGTACAAATAATTGTGGACACATTTACATAGACACTTATATTTAGACACATTTATGTATTAACCTAATTGTGGATGCTTTCAGGTGGATACCCGTTGTGGATACGTTTCCGTGTACCTGCCTTTTTAAAAGACTATTCACAACAAGCAACTATCCAAGCAAGAGACTGAAAATTTATTACAACCAGCTTCCTCATAAGAATACGTTCCGTGTACACTACCATGTGGACATGTTACATTTTCATGTTTTCTAAGTTTCCCTAGAAAACAGTCAATACAAATCTTGTGTTGTCTATTTTATGAAAATTGTATGTGTACATTAATCTATGTTTGTTTGCTCCAATGTATACATTTGTTTGTCATAGTATGTCGTCACACTTCTATGTTAGATACACTTGGACATATGTCTAGTGTACGTAATTAAATGGACGTTTGCTTGTGGATACCACATAATCATTTTCATACCACTTTCATTTGTTGCTTAACTACACAAAACATAAAATTAATACCACATAGTCATTGCTATTACAGGTGCAACACTTCCTAACAATTGTAACAACACAAAATCACTACAAACTTGTTTTGGTTTCGTGTACACTTTATATAATAGATGGATAATTTTATGTTCTCTGCTATCTTTTTTTTGTAATTGGCTTGTCGACATAATTCTATATTTGGATAATATCTCATGTTTTCAGATTCATGAATAGTCTAAAATTGGAAGTACTCATTTAAATGATTTCACACTTATAAGAGCTTGTGGGTATGGATACACACCTATTTAATAATTAGATTCACTTGTCCACTTACGTTGTCCACATTTGATACTTCTATAAAATCGTAAATCCAGAGCAATGACTTAACATTTTCTTTATCATCGTCAAATTCATTATATTATAAATTATCCATGATATGATGTCTACTTATCTTTGCCCACATAGCCTATTTTTATGTTGTCCACAAGATCCCTAACCCATAAAAAAAAATTTCCTTTATTCATCGCATGATGTCCAAATTTACATTGTCCATAATCCTTAACCCGGAAAGTGTTTTTCTTATATTCACCGTTTGATGTACACGTTCACGTCATAAAGTATTTTTTCCTTTATTCACCGTTTGATGTCCACATTCACGTTGTCAACAATTTGTCCATAATATTTGATTAAATATAATAAAATATATGAATATGGTTGTCATTAAATAGAGAAATAATAATTATAATTTATAGTATTAAATTATAAAATAAATATTTTATATTTCTTATAAACCTTGAAATTTAAAGAAGCGAGAGAGGAAGGAGAAATTAGATAAAAAGTTTATTAGCAAAAAAAATGAGAGAAGAGAGTGTGAGAAATGGGGGAGGAGGCGTGAGAGTGTGGGAGAGAAAGTGATGGAGGTTAATATTGGGTTTATGGAAAATGTACAGTGATTAAAGTACTCATGGAGTGTTATTTGTTACTCGAAAGTGCCATTTGATGTTAACAACTCCTTAGAACGTGCAATTTCTCTTGTAAATCATCATCTTCCTCATCACCAACCCAATTCCTGTATATGAGTATAAGAGTAAGACTTTCTTTCCACACAATCATTGAAAAATCTCAACTTTTTTTCTATCTGAATCATCATTATCATCATCTTCCTCTGGCTTATTTTATTTGGCTACATAGTAAAAATCGGAGATGGATTTTGTTCAGAGAAAAGTTAGCAAATTTAGGAAGAAAAGTTAAATCGAAGTCCTGTGAGATGCGTTATTGCGACATGTACTTCATGATTAGGTTGCGGATCACCACAATTACAAATCCTTGTTGAGTTTGTTCGACTGCTCTTTAGCTTCATCAAAGCATAGGTCGTGGTAGGAGCATTGCTATAGCTCCAATATGTATGCCCTACACCTGCTATCGACGGCCAAATTGTTAGTTCAGGAGGTTTGAAAAACTTGTTTATTATCCCCGCAATAACCACACAATATTTCCCCATGATTTTTCTCATTCGTATGATAATCCGCCTCACTTCCCCGCAGGTCACCCATCCTTCAACTATTTCAGCTTAAGCACGCATAACTTTAGAATTTTCTCTGGAAAAGTGACCGAAAGGATAAGTACTCTTTAGTGACATAGATATTCGAATCAGTTCTTTTAAGATTTTCCACATATACCAAAAATGGGATGTTACAACCATTCCCATTCAAAGAGCATAACACCCTCGTTTACGCACCAAGATCGTTATCAGTGACTGTGTGAACCCATATGACTCCATACACGTTTTTGGATTTGGCTCCGATACTACTAGTAACACCCCGATGGCTCTCATATATGGGTCCCATGTCCGTTTCCTCGGCATGTGTGCTCATCCTCGTTCGACAGTCGGCTTGTTAGTCTGGGAGGATCAAAAGACTTGTTTATTGTCCTTACAATCACCACACAGTATTTATTTGTGCTTTGTCCTTTTTACACGATATCGCAAATCACTTTTCGGTAGGTCACCCACCCTTCAACTATTCCATCTTAAACATACTTAAATTTGAAGATTTTTTTGGACAAGTAACGAAAAAAAAAAATTACTTTGATGACAAAGATAACCGAATCAATTCTTGTAAACCTCTTTTCACATGTATAAAAGACAGGGATGTTACAATTGCTTTCGTTAGTAGTGGCTATGAATCATAGACACAACAATCCAAAGAGAATGCAAAACTAAAATTGATTAAAACTGGCCAATTCCTTTATTATGGATGTTTTCACCGTGATCTAATCATTTAAATTTTTTTGTTTTCCAATAAATTTGGGCATATTCTGACTAAGCAAATAAGTTAACAAAAAGTTCAATATTACTAGATTACTATAAATAAAATATGTATAATTGTGGGGAGTTCGCACGAAATATTTTATCGGATTGCACACTCTATGTTGTGTCGCCGTGTAGGTTTATCTTCGGTGGATTACCGTTCTATGTTGTGTCGCCGTGTAGGTTTATCTTCGGTGGATTACCGTAGATCCTCTGGTTACTATTGAGTTATTTGGGAAAAAAAGTTTAAAAGTTCCGAAAACCATTCCAAAGCAATTATTGATACAAAAGACTGGGAATCAGCTATCAAGTGTCTGAGAGAGCTTAGAACGCCTTAACCAGAGGGGGGAGGAGTGGGTTGGCAGATCCATGATGAACTTGGCAACACTTGTCTCCAAGGTTCAGCAATCAATCTCATGTTCCTTCGGCATTAGCTGCAGAAGCTTTCGCGGTCCAAGATGGGCTAACTACTACGTTCAATGCTGGTATATCGAAACTTCAAGTTTGTTTGGACTCAAAATCCTCCGTAGTACTTTTTCTTTAGAGTTTGAGTTGTTAAAAATTGTATCCCAATTGATATTAGATGATTTGCCTTGTCTTTCACTCTTGTATCCTTTCATTTCATACCAAGATCGGAGAATAGATCGGTTGATGATCTTGCTAAGCATGCGTTGTATTTGTTAAGCTCACTGGACATAAACGTTTAATTCATTCTAATTGAATCATTTGACCAAAAAAACACTGCAAAAATGCAATGATTCTTAAAAATGTTAAATAAAAAGTATTTTGAAAATATTGATTTTTTAAGCTATAATTTTGTTACATTTAGAAAGTTTAGAAATTTTAAGTTATATTTGACAAAAAATATTGTGAGAAATATACGGTTAATTGTAAAAGGTGAATTGCACTGAATATATTTTTAATTCTTTTATGCAGATTCTTTTTATATTTCATAGCAATTTAGTATCTTTTACCAACTTATTATGTTGTGGTTGGACGAAAATGCTCCTCCTTCCCTTTTAGCTTTGTTTCTTTATTTCTTACACATTCTTTTTCTTACGTTATATATTATTTCACCCTTTAGTTTTTGACGGTGGATAGGACGGCGAAGGTGGGGTTTTCGGCCAAAGAAACCAGCGGAATGGAGATATAATCGGTTGATGTACAGAAATCAAAAAAAAAATCGGATTTAATACAGAAGTTTCGAATGGACAATCTAGACTATGTAACCAAAGTATCAGCTATTCGTGGACATTATCACGTTCATATCACATGCTAGATGCTCCCAATGGATAACATGTGGCCACGTGAAATGTTGCTTTTGGATGGATAGTAGGGCTTGTCATAATATGTATCCACGGATTCACGATCATATGAGCTCCTGCCACCTTCTGTTTATTAGAAGCATCTAGCATATGATATGATTGTGGTAGTGTCTATGAGTAGTTGATACGATCAGAGTTTTAATCCCTAGATCTACACTGCAAGTGCACAGACGTGAACTAGTAGTATATAGGGTATCGAAATCCACAGAGACTCTAGACCTTACGATAGATTGTAGAACGTCAAGTTAAGCTAGGTGAAACATAGAATAAGCAGTAAATCAGAACAGAAAGTAAATCAGTAGCAAGAGTGGTTTGTAAGCAAGTACTAAAAGAGTCAAGTCTAGGGAGTTCTCAGGAAATCAGACAAGCAGATCAATTATCAGTCAGGATCAAATTAAGTTCGGTTCTTGAACTCAAACACAGATATAGAACTAACCAACTTTCGTTGCGAGAATTCTCTAAGTCTAATTAGCAGAAACCCAAATTTCTTTGCAGTTCCTAACAGATTAAACTAGCCTTAAGTGCAAGTTCGATTTGTTCACAATTCAATTAAACCAAATTTCTTTGCAGATAATTAAATTGCTCAACCTAAATAGTTTAGATTCTAAACCACACTTTCGTGTCAATTTAATAACCTAAAGTCTAGATTCTAAGTGATCATGTTAGAAACTAGTATTAAGCACAATTCAGGTTGAAGAACAAATAAGATATGAATCCTTAACTGATAAATTAATCTAACAAGTCATGAAAACCCTTATGAGAATCCCTAAACCTAACTATGAATCTACTCAGACATGATCAATGAAACACAAATCAATGAATAAATAGATATCATAAAAATCAAAGAGTAAGAGTAAAAGAGGTTCAAAATCTTCTCTCTGGAGTACAAGAACGATCAGCCTCTCGGTCTTTCTCTCTCTAAAAAGCTAATAGTATGAATGCCTAAGTAAAGCGTAGCCTAAAACAATGGCTTAAAAACCCTAATAAATGATCTAATCACGGCTGGGGCTTCTTTGTAATTATGGGAAACTTCTGGGAAAAAGTGTAATTTCTAAACTCTTCATTAAACTCGCCGAGAATTGTCTGACTCGCATGTGCATCGATCGACACCAAAGGTGTGTCGATCGACACAAGTCTCCAAAATAGACAGTGAACTCTTCTCTCAGCCAAATGCTCCAAATAGCTCCAGAATGCACCATAATGTTCAAATCCGCTCAAAACGTACTTAGACCTGATAAACACCTGTAGTGACTCTAAAGACATGACAAAAGACTCTAAAACATACTTATATCATGGCTTAAAACAGGTAAAAACCATGATATATCAACTCTCCCACACTTAGCCTTTGCTTGCCCTCAAGCAAAACAGAGAACTAGAATGTGGTGAAGAGGTTTGAAAACTTTCAGAAACTCTTTTCAACTTAGAAGTAACAACACTCAGATTCCCCTTAGTAAGCCACTGAAAGATTCACCTGCAAGACATCAAGACCAACATATACTTCCCCCACACTTAGCAACTGTCCTGAGTAAACTCCACAATCAATCCAAAGCATTCAAATTCACCCTACTGACTTCTATAAGCTATTAAGTGTGGTCTCACCTAAGGATTATCGATCAAAGGGCACATGGATTCTTACTTTGTTAGCTCTAGACCACCATACTATCTTTTTCTGGTTCCTTTCTTCTCTTTTCCCTTCCTTAGCAACTGATTTTTCCCATTGGGTATCATTTTTTTTTTATCAGTGCTCTTCCCGTTATGGGGTGTACTTTGGACACATTCCATGGATGCACATGAGGTAATAGGGGTCTCTACCACTCCTGCGACCACTTCGGAGCTACTAGCTCATCCTTAGTTTATTATTCTCTTATTTTTTTTTTACTTTACTTTAAGGAAGGGGAGAAGGGAACCTTACTTGGACAGGTTTACAAGCTGTGTCAGAACTAACAGAGGAATCTGACTCAAGGTATACCAAGCCCTTAGGTGAGAAAATTAAGTCAAAATTAGGGGTGGAGTCAGTGAAGGATACTCTGAATACCTGAATTGATGTGGGTGTCCTCAGTAGGCTGATCTGCATAGGGTTTTCTAATAGTCATAGATTGATCATGCAAGCTCATCCCAATGGTTACTTAAGTTCCTGCAAGTGTTGTTGGCTTCTCAAAAATTCATTGTTCCTTACTTAAACTATTTTGACTCGATAAAACCGACACAAAAAACATAACTGACTTTAAGAAAAGAAAAAGATTAATGTCAGTACCACCTCCCCCACACTTGAAACACACTGTCCCCAGTGGTGTCAAGCCTAGGATCGGTAAAAGAAGAAAATGTTAAAGGATGTATTGAATTATGTCGGTTTTTACCTCTCTCGCACCTGCATCGATCGTTACGCATAAATGCGACGATCGTTGCAAGGCGATAGCGATTTTGTGTTGATCGTTGCTCAGGTCCGCAACGATCGCTGCAATGCAAATTTTGTATTGAGACGATCGACACAAAGGACTGTGTCGAGCGTTGCACTGCGATTTAGTCAGTTCAGTCAGCAGTCAGCAAGTTAGTCCGTGAGAAAATCTCAAATCTCAAACCTGAAAGCTGGAAAACATCGCAAACAAGCAAAATCAAAGCAACATATGGTCTAGAATCAAGTACAACATCCCAAACATGAGTACCAACAAGAAAAGTCAAAAGAAAAGTGAAAACGAAAACAGAACCGATAGTCTGAAAATGGGATCTGATCTCACTCGCTCTCATCATCATTCCCATCTAAGGGATCAGTACTGCCCGAGAGAACTGGAGTCGGAGAACGCTGTCGACGACGACGAACAGGAATGGGCTGATGAATTTGTGGCTGTCTCCTGCAAGTGCAGCCACGCATGAACTCCCAAATGCTCCGTAGTATACCATCCTGGCGTTCTCTCCACTCACCCTCAGACATCTCACTCACTTGTACCGATGGAGCTGGATAAGGACCACTGTCATATGTAGCAGCAGCAGGCTCGGGCGCAGAAGAAGAAGAAGGTCGTGTAGAAGGCTCTCCCAACGGATGGGCCATCGTAGGTACACTGCGATGATCGTTCGTAGGAGGCTGGAAACTCAAAGCAGCCAATATATCAATCTTGGTCAGATCAGCAGCAGGAAGATCTACACCACGCTTCCTAGCGTGTGTGTCATAGTAAACCCATACACGTCTCTCCTTCAGCCAAGTAACACTCTGCAGGTGGGTCAAATCCATGAATACCTCTTTGTCATCACGCTCCATACCCTGAAAAGGGATCCTGCAGTGCTGAAAGATAGGAGTAAGCAAACTCCCTACTGTCTCAGTGCTCTTCCCATCTAATGCCTTCTTCGTCAATGAGCACAAGTGATGAGCAAACACAGCTCCTAAGTTTAGATCCCTAGCAGGATCTCTCAAGTCAGTAGCAGCAAACAGCTCCTTCAACCCAATGAAAAGCACCTCAATCTCATTCTTTCTCATCTTGTTTGCTTCGGCCTTGCATAGTAGAGTGTATCCCACGATGCGTATCACATATCGAAGAACAGGATGTCTGACCTGAATCTGCTTCGTAGTCCTCGAGTCATATGGTCCATTACCAAAATGGTCCCAAAAATGTTGCGCTTCCTGTCTATCCCACTCAAGAGCTATGCCGCAACGTGTGGGCTCCAAACTAAATCCATAAATACGGCAGATATCAAGAAATGAAATCTGATACCTGGCTCCCAGACACCTGAAAGTAAAGATACCCCAGAAGCTCTCCGGCAGTCCAGATCAGGATAGTAGACTCTGCAAGTAGCCAGCAACTGTCTAACTAGATCGGGGTAAAGTGGGTAGTACTGCATAGGCATCGTCCCCAAACCCATGGCCTTAAACAATGTATGCACTTTCCTATCAATGCCCAGGATCTTGCAGGTCCGATAATCAGCAAATTTGGTTGGGTGGACAGCCATATCCAACCAACTGTTGTAGAGCAACGTATAATATGTTGGAATTGTGTCCAGTAATCTCGGTACTGTCTCTAGAAAGTAAGAGTATGTCAAAGATCAGACATAAGTCATATAATGCTGGGGATCATGATGGCTTGCTAGAGTCCGCTCATGATCTATAAGTCTTGGACTTATTGCCTTTATTATATGATCCCATATGGGTCACACGCCTAAGCTAACAGGAAAATGTGTTGGAACGGCTTAGCAGAAGTACGACAAAAGTGCCAGGCATTTGTCGTACTAAGAGAGAAAGATTAATGGGTCTGATTAAATGGGATTTAATCAGATTGGGCCCAAAAGCCCATTAGGGAAAAGAGAAGGCTTTTAATGACTAAAAGCCAAGTCTTTTCTCCCTAACCCTAAAAACCCAGCCGCGAATCCTCTCTCCCTCTGCGCCTCTCTCCTTGTGGTCTAGCAGCCATTCCTGTGATTGCGTGTGTGAACCTCTGGAGGATTCATCCCTCGGTGCATCTATCTGATCTCTGACCTGTTCTATTCCTTCCGCTGCAACAAACAGGTAAAAGGTGAGATCATGTTATGTTTCTATTCAAGAGAACCTAGATCTGTATGTTTAGGTTGAGATGAATCTGTGAATTACATCAGGATCAACTAAACGAATCCCTTCAGTGGTATCAGAGCCATTGGTTCTTAGGATTTCTTGTTTTAGATTCATGTTTAGGTTGTTTATTCTGTTTAGAAGTGTTTTGAATCCATTACTGATAAGAAAAACACTTAAGAAACTGAATTTGAATCCTAAACACACTAAAGAAATCACAAACCGAGCTATATGACTCGGGTTTGTTGATCGGCCGAGAGTTTTGGGTCGGATGGATGGCGGATCGATCGATCGATCATGGTCGGATCGTCGCGCTTCATCCCGTCCGTCCCGATCAAGTCTCAGCCGGCGAACGGGCCGATCGCATGGATCGCACGAACGCGATCGCATGGATCACGTCCCGTCGCGCCTCGGCCTCGTACCGCTCTCGTCCAACGCTGTCCTGATCGCTCGGCGATCGAGTGAAGCAACCGACCCGAGCTCGACGATCGACCGACCATCACACGCGAGCGTCCCGTCCGTCCGTCCCGAGCATGCCAAGCGTATCGATCTCGGATCGTGGCGCACGGCTTGCGGCTGGACGATCATTACTTGATCCGAAAGCTAGGGTTGAGTGATCACGGTTCAATCGGTTCGGTTCGGTTAATGGTTCGGTTTAAAATTTTAATTAAAATTGATTCGTTCTGGTTTAATAAACAGATTTTAATAATTTTATTAAATCTGGTTAAACCGGGATAAGAAATCCAATGTCGAAAGAATTATTGGATTTAGTGCCTAAACCAGGAATTTCTAATTTGATTTGGTTGGACCAAATAAATTGAGAAAATCCGGTTTAGTAAATAACCGGTTGACAATTGTGGTCATCGTAGTAATTAAAACTTGGTTAGACCAGTTTTAATGAACCAGACCGGTTATGTCAATTAATTGGACAATTGGGTCATGTCTTGGACATGGACCAATTCTTGGGCCTCGGGCCAAGAAGTTAAAACAATTGGGCCAGTTAATTGAGTCTTTCTTCAGATTAATTTAAAATCTATTTTATAAAATTATAAAGTCGTTTTTAAATTAAAGTTTCCGAAATTTTGAAATTAGAAAGTTCCTTAAAATAGAATTTTCTGAATTTGCGGGTTTTGGATTTTAAAGAAATTTCTAAAGTTAGAAAGTTTCCAATTTTAGAAAGTTTCCAAAAATAGTAGGTTTCCATAAATAGAAAGTTTCCCGAAATAGTAATCTTCTATTTTGGGAATGATTTTAATAAACCTACGAACCTCAAATAATATCAAGCGTTGGATGTCTTGTCCAGGCTATGTCAGCTGTCAAAGCCCATTCAATTGCATTCATGGCCTTACAGTGTGAGGATGTCTGCTTTTGCGTGGGTAAGACGGTTTGTGATTCATAAATGTCATTGGAAGTCCCAGACATTAATGATTACATGACTGTATAGTCCGGTTTTCTTGACTAGGCCATCGGGAGTCCCGGGCCTTGAGACATCAGAGTGGATTGGGCCTCGGACCCAGATTCACAACCAAGAGTTATATCACGGATATAATTAGCCGATATAGGGCTTACCGATATAAGCTAAGGTTGGGTGACGGCCAGTGGCCCACTTTAATTTTAGTTATATGTGGATCTTGGAATCATTATATTCTATTGAGGGTAACTTAGGTTATTGAATATAATGCGTGATTAATCATATTATACTTTAATACGAGATTAGTCATTTTGAACATAATAACTAATAACCTTTTTATTTATATATTTCAGATATGACTACTACAAGCACACAAAACACATTCTCGATCCGGTCTGTTCTCGAGAAGGAGAAGCTGACTGGAACGAACTTCCTGACATGGTCAAGGAACTTGAGGCTGGTCCTCAAGCAGGAGAAGAAGGATTATGTCCTTCGAGATCCCCTCCCCGAGAGGCCTCTTGCCAATGCTGCCAGGACTCTGCACAATGCTTGGGAAAAGCATTCGTCAGATGAAAATGATGTTTATTGCCTGATGTTGGTGACAATGACTCCTGAGCTGCAAAAACAGTTCGAAAGTGTATTGTCTCCCATCGAGATAATGGCAAGCCTGAAATCGCTTTTTAAGGAGCAGGCTAGGACCGAGAGGTTCCAGACAGTTAAGAACCTCTTGGACTGTAAGTTGGCTGCGAATGCGGCAGTGAGTCCTCATGTCTTGAAGATGATGGGTTATCTCGATCATCTTCAGAAACTCGACTGCCCAATCAGCCAGGAACTTGCCTGCGATATCATTCTGCAGTCTTTACCTGCAAGCTATGATCAGTTCATTCTGAACTTTAACATGCATGGCTTGAGTAAGACACTGCCTGAGCTTCACGGAATGCTCAAGACTGCAGAGCCCAACTTGAAGAAAACCGCCAAGGACCCCAATGTGCTTATGGTACAAAAGGGCAAGGGGTTTAAGAAGTCTTCTGCTAAGGATAAGGGAAAGGCCAAGGGTGTCCAAGTCGCGGACAAGGACACGCCAAAGCCCAAGCCCAAGTCCAAGGCTGGGCCTACTGACATGTGCAGGTTCTGCAAAGAACTGGGGCATTGGAGAAGAGATTGTAAGAAATTCCAGGAAGGTCTAAAGGAATTAAAGAAGAAGACTTTCGAGACTTCTTCATCAGGTATTTTTGTTATAGAAGTTAATACAACTGCTTCTGATAATACCTCATGGGTCATGGATACTGGTTGTGGGGCTCATATTTGTACTAATATGAAGGCACTCAGCAACAGTAGAAGGCTGAAGCAAGGACAAGTGGAGCTACGAGTTGGGAATGGAGCGAAAGTTTCAGCACTAGCTGTAGGCACATACTTGTTGTCTTTACCTTCGGGATTGATTTTAGAACTGAATAATTGTTATTTTGTACCTGCTATAAGCAGAAATATTATTTCAATTTCTTTGTTGGATTTGGAAGGTTATGATTTTTCAGTTAAGAATAAATTATGTTCCTTCAATCGCAACAATTTGTTCTATGGTTCTGCCCCTCTTACGAATGGGCTTTACATACTCGATCAATCCGCGCCAATTTATAACATTAATACAAAACGGTTTAAACCTAATGAGGAAAACCGAACGTTTCTATGGCATTGTCGTTTAGGGCACATCAGCGAGAAACGCATCAAGAGGCTCCATTCGAATGGACTTCTTGGCTCATTTGACTTTGAGTCATGTGAGAAATGCGAATCCTGCATGATGGGCAAAATGACACGGGCCCCCTTTAATAAACCTAACGAGAGGGCCAGTGACTTATTGGGCCTGATACACACTGATGTAGAAACGTTCGGTTTTCCTCATTAGGTTTAAACCGTTTTGTATTAATGTTATAAATTGGCGCGGATTGATCGAGTATGTAAAGCCCATTCGTAAGAGGGGCAGAACCATAGAACAAATTGTTGCGATTGAAGGAACATAATTTATTCTTAACTGAAAAATCATAACCTTCCAAATCCAACAAAGAAATTGAAATAATATTTCTGCTTATAGCAGGTACAAAATAACAATTATTCAGTTCTAAAATCAATCCCGAAGGTAAAGACAACAAGTATGTGCCTACAGCTAGTGCTGAAACTTTCGCTCCATTCCCAACTCGTAGCTCCACTTGTCCTTGCTTCAGCCTTCTACTGTTGCTGAGTGCCTTCATATTAGTACAAATATGAGCCCCACAACCAGTATCCATGACCCATGAGGTATTATCAGAAGCAGTTGTATTAACTTCTATAACAAAAATACCTGATGAAGAAGTCTCGAAACTATCAGTACTTCATTACCTTCACTGATGATTTCAGTAGGTATGGATATGTTTATTTAATGAAACATAAGTCTGAATCTTTTGAGAAGTTCAGAGAATTCCAAAATGAAGTACAGAACCAACTTGGCAAAAGCATTAAGGCTCTTCGGTCCGACCGAGGAGGAGAATACTTAAGCCAAGAATTCAGTGATCATCTGAGAGAGTGTGGGATCGTATCCCAACTCACTCCTCCTGGAACACCTCAATGGAATGGTGTGTCTGAGAGGAGAAATCGGACCTTATTGGATATGGTTCGATCTATGATGAGTCACACAGACCTTCCAATATCCCTTTGGGGATATGCTCTGCTAACAGCAGTGTTCACTCTAAACAGAGCGCCATCAAAAGCAGTAGCAAAGACACCATATGAATTATGGACTGGAGAAGCTCCAGTGCTGTCTTATCTCAGAATTTGGGGTTGTGAAGCCTATGTCAAGAGATTAATCTCAGACAAGCTTACACCAAAATCTGACAAATGCTACTTCATTGGTTATCCACGGGAAACCAAGGCTTATTACTTCTATCTACGTTCCGAGAACAAGATTTTTGTTGCCCGGGATTGTAACTTTCTTGAGAGGGAGTTTCTCTCTAAGAAAGACAGTGGGAGTAAGGTACTGCTTGAAGAAATTCAAGATGAACAGGATACTGCTCAACCTAATGAGGAAGAGCAGCAGGAGGACCTACAAGAAATTGTAGAGCCTGAACCTGTAGTACCTGAAGTTCGAAGATCCGGGAGGATCCGTCACGAACCCGAGAGATATCAAGGATTCCTCGTGACTAACTGTCATGATCTTCTGATCATTGATAGTGATGAACCATCGAACTTCAATCAAGCCATGATGGGCCCAGATTCCTCTAAGTGGCGCAAGGCCACTGATTCCGAAATGGACTCCATGTCGGTCAACCAAGTATTTTCGTTGGTTGACTTACCCGCTGGTGTAAAAGCCATCGAGTGCAAATGGATCTTCAAGAAGAAGATTGACGTGGATGGAAATGTCCAGATTTATAAAGCCAGGTTGGTGGCAAAAGGTTTCAGACAAGTTCACGGTGTGGACTACGATGAAACCTATTCACCGGTGGCTATGATGAAATCTATTCGGATTCTACTAGCAACTGCAGCTTTTCATGATTATGAAATTTGGCAGAAGGACGTGAAAACCGCCTTCCTGAATGGCATTCTGGAAGAGGATGTGTATATGACACAACCTGACGGTTACATAGATCCGAAGAATGCTGGGAAAGTATGCAAGCTTCATAAATCCATTTATGGACTGAAGCAAGCATCGAGGAGCTGGAATCTTCGTTTTGATGAAGCGATCAAGCAATTTGACTTCATCAGAAACGAAGAAGAACAATGCGTGTATAAGAAATCTAGTGGGAGCAAGATTGTATTTCTTATTCTGTATGTCGATGACATACTACTTCTCGGAAACGACGTTCCAATGCTGAAGTCTGTAAAAGACTGGCTTGGAAGTTGTTTTTCCATGAAAGACATGGGTGAAGCCGCATACGTTCTTGGAATTAGGATCTATCGGGATAGACCTAAGAGGCTGATAGGCTTGTGTCAAGACTCATACATTGACAAAGTCCTACAAAGATTCAGCATGAAAGATTCCAAGAAGGGCTTCACGCCAATGGTGCATGGCACAACGCTAAGCAAGAAGCAGAGCCCTACGTCGGCTGCTGAGCTTGAGCGCATGAAGAATATTCCTTATGCATCTGCAATAGGATCTGTCATGTATGCCATGATCTGTACTCGTCCTGATGTTGCTTATGCATTGAGCATGACGAGTAGATACCAGTCAAATCCATGTGAAAACCATTGGATTGCCGTAAAGAATATCTTGAAGTATCTAAGACATACTAAGGATAAGTTCTTGGTGTACGGTGGAAGTGATGTGCTTAAAGTCAGTGGATTCACGGACGCAAGTTTCCAGACAGACACAGATGATTTCCGGTCACAGTCCGGTTATGTCTTTTGTCTGAATGGCGGTGCAGTAAGTTGGAGAAGCTCCAAGCAGGACACCGTTGCTGATTCCACTACAGAAGCTGAATATATCGCCGCCTCAGAAGCAGCGAAGGAAGCTGTTTGGATACGAAAGTTCATTATGGAACTAGGTGTGATACCAGATGCGGCTGAGCCTCTGGCGCTATTTTGTGACAACAATGGTGCTATAGCTCAGGCAAAGGAACCAAGATCACACCAGAAATCCAAGCATGTTCAAAGAAGATATCACTTGATACGTGACATCATTAATAGAAAGGAAGTCAAGATCAGCCGAGTTCCGACAGATGATAATGTCGCTGATCCGTTGACAAAGCCACTCCCAAGGCCTAAGCTCGAGTTCCTAACTGAAGCTGTAGGCATTAGAAACATTGAAATGTAATCTAAATTTGAGTGGGAGTTTTGTGAGCTTTATTTTAGTTATTTGATATGTTCTTGTAAAACATTATTTTATGTTTTAATGAAATTATTATTTCAAGATTATTTTAACTGTGATGAAATAATCGTTCCAAAATGATATGAACCATTTTATAGGTCATCGAAGTAAATGACTTGATCTTGAGTCATCGAAGTCATTTAGCTTGATCATGAGACCCTATATTTGATAGATGTATTATATCATCCCGTCCCCAGTCGAAGGTTGTTGAAATTGGAACATCAACGACCGTGTGAGACTGGATTGGTACGTGACTTATGACAAAGTCTCGGTGTGTCATAGATGCGCGGCATCAAAGTCAGTACATAGGTGTATGTTGGGAACATACGACCGGACAAGACCCGCTTATAAGAACTCTTCAGGATATTTATATATGTGTCATAAGAGATTCTTACTACGACTATAGAGTATAGTCCTTAGACCTGAGTTCACATGCATGTGACTGCACATGGACTGATGTACTTTGATCATTGTCTAACGCTATCATTCTGTGATAGCTATAAGGACCTTGTTTGGGTACATCATGAAATGAGTAGTTCACAGTGATGGAACAAGATGGGATTTGTCCCTCCAATATAAATGGAGTGAATATCTCTAGGCCAATCGGAGATTTGAATACTGGAAAACGCATGGCCATGCTCAAACGGACTTTCCCGAGTCGTTTGGATTGTCAGTATCAAATCAGAGTCCGATGAACAAGATTAGGCTTTATAAGGATGACACCAATCTTGCCTTATGACTAATCGAGATATTGAGACAAAAGGATTATGAATACAGAGATTCCAGTACAAGTGGGAGATTGTTGGAATTGTGTCCAGTAATCTCGGTACTGTCTCTAGAAAGTAAGAGTATGTCAAAGATCAGACATAAGTCATATAATGCTGGGGATCATGATGGCTTGCTAGAGTCCGCTCATGATCTATAAGTCTTGGACTTATTGCCTTTATTATATGATCCCATATGGGTCACACGCCTAAGCTAACAGGAAAATGTGTTGGAACGGCTTAGCAGAAGTACGACAAAAGTGCCAGGCATTTGTCGTACTAAGAGAGAAAGATTAATGGGTCTGATTAAATGGGATTTAATCAGATTGGGCCCAAAAGCCCATTAGGGAAAAGAGAAGGCTTTTAATGACTAAAAGCCAAGTCTTTTCTCCCTAACCCTAAAAACCCAGCCGCGAATCCTCTCTCCCTCTGCGCCTCTCTCCTTGTGGTCTAGCAGCCATTCCTGTGATTGCGTGTGTGAACCTCTGGAGGATTCATCCCTCGGTGCATCTATCTGATCTCTGACCTGTTCTATTCCTTCCGCTGCAACAAACAGGTAAAAGGTGAGATCATGTTATGTTTCTATTCAAGAGAACCTAGATCTGTATGTTTAGGTTGAGATGAATCTGTGAATTACATCAGGATCAACTAAACGAATCCCTTCATAATAGTCATCCCAGTGCTCTGATATCGGCTTGTTAATGAAATCTGCACCCCTAGCCACATCCTTAGGCGCTTTGCCCCAATCTTTATCTGTCAGAATCTTGGCTCCCTCTTCCTTAGGCCAAGGCCACTGTATGGCATCACAGTCTCGCTGATACGGCTCAGGTAGTGTCGAATCTCGTGTAAACCACTCGTCTGGTGGAGGTGTCTGATCCGCAGCAGCTGGAGTAGATCTTCCGCATTTACGAGGCTGTCCGCGAGGAGGCATCTGCAATAAAAGTCATAAGAACAACCTCGCACAATCAGCATCATAAACAACAACAATCCAAGCGATATACGCAGTCAAATCACGTCCTAAATCTGTCAAAATTCGCGCATCAGACAAGTCGGATCACAAAAATGAAAAATTTCAGAAACTTGCAAAATCGAACGTGAAAACTACTTCCTAACCTTCATTACACAGCTAGACATCCTAAACCAACATCTAATCATCACGGATTCAAGTTTCAGAAGCTAAAAATCAAACTTTTTTACTTTAGGTTCGCTTCTGAAAAATCGAGATTAAGAGAACATACCTTGGTTTCGGCTTAAATTGATTAGAGATATGGATAGAGCACGAAAAATCAAGTAGGTTAGAGCTTTGAATCGTTAAAATCGAGCAAGAAATGAGTGAGAAATCGGCTAGGGTTTATCGCGAGAGAGAAATTAAGAAGAAGAAAGAAGAAAGAAAATTTATCGGGATTTACCTGCTCGCGCTTGCATCGACCGGTGCACTAAGTGCAGCGATCGTTGCAAGGCGACTTCATTCCTTCGTTAAATACCCTTGCAGCGACCGTTGCACAGGACCGCAACGACCGTCACAAAGCGACTTTTCTTCGTCAAATCACCCTGCATCGATCGTCACAAAATGTGCAACGATCGACGCAGTTCTTCAGACTCGAATCCTGTAATGAAAACACACCAAAAACAAAAACAAAACGTAAAATCCTAGGAAAAACACCAAAATAGTATGTACAAACCAAACAGTGGGTTGCCGCCCACTCAGCGCTTGTTTAAGGTCATTAGCTTGACCGAACGAACTAGATCAGGCTCCTGGAGATTTCGACAGAGACTGTGAGTGCCTCTGCGAAAGTTTCCTCGTCCAAGGTGGAGAGTAAGCATTGTCAGTGTGAGCTCTTCCAAGGAACAAAGGGATGTGACGTTCTCCTGCATTCACAGCAGTAAGGGTAGTAGAACTGAGCTTGGAAGACGAGTACCTTTGCTTTTGTGAGGTTCTGATGTCAGGAGCTTTCTGCTTAGAAGCAGTTGCAAGCTCTGAAGATGTTAGAGTGGAATCAGCAGAAACCACCATCTTCTCCTCTCCAGGATCAGAAACTAATGTCTCACTCTTCTGCGCTTCCTGTCCATCCTCAATGCTAAAGGTTTGACCATCAATCTTTGGCCTGCGCAGCATATCCATCTCAAAGTGTAGAGGCTCATCTCCTAGATGGAGATCAATCAGACCATGCCTCACATCAATCTCCGCACCAGTTGTGGCTAAGAAAGGTCTTCCTAGTATCAGAGCATCATCCGGATCACTGTCGTACTTAAGCACCACAAAGTCTGTCGGAACTAAATAGTTCCCAACTCTTACTGGGACATCCTCAAGAACTCCTTCTGGAATCCTTCTTGACTGCTCAGCTAGGACAAGAGAAGTTCTAGTGGGTGAAAAATATGTAATTCCCAGCTTCTCTACCACATAGTATGGCATAATATTTCCAGCAGCTCTTAAATCACACAAAGAGCGCCTAAAGCTATCCTCAAAGATGGAACAACTCAGCAAAAATATACCAGGATCAGGTAGCTTCTTAGGAATCTGAGTTAGCAACACATCACTGATTTTTTTAGGGATCACTATCACTCAATTTTTCAACACTTCGTCCATAGGCAGCATCTTCTCCAAGTATCTCTGAACACAAGGGTGATAGGGTAGATCATCAGGTTGTGGATCTTCTTCCAACTTCTCATCCATCACTTTCAGCTGTCTGGCTTCATCAAGTTCCTGTTGAGATATCTCAAACACCTCAGGGGAAGGTGTAGTAGGCTTGTGAGCCTTCTCTTCAGCAGTACTAGAAGAAACAAGTAAGTCTGCCTCACGACATGCAACGATTGACGCAGGTGGTGCAACGATCGATGCATTTAATTCATCACAGATTCCAGCCGACAGTTTTGCTTCAGTCTCGGATTTTTCAGCCTCTTCCACGAGTTCAGGTGTCTTAAACTCAAATTTCTCTCCTCGGTTTGACCCATCATCAATATGAACTGACCAAGCTTTAATGTGGGTATCCATAACATTTTTCCCTTTGACTGAGCTTGAAATTTGGTTCACTTGGGTATCCAACTGCTTCACATGTGTACTCAAGGATTCAAACTTCCCATTAAGATCCTCATACACAGCATACAGCTTCTTGTTGAAGTCCACAGCAGTCTTTGTCTGACCCTCTAGCAACTGCTCCATCATAGCTTCCATCTTGCTCCCATGAGAACTAGCAGCAGGAGGTGTCTGATATGAGGATGATTCATAAGTCCTCTGATAAGAATTACCTTGTTGAAAAGGTTTCTGATAACCAGCAGTCTGACCATAGCCTGAAGAGTTTTGGTTGCTTGTGAAAGCACTCTTCTGCCCACCATTAAAAAATTTATTACCTTGCTGATTACCAAACCTGTTCCCTTGGAATCCAGAGCCACTAATGTAGTTCACATCCTCTTCCTAGTGATCTTCTTCAGCTTGAAACACTTTAACTTCCTGAGCAAAGTGGACAGCCTTCTTTGCAGTCAACAAACTGTGAACATTGTCCAGCTTGTTCCTAATATCAGCTATCTCCAGATTATCTATCTTTCCAACAGACTCCTTCCTTCTCCTATCAGCAGTCTTGGTGATATTACTTCTCACCAAGTTATCAATCAATGTCCTAGCCTGTTCAGGAGTCCTTGTATTGAAATTGCCATTGCTGGCATTATCCAATGCAGACTGGTAATGTAGATCAATCCCTCTGAAGAATATGCCCAGCAGCGTCACTTCAGAGAATCCATGATGAGGACAGTCACGTTGGTACTTCTTAAACCTCATCCAAGCAGACTTAAGAGGCTCTGTAGGACCTTGGGTGAAGTTGAGAATATCCTGTCTCGACTGATCAGAGCGAGCATCATCATAAAAGTGCCTCAAGAACTCTCTCTTCACAGCATTCCAAGTAGTAAACTACCCAGTTGGAAGTTGTTTCAGCCAAGCTGCAGCCTCTCCAGCGAGAGAATAGGGGAAAATCTTGAGATACATATAATCATAGTTCACCCCATTATACTTCATTCCAGTGATGAAGTCCTCAAAGTCATCAATGTGATCCATCGGTTGCTCGTGTGGGAGACCATAGAAAGGATTCTGCCTCAGCAGAGAGTAGTAGACAGTCTTGATCTCAAAATCATTCCTCTCAAATCCAGGAGGTACAATTGTTGACCGGTTAGCATAGAACTCATCCGGTCGGTTGTAGTCCGCAAGAGTCCTATCATTAGCAGGAGGATTAACCATCTGCCTTTGACCTTCAGGTTCAGGCTCAGGATTAGGGATCACATGTCCCTCAGCATCAATCCTTTGTCCAGCATCATTGTACGGGTTTTTCTGTTGGTCTCTCCGAACACCCTAAGCATCAGGTCTCAAAATCACAGGATTGTTGTTCATCCTTGCTCGTTGACCTTTTCTGTTTGTTCTCTCTAGTCTAGCAAGTTCCTCAAGCCTGAGATTCACAAGATTCGAGTTCGGATAACTTCTGGTCTCACGCGTCTGCATAAACCGTCGGTAATCGTAGTGCAACGATCGATGCTAGGATGCAACGATCGATTCAACTCGTGTGTCGCCTTGTGTCGATCGATTCAGAAGATGCGTCGATCAATGCAAAGCAAAATCAGACCTAAAACAGAGAAAAACAGAGAAATTAGTAACAAAAATAAAAAACGAAAATCCTAGTCTAAGCTTTAAATTCAAATCTATCGAAGACTCAAAAGAGTCCCCGGCAACGGTGCCAAAAACTTGATACGATCAGAGTTTTAATCCCTAGATCTACACTGCAAGTGCACAGACGTGAACTAGTAGTATATAGGGTATCGAAATCCACAGAGACTCCAGACCTTACGATAGATTGTAGAACGTCAAGTTAAGCTAGGTGAAACATAGAATAAGCAGTAAATCAGAACAGAAAGTAAATCAGTAGCAAGAGTGGTTTGTAAGCAAGTACTAAAAGCGTCAAGTCTAGGGAGTTCTCAGGAAATCAGACAAGCAGATAAATTATCAGTCAGGATCAAATTAAGTTCGGTTCTAGAACTCAAACACAGATATAGCTAACCAACTTTCGTTGCGAGAATTCTCTAAGTCTAATTAGCAGAAACCCAAATTTCTTTGCTATTCCTAACAAATTAAACTAGCCTTAAGTGCAAGTTCGATTTGTTCACAATTCAATTAGACCAACTTTTTTTGCAGATAATTAAATTGCTCAACCTAAATAGTTCAGATTCTAAACCACACTTTCGTGTCAATTTAATAACCTAAAGTCTAGATTCTAAGTGATCAGGTTAGAAATTAGTATTAAGCACAATTCAGGTTGAAGAACAAATAAGATATGAATCCTTAACTGATAAATTAATCTAACAAGTCATGAAAACCCTTATGAGAATCCCTAAACCTAACTATGAATCTACTCAGACATGATCAATGAAACACAAATCAATGAATAAATAGATATCATAAAAATCAAAGAGTAAGAGTAAAAGAGGTTCAAAATCTTCTTTCTGGAGTACAACGATCAGCCTCTCGGTCTCTGTCTTTAAAAAGCTAATAGTATGAATGCCTAAGTAAAGTGTAGCCTAAAACAATGGCTTAAAAACCCTAATATAATGATCTAATCACGGCTGGGGCTTCTTTGTAATTATGGGAAATTTTTGGGCTAAAGTGCAATTTCCAAACTCTTCATTAAACTCGCCGCGAATTGCCTGACTCGCGTGTGCATCGATCGACACCAAAGGTGTGTCGATCGACACAATTCTCCAAAATAGACAGTGAACTCTTCTCTCGGCCAAATGCTCCAAATAGCTCCAGAATGCACCATAATGTCCAAATCCGCTCAAAACGTACTTAGACATGATAAACACCTGTAATGACTCTAAAGACACGACAAAAGACTCTAAAACATACTTATATCATGGCTTAAAACAGGTAAAAACCATGATATATCAGTAGTCGATATTTTCCAAATGAGCTCTTAAAACTGTGTTTACTAGGTATCATCTCACGATCTTGTGAACTCTTGGCTACACTATATCCATAGGTTAGCGTCTACCTTGTGTAGTATCCACGAATAGTCAATATTGTCCAATAAATCTCTTTAAATTTTGTTTACTATAGCTCAGGTGGACAGTAGCGACTATTCGTGGATACTACCACGATCATATGTGACACTAAATCTCTTGTTCACGTGTCCTTTGTACACATATTCTTAATATTGTGGATGCTTGGCCGCCTGCTATCCATCATAAGCATTTAGTATGTTATATTTATTGTGTGGCTAGGAATCACTAATTAATTTGGTCCACATATTTGAGTCTTACAAGCGAAGCTAACTCATTAAAAATGTTTTTACTTTTCATCCGTGGATAAAAAAACAGCTATGAAAATACATATTATGGGGTCCACCATCCATCCACATCTTGTTTTATGTTGGCATGGATAAGGTGATCTTTCTAACCGCAAAAACTACAAAAAATACAAGATTGTAAGCAAACATTAAAAGATACAAGTCTGCTATTAGAAAGATAAAAAATATAGTAAATACAATTAATCCTAATTGTAAAAAAAAAAAAATTGTACAACATGACGTATAGTTTTAGGCGTTGAATGTTGTGAGCGTTTCACTGGTACCGCATAGCGGGATGAATTTGTGTCACCATTCACACAGTTTTAATGATTTTATTTTTTGATTAAAATAAATTAAAAAAAAAATTAGGTGTGGTACAAAGACACTTATGAAACGCACATAACAGGAAAAGAAGAGAGTAAGATGTGGTTTGAATGTGTTTTGGAAATAAATATTTTTTTTTCAAAAACAAAAAATTAACAGTAAAGATACATATGTTTTTTAAAGAATTATTTACCTCTACACACGTTCAATTGTAAAAAAAAATAAGAAAAACATCTAACAATAAGATACACATTTTATCAATAAATAAATATATACTTTTATTATTTAAATGAATTAGTAAACAATTTTTATTTATTTATGGATTCAATAGATTGTATCTTAATAATAAAATATAATTAATTTTTTTCTTTCTTTTTGTAGAAAATAAGAAAATATCAAATTTAAAATATATATTATATGTTACTTATAAAATATAAGTAATTTGAATTATTTAGTAATCTTATTTTAGAAAATAAATATTCTGTCAGTAAATTCAAAATTTAATCGTCAAGCGACCATAAGTTTTCTTTTTACAACAATGTGACAAAAGAACCTAATGCTACTCCAACACTTATAATTTCGGCTCCGGTCTAATATAGATAAAAGTTTATGGATTGACTCGAATACTCTGTGCTAGTTTATCCGTGACAAAGTTCTTATGGACAAAAAACTGAATACTTCCAATAAAATAGAATAAGGATAATTTATAAACAAAGCTAAATATTTTTTTTTTTTGACATCTCAAAGCTAAATATTTATTAGTTGTAATTAGCGGTACGTAAACTTTTTTTGGTTTGGTTATCTAATTCGGTTATTTTTTTAATTTTAAATCGATTTGTATCGTTTTAATTAAAATATACCGAATTATACAAAAAATAGAAAATAATTGAATTGAACCAAATTAAATCGACTCAGCACTGCTGAATTTATCCCAAATTAACTAACCGTTAAATAAAATAAAATTACCACAAAATCTGAAATAGCCAAATTACAGAAATTCGAACCGAACTGAGCTAAAATTAATTTATGTTTTCAATAAGTTATTTTTAATATTTTTATTTAAATATTTACTTTAATAAGTATCCCGCACCATTTTGTCAATTTTACCATTCAAGCGTTTTTCTTGTACCGTATACAGCTTCTTTTCACCATTCAAACATTTTTACGTACTGCTTATTCCGCAGTAACCTCACTTGTTCCGCATGATGAGTTTCTTATGTACAAACCGCACTTGAATTGTTCCGCACAGTCTAATCAGAGTATTCTGCACCGCCCGATCCGCTGTCACCCTTCGGAGCCTTAGAAACTAGCAAAGTAATTCTGATCTTCAAATCTTTTATTATATATTTTTTTATGTTATAAAAAAAATCCTATCATTTTATATGTTAAAAACTAAATGCACCATCAGTTTTAAAAATGGAAAGAAACGTTCATAGCGTGGATTGATCGCACTAAGTGTTACTTTTTAAGTTTTTTATAGCAACTTTGTATTTTTCTATTTCTACTTGCAATCTTATATGTTTTTGTATGTTCCTAGCGTCAAAAGATCACATTACCACTCACAGGTAAGAATAGCGCATGATGGACACGGATAGCACCCGATTTCCCTTCTATTCATTCCTTTTTTATTTTATTTTTACTTTCCCCCTCCACTCTCTCTCTCTTACTTTACCTTTTTCTTCACCCCTCATTTTTTGACGGTGGATACGATGACGGAGTTGAGGTTCCCAACCATATAGACCTTCAAAATGGTGATATAATCGGTCGATGTACCGGAATTCAAAAAAAAAAATCGGACTTAATACGAAAATTTTGAATGGACAGTTAGACTATGTGTCCACAACATCGGCCTCTCGTGGATACTACCACGATCATATAACATGAAAGACGCTTACTATGTATCGACTTTTCGTGGACACTACCATGATTATATCACATGCCAGACGCTTCTCATGAACAGAAGATTGTCAAGAATTCTACTATGTATCGACTATTCCTGAACACCACCACGATTATATTCACATGCTAGACGCTTCTGATGAATAGAAGTTGTTCAAGAGTTCTACCATGTATCGACAATTCGTGGACACTACCACAATTATATGACAAGCTAAACACTTCTGATGATCATAAGGTAGTCAAGAGTTCATATGATTGTGAATTTGTGGACATAAAGTACGATCGAAAATATTAAAAAATGTGTTTACTATGTATCGACTATTCGTGGACACTACCACGATTATATCACATGCTAGACGCTTCTAATGAACATAATATGGTCAAGAATTCTACCATGTATCGACTATTCGTGGACACTACCCCAATTATATCACATGCTAGACGTTTCTGACGAATTGAAGGTGGTCAAGAGTTCACAAGATTGTGAATATGTGGATACAAAGTACGATAGAAAATATTAAAAACTGTGTCTTACTATGTATCGACTATTCGTGGACACTACCACGATTATATCACATACTAAACGCTTCTGATGAACAGAAGGTGGTCAAGAGTTCTGCCATGTATCGACTACTCGTGGACACTACCACGATTATATCACATGCAAGACGCTTCTGATGAACATAAAGTGGTCAAGAGTTCACATGATTGTGAATCTGTGGACACAAAGTATGATCGAAAACATTAAAAACTGTGTTTACTATTTATCGACTATTCGCGGACACTACCACGATTATACCACATGCTAGACGCTTCTGATGAGCAAAAGCTGGTCAAGAGACACTACCACGATTATATCACATGCTAGACGCTTCTGATGAACAAAAGGTGGTCAAGAATTTTACCACGTATCGACTATTCGTGGACACTACCACGATTATATCACATGCTAAACGCTTTTGTTGAACATAAGGTGGTCAAGAGTTTACATGATTATCAATTTGAGGATCCAAAATACGTGTGGACCCCTATTCATCCAAAAGAAAAATTTATATTCGCCACCTCTTATCCATGGTAAGCGACTTGCATGTGATATGACCATAGTAGTGTCCACGAATTGCCGATATTATGGACACATAGTTTAAACTGTCCATTCGAAAATTCCGTATTAAGCCCATTTTTTTTTTGAATTATGGTATATCGACCGATTATATCTCCATCCCGGTGGTATATATGGCCAGAAACCTCAACTCCGCCATCGTATCTACCGTCAAACAAATAAGGGGTAAAAAGAAATGAAAAGTAAGAGAAAGAGTGAAGGGAAAGGAAAGGAAAATTTTAAATTAAAAAACCTATGGATAGTAAGAAAATTGGTGACGCCTATCTTTCGACAGAGATATTTGATGTTTGTCATATCCGCAAGGGGTAAACTAGTCCAACAACTACATAATAATTTGGAAAAAGTACACGATTAAAATGAAACATAAAAAATGCTAGTGCACTGAAAAGATACAAAAATACTAGTGTTTTACTATGGATCTGATTGGTAAACAAAAGCGGAATAGTAAGATTAGCGGTAAACGGAAGTGGTAAGCGGTTAGAGAATAGTGCAAAGAGGTAAGAACAAGCGGTTGGAAAGTAGTAAAAAAAAAAGCTGAAAGAAAAAAGATTAATATTATTTTTATTAACGCTTTGATGATTGGTGAACATCAAAGCGGTAAACCCTTTTACCGCAGCGGTAAACCCTTTTACCGCAGCGATAAAGAGTTACTAATCGGAGCCTATTTTTTTCGAGAATTTTCAATTCTAGAATGTACAAATGCAAATATGAACTTGGATATGGAGTGCAAATATTCTAAAATGGATCAACCAAACTTTAAAATTAATTTCCCAATGAGAAAAAGTGAAGTTCCAACAATGCAAAAGTTCAAAGATGACTTAAAAATAAACTTAAATTTGTCCATCACTTTCACCATTAGCTATTTTAAACTAATTATAATTTTCCCACTATCCAATAAACAAAACATTCACACAAAAATGTGCATTTGTTCTTCTTCGCCATCCTCTCTCCTCCTCTCTATGTGGCCTTTCTGTTGACAAAAAAACAGCAAAAAGTCTTCAATTTTCCCATATTCTTGATCCTTCAATTTCGTACCCTTAAACCCGCAAAAATTTCAGTTATTTTTTGTTTTCTCACCCGAAAAAGATCGCCTGAGCTTTCCAGAATTTTGGGTTTTTTTCTTTTGCGGGGGTGGGTTCTGAGTTTTTTTTTTTCCTCGGAGAAGTAAAACACAAAACTCTATTTTGACGATTTGAGTTGGCTTGATTTGGGATTTTTGGGTGTGTCGTGGAAGAGATATGATAGATATCCCTGGAACACCAGGGACTTTGACTGGTCTTGTCTTGAGAATTTCGCAGTGTGTTTTTGCTGCTGGCTCCATTTCTTACATGGTTACTTCTGGTGGATTCTTCACCTTCACTGCTTTCTGGTAAACTCCTTTCTTTATCTGTCTGATCAGTCGAAGAATTGAGTTATTGAATAGTGTGGTATTGCAAATTTAGGGAGGATTTTAGATGAATCGGACAGATCCAATCCTGAGAAAATTGCTTGTAGAATCTTTAACTAGTTTAGACCTCTGGACTCTGCTCAACTGGGTGAGTTGAGTCTGATGTTAAGTACGGTGAAAATCTCTGCTTTTTATGTAATTAGTTTTTGTAAGATCCTGTTCTAGACTAGTGTGGCTTGATTTGCGTATTGCTTCATGATTGTAGATCCATCTAGAGGAAGATAGTTGTTGATATTGGTTTTCCCAAAGTTTTAAACATCAAGAAGCTACGTGCTTTTTGTATTTTCTGCTCTTAGACAAGTGTGGCTTGTTTGCCACTTTTGAAAACGTAATCTGACCTTTGAAAACATTAGTCAATCTTCAAAGCTATATGCTTTCAGATGTAATCTGATTTGTGAGTCTTTGATTCTGTCACGATCTAGCATTCTCAAGCATATGTAGAGGAAAAAGATTTGAACTTTTCACTTATTTTGTTAACATTTGGTTTGCAGCTACCTAATTGCAGCAATGGGTTTGCAAGTCATATGGAGTTTTGGTCTTGCAATACTAGACACCTTTGCTTTAGTAAGAAAGAAAACCCTTCGTAGCCCGGTTTTGGTCAGCCTCTTTGTAGTTGGAGATTGGGTAAGTCTCTCTCTCTCTACCAATTGACACAAGAAATCATCAAAACCTTAAATCCTCTGTGTTCTTTTCCGGTTTTAGGTAACAGCGACATTGTCTTTAGCAGGAGCCTCGTCCTCCGCGGGGATCACGGTTTTATACTTTGGGGATTTAGGAAGCTGCAGCTTTGAAGCAGACTGTTGGAGGTATCAACTCTCTGTTGCTTTAGCGTTCCTTTGTTGGATCACAATCGCCATTTCTTCACTTACTACGCTATGGTTACTTGCTTCTGGATAACTAAACCAAAAAAGTTCATCATTCTCTTGTACAAGTTCCATATATACACTTTATTAGACAAACACATTTGAGATTTTTGATTCTTTATTATGTTAATAGAAACGATTACACCATTTTTTTCTTTTTCTTAACTCTTCAGTGTATACTTGATTTTACTGATGTCATTAAGCCACAGCATATTTCCTCATTTGTTAGAATTTGATTGTAAATTTTTGATGTTATAAACGTATAATGTTTATGTAAATTAACAGATTTATGAATTGAGCTTAAATGCCATCTCTTTTCTTTCTTTCTTTTTTTGTCTGTAAAATGCAATTATGGATAGTGGTACTAAAATAGATATGTATCTTATGTTTCGTTTGAATCAAAACCAAAGTTGATACCAAAAATATTCGGTTGGTGTGTTGGTTTGCCTTGCTTTGAAGCTAAAAGTTGACTAAGATCCAACGGCGGGGAATTAAATGAGTTAAAATTGGCAAAGATGCTTCGACTATGACCCACTCGGACCACTATCTCTGAAGTACTTTTGTGTTATCTTTTTAGTTCCACTCCGTGTTTTTAGATTCCTCTACATTCAAAAAAATAGAACCCAAGAATAAGCTAAACACTTGAACAAATAACACTCTTTATCCCCCAATAGTTGACTGCATAACTTATAATAAAGAATCATCGGAAGGAAACAAAATTCCAAAGTGATTGTTATTATGATTCAATGGTACCAACAGAAGGAAGATTAAGCAGCTTTAGAGCAATTTTGTTGATCTTGAGACGTATCACGCTGCGAAGGAGGTAGTAAGTATGGCATCATTGGCATGTTTGGATAGTAACCGTAACTCGCGTAAACAGCCATTTTATTTTGATGGAAAGCAGCTGGATGAGAGTGCATGAACCCTGGTGATGGAACCGCCATAGATTTCATCTGTTGCTCCATCTTCTCTTTATCCGCCTTCAACACCAGCTTTTCTTCCCTTAGCTCATTCTTCTCCGCCTATTCCAGACAGTCAAAACATTAATCAAATAAGTCTCACGAGCCTTAGGCTTTAGAACATAGTGAGAAACCAACCTTGAGACTCTTGATCTCTTCTAGAAGCTTCTGGTTGGTTTCTTTAAGCTCGTGAGCTTCACCTCTGAGCTGTTTCACTACCTTGATTGCATCATCTAGTATAGCTGGTTTATCCGTCTTTGGAGTCCTTGTTGGCTCTAGAACAGAGCTCAAATCCATGAACCTGAAACAAAACATCAGATAACATCGAAAACACACGCATGAGGCAAAACTCTGAAACATACTTGTCATTTAGCAATTCCCTTCTCTTTTTCTCACGACAGGCTTTGGTTCCTGGCTTGCTACATGGTCCAGTTCGTCCCCTATTCATACATAACCAGATTGAGACAAACAAACAACCAGATCACAATCAACGTCAATCCAAGCTACAAAACAACGGATACTTAAAGCTTTACCTCTTTCTTAAGCATTCTTCCTCTGCATGTTCTAACTCTTCTTTAACACCTCCAACCGATGATGAAGAATTGATTTCCACTACACCGCAACACATCTGTTCATGATCCTTCTCCGCATGAAGCCCTGAAACGTTGTTTCTCCCTCTAAAGCTACATGATGCCCCCAAATCCATTTGTGTTGAACCAATGCTGCTACTATAGACTACTCCACCAAAAGGTTCTAAGCCGTTGTTTGCCCCTGTAAAGCTACAGACTTGCGGAAGGTTTCCGCTAAACGAATTGAATTGAGCTCCAACGTTGTTGCATACTTGTTCTTGCTCTGGCTGCAAATTCATACCAGATGATCCAAAATCCGGAAAGAGATTTTCCTCATCTGTCTGTATAAATGCGTAAGGATCATTGCTGCAGAATCAAGAGTAAAAACATCCATCAAATCAATGAAAATAGCAGATAAACTCAACGAACAAGAATCAAATATATAATTTTAGACTTCGCCAATATTATCACAATCTGTTACGGTTATAATATTGAAATTGGTATGAAAAGAGATTGAATAGAGGTAAAAAACCAAAGGAACCTTTGATCGAAGCAAAAGCTGGCGAGAAGATCGTCGTCGTCTTCGTTTGATTGATACATTAGAGATTGAATGCAGAATTTGAGAATCTGCAAATCGTCAAGAGAGACGGACAACAAGAAAAAAAAAACAAAAACTGTATCCCTAAGGAGGATACTGTGTGTAGAGAAATATAAATGAGAAAAAAATCTGAGTGTTATAATAAATATTCGGAGTGTTATAAGAGATATCGAGGGAATTTCGGATTTTTTAGCCCAAATCGTATCTTCGATGGAAAACATATCGAATAGAAAAACTTTGGTTTCTACTTTCTATGAAAAGACAACAAAATCAGAATAAATTAAATTGACAAAAATAAAATATATTTAATATGGGGCTTTTGTAAAGCCACGCACTAACCAAGTTTCATTTGGTTGGGTCAGGACGAAAGAGAATCGTTCAGTGTTGAACTGCTTTTTTCAAAAAGGCTCAGCGTTACGTTTCGATTTATAGGTAGGTCCAAATTTTCATTTAGAATATTTTGGTTTCAAAATTTTATTTTGTTAATTGGGTTTACACATTTGATTCTAACAATTTGAAAAGACTTTCTTTTTATTGACTTTAATGTAGTTTTGTGGAAATCATGCATATAAAAATATTAAACTATATTTAATATTTAAAGGTGTTATTGTTTGTTAATTGCATTATGTTTCAATACGGTCAATCTAACAATTATCATTCTATATTTTTTTGTCAGAACCTTAACTTCCTTTTTTATTCAAAACAAAAAACCTTAAATTTTTTTTTTTTTTAAAAACCTTAAATTCATTACAAAAAGACAAAATTATTTATCTTTTTTCATAAAAAGCAATATAACATAAAAATAACTATACAAAAACTAGTTACAAATAATTGATTGGACAACGATAATTCTCTCTAATCTGGTTTTCAATAGAAAACAAAAGATTTCATGTTGCTTAAGTTCCGCTTTGAACTACTGTTTCTTGCCACCGATAATCGTCTTCAGCCTTCTCCCCTTAGAGCATGATTAGTGGTGAACCCCTCATGGGGTTCTTAAAAAAAAATTTTTTTTTTTTTTTTTTTGGGAAAAGTGTAAAAAAAAAAAAAAATCGAAAAAAAAAATCGACGAATGACAGGCTGCCACGTGTCATGAACAGTGTAAGAACCGGTTCTTAAATAAGGATTTTTAAGGGTCGGGTTCTTAACTATTCACGTGGGACCCACGTGAATAGTTAAGAACCCCACCCTTAAGAACCCCTTAAGAGCCATTGATAAACATGCTCTTATTCCTCCAAACCCTTAACATCCCTCTTTCCTTCTCAAATTTTCCTCTCTTATCCCCTGAAACTGCTCTTTAGTCTAAGAGTTTCAACAGTAATTTGTCCAATGAAACTTGAAACCAAAGATTCAATGCATATCCAAGGTTCTTCTACTATTGATGTTTTTTTTTTTTTTTTTTTTTTTTGATTAACCTGGGGGTATCCCGAGCCTATGGAAGGGCTCAGACTAATCCCCAAGGGGAGGTGCAGCCCATGGATAGACCCTCTCTCCGGGTATTCAAATGGACCCCTAAAGCAAGACCCATATCCATGTGGATGTCCTTAAACAAATGTGACTTAGTTTCGCATGGAAGGAGAATCGAACCCGGAACGTGTTAGCGTCCAAGGCCCGTCCCCAACCACTTGACCACAAGAGCTTGGACTTCTACTATTGATGTTGTTATACGACATGCAAATTTCGCAACTAAAGAGACTATCAATGCCTATGTCTCAACAGTTACTACCAAAACTATTGTTCAAAAAATGAGATTTGAAGATCCGGATCTAGAAAACTTTACATTCCTTAAACCAAAAACTTCTTCCCATAGCTTAACGAATAAAGCTACTACTAACCCACCTAACTCACATCGATTAGGTTCTCATACCTCTCCTATAGTGATGGTTGCTGACAGGTCTAAGTTTTATCCCTAACAATCTAACTGTAATCAAATAAATTGTAGTACGTATGGTATCGAACATGAACCTCAGATCATTCAACAAACTATTTATTATCAAATTAAGCTAAGTAGAATATGGTGAAGGAAATATGTAATGTGAAATAAAAAGATGTAAACTTAATAAGAGAAAACGTCATGTCCAGGGAAGTTCTCAAGAAATCAGAATTACATACAAATCAATCAATCAAGATCCAAATTATCAACGATCTAAACTCGAACACAAGTCTATAACAAATCAACTCTCGTTGCGAATATTAACTATGTCTAACAACCTATAAATCTATATCTCTTTGCGATCCTAGAGTTCTAAACATGCATTAATTCCAGGTTTGATTTGTTCATAATTTAACTAAACCAAATCTCTTTGCGATAAGCTAAATTGCTCACTTAGGTTCTTTTCTAGCTAATAAACCAACTCTCGATGCATTCTTCAACTTAATATCAATAATCTAAGTGACCATTCAGATTAAGTGTTAAGAAGAACCTAGAGGAAGAACTAGAAGTTATGAATCTCAATTAATCATCAACCTATAATTCCATGAAATCTCTAATAAGAATCCTTAAACCTAAGAAGACAAATACTCAGACATGGCAATTGAATCAAAATATATGTTGAATACAAAATAAAATAAGATAAAAGAATGAAAGAAATTAGGGTTCTAAATCTTCTTTGTCCAAATACAAGATCAACCCCAAAAAGCTCAAATTTCTCTAAAACTCAAAGTATGATAAGATAGCCTAAACAATGGCTTAGAAACTTAATTATAATCTAAAATTATTTGGGTCTTTTTGAAAATATGAGAAACTCCTAGGCAAAAGTGCAGATCTCCAAAATCTCTAATTTGCATGCGAAGAATTTATGTCCTAAGTTGGTTTCGACTGACACCAGATGAAGACGTAGCCAGTGACCTCTTTGAAATTCATATGTGTTGCAGAATTAATCCAAAATCTCCCACAATCTCCAATAAAGCTTCAAATGCATGTAGACCTGCAAAGACTCTAAAAAGACTTGAAAACACCTAATAGACTCTAGACTATGACTTATATCATGGCTTAAAACTCCGAAAAAACCATTATATATCCAACTCCTGCAGACTTAGCTTTTGCTTTCTCTCAAGCAAACAGAAAACCAAAACTTGAAAAGAGGTTCTAAAACACATGAACTCATTTCATCGTCAGAACAACACATTTCACAATCCCCATAGTAAAGCCACATGAAAAACGTACATGATAGGATCCGGACTACCATGTACTTCCCCCATTCATAGAAACTGACCCAAATACACTCCACAATCCAAATGAGAAATTTAAATTTACCATACTAACTTCTATAAGAAATAAGTGCGGCTTCACCGAGGGAATATCTATCGGAAGACATATGGGCTCTTACTCAGTCAGAACATGATAACACAAACTGTCATACCTTAAGGTTCCTTTCTTCTCTCTTTTCTACTTCAGCAGCTGATTTTTTCCCACTGAGTATCATTTATCTTTTTTTTAATCAAATTTTCTTCCCTTTTATTCATGGTTTTCTTTGGACATGTTTCTATGAAGCACAAGACGTAACAAGGGTAACTGCCACTTCCAAGATCACTTTGAAGCTAGTAAATTATCCTCAAATTATTCATGTTTATTTTCTTTGAAGGGAAGAGAGAGGGAAACCGTACTCACACAGACAAGTCTTTAAGAACTGAAGAAGGAATTTGATCCAATGTATATCCAAAGCCCCAAGGTGAGTAATGGATCCTCTGAATACCTGATATATCATGGTTTTTCTAGGTTTTCAACCATGATATAGTTGTGTATATTGAGTCTTTCACGTGGTTTTCCGAGTCTACTGAGTCTTCTACAGGCATGCTTGCGTTTGCAGCAAAGAGCAGGATTATATGACGTTTCTGGTGATTTGATCAGAGAGCTGAATTTGGTGTCTCGGCCACGAGTGGATGTAGACCGACACTCACCTTGGTGTCGGTCGACACTGAGCGCGACAGAGTCTGATACGCCATGTTGAAGATGACTTTTGAAGAATTTCAAAAAGACCCAGAAGTTTCTCCTAATTCTAATCTAGTCCCAAAACGTGTTTAGGAGTTTAATTAGGTTTTCCAGACTCATTAATAATGATCTTGTTCTTACTTTTGTTCTTGCTTGGAGATTGAGAGATTTGTGCCAAGGAGCTGTTCTTGCTACTTGTAACCTTTGAGAGAAAGATTTTGAACTCCTTTAATTATCTATTCAGTCTTTTGGTTTTCTATTCAATGATGTGTTGTTATTCTGATAATATGTCTGAGTAGTAACCTAGTTAGATTTAGGAATTCTCATAGGGCTTTATGCATGTTTAGATAACTGATTGATTGGATTCTAAACATATTCGTTCATCACCTAAGTTGTGCTTAATACCGAATTCTGGACTGATCCCCTAGGATTTAGATCTGAGAATATTAACTTAGCACGAGAGTGTGAGTTATAATCTGAATAAACTTAGTGTGAGTAATTTGACTAGATACAAAGAGATTTGGTTTAGGAGAATTGTGAACTGAAGAAGCTGTTCTTAATGCTTGTTTAGAACTCTAGGATCGCAAAGAGATTTGGACGCTAGGTTGCTAGATATAGAAACAATCTCAGCGAGAGTTGGATTGTTTAGTATTGTGTTTCTAGTTCTTGAACTCGAGCTTAATCTGAATCCGGTTAGTTAGATATCTAGCATTGTATGATTCCCGAGAACTTCCTAAGTCTGATGCCTTTCTCCTATTGAAAACACTTCTAAGTTTACTTGCTTTTGTTTAATGCTTTCTCTTGGTTGGCTTTGATTAACTGGAGAACATATAATCTGTCGTTTGAAACTCGAGTCCTTGTGGATACGATACCCTGAAATACTACATTCGCTTAACTGTGCACTTTCAGTAGAATAGGGATTTAATTTGACTCTATCAAGTTTTTGGCGCCGTTGTCGGGGACTCAACCGAGTTCGCTGATAGATTTTGTTTTAAAATTTAGTCTAAGTCATTTTTATTTCTTTTGTTAATTATTTTTCTCGGTTTGGCTCGTTTGTGTTGTTGCAGGAATCGACAGAAGCATTCAGCGTCGACCAACACCAAACCAGTGTCGCCCGACACTACTCACAGATTTCATCTTGAAATTAGTGTATGCCAAGTCGTCACACCCGTAGCAACCCGAACAAAGAGCTTCTGAACCTCAGGCTTGAGGAGCTTGCTAGACTTGAGAGAACGAACAGAAGGGGTCAGAGAACTTTAAGGATGATGAACAATCGTTTGATCTTGAGACTAGATGCTGAGGGAGTTCTGAGAGACCAACAGAACAACCCATACAATGATCAGGGGCAAAGGATTGATGCCCAAGGACATGTGATCCCTGAACCTGAGAAGCCTCAAGGTGAGAGGCAGATGGTCAATCCTGGAGGTAATGGACATCCACCTAATCCTGCTGCTGCTGAGAGGACTCTTGCTGACCACAACCGACCCGATGAGTTTTATGCTAACCGGTCAGCAATTGTACCTCCTCCTTTTGAAAGGAATGAGTTTGAGCTCAAGACTGCCTACTATGCACTGCTGAGGCAGCATCCTTTCCATGGTCTTCCGCATGAACAACCCATGGACCACATTGAGGATTTTGAAGCCTTCGTCACTGGGATGAAGCACAATGGAGTGGGTTATGACTTCCTTTTCCTCAAGCTTTTTCCATACTCTCTTGCTGGAGAAGCTGCAACTTGGCTTAAGCAACTTCCACCTGGGAAGTTAACTACTTGGGATGCAGTGAAGAGAGAGTTCCTGCGAAATTTCTATGATGATGCTCGCTCTGATCAGCTCAGACAGGACCTCCTGACATTCACTCAGGGACCTACAAAGCCGCTTAAGTCAGCTTGGGTAAGGTTTAAGATGTACCAACGAGACTGTCCCCATCATGGATTCTCTGAAGTTCAGCTGCTGGGCATTTTCTTCAGAGGTGTGGATCTCTGGTACCAGTCTGCGTTAGATGCTGCCAGCAATGGTAACTTCAACACAAAGACTCCTGAGCAGGCTAGAGTATTGATTGAAAATTTGGTGAGCAGCAACAGTACCAAGACTGCAGATTAGAGAAGGAAAGAGTCTGGTGGAAAAGTTGATCATCTGCAGATAGCTGAGATGAAGAACAAGTTGGATACTGTTCAGAGCTTGTTGACTAGCAAGAAGCATGTCCATTTTGCTTAAGATGTAGAAGAGTTTGGACCTGAAGAAAACTGCACAGAAGAAGATGTGAACTACATTGGTGGTTCTGGATTTCAAGGAAACAGGTTTGAGAATCAGCAAAGCAACAAGTTCTTCACTGGTGGACAGAAGAGTGCTTTCACAAGCAATCAAAACTCTTCTGGGTATGGTCAGAATGCTGGTTACCAGAAGCCTTTTCAGCAGAGCAACTCTTATCAGAAGACCTATGGATCATCTTCCTATCAGACACCTCCTGCTACCAATGCCCACGAGAGTAAGCTAGAAGCTATGATGGAGCAGTTGCTAGAGGGTCAGACGAAGACTGCTGTGGATTTCAACAAGAAGATAGATGTTGTCTACACTGATTTGAATGAGAAGTTTGAATCCCTGAGTACACATATGAAGCAATTGGACTCTAAAGTTGCTCAAACTGCTGGAGCTATTAAGAGGCAAGCCGGATTCCTTCCTGGAAGCACATATACCAACCCCAAGCATCACTGCAACGCAATATCACTGTGGAGTGGGAAAGAGCTGCACACTATCCCTATTAGGCAGATCAGTGATAAGGAAATTGAGGAGATAGAGGAATTTGAGGAAGAATATGAAGCCGCAAGACGAGTGTCGGCCGACACTACCACATAATGTCGCCCGACACCCACTTTTTTGAATTCTCGTGACGGACGGAAATCGACCAAGGTTGATTGTGAGGTCGATGACAGAGCAAAAACAAGCGATATCGACCGACACCAATCAAATGTTGGTCGACACCAAGAGCGTACAGAGCCTGATGCTGCTGAGAAAACTCCTGTAGCTGCTGGGAAGGTGTATAAAACCAAGGTACCTTTCCCAAGAAACCCGAAGCAGTCCAAATTTGAACGGTTCAAGGCTAAATACATGGCTATGCTGAGCAAGCTCACTCTCCCAATGCCATTGATGGATGCTATCAACAACAACCCAATGTTGAAGAGATGTTTGAAACAAATGTTGACTTCTGACATGGGAGATGAAGAATGTGTGATGATGATCACTGAGGTCTGTAGTGCCGTCATTTTAAACAGAGTTCCTGAGAAGCAAAAAGATCCAGGGAGCTTTGTCTTGGACTGTACCATCTTCAGCAACAGATTTGAGAGGTCACTATGTGATTTGGGTTCAAGTGTCAATTTGATGCCATATTCAGTTGCTAAGCAGATGGGAATGACAGATTTCACACCCACTAGGATCTCCTTGATTATAGCTGATCGTTCCATGAGGATTTCTGAAGGTCTCTTGGAGGATGTACCGGTGAAGATTGGTGAATGCGTTATCCCAACTGACTTTGTAGTCCTGCAATACAATGATGAGCCTGAGGACCCTCTTATCTTGGGCAGACCATTCTTGGCTACAGCTGGTGCCATCATTGATGTGGAGATAGGGAAGATTGGACTCAATGTGGGTCATCTGGTGATGAATTTTGACATGGATAAGCTGATGAGATATCCCACCATTGATGGGCAGACCTTCTATGTTGATACTATTGAGAATCTAGCTGCGGAATTCTTCAATCAGATGCATCCTGCTGACCCTTTGGAGAGAGCTTTGATGAGTTTTGAGCCTGATTTGGAGCTGGAGGATGATGCTGCAGCTGGGTACTCGAGACTACTGGATATTACTGAGCATGTAATGAACTTGGAAGCAACCGATGAAACACTGTGTCGACCGACACTCAATGCTAATCGGTCGACACCAGTCGCGAGTGATTGGAGCGAGGAGAAAGCTCCAAAGATCGAGCTGAAGCAGCTGTCTGCATCAAATATGCGTTCTTAGGTAACAATTCCACTTATCCTGTTATTGTCAATGCTGATTTGAATAACGCAGAACTCACTTTACTTCTAAGCAAGCTACGCAAGCATCGCAAAGCTCTTGGCTATTCTCTTGATGACATTTAAGGTATCTCTCCAGACTTATGCATGCATAGGATACACCTTGAGGATGAGAGCATGTCATCAATTGAGAATCAGAGGCGTTTGAATCCTAACCTGAAAGAGGTTGTGAAGAAGGAGATCATGAAGCTGCTGCAAGCTGGGATCATCTATCCTATCTCATATAGTGATTGGGTCAACCCAGTTCATGTGGTTCCTAAGAAGGGAGGAGTCACAGTGGTGAAGAATGACAAAAATGAGTTGATTCCTACGAGGACGATCACTGGTCACATGATGTGCATAGACTACAGGAAGTTGAATGCAGCCACCAGAAAGGACCACTTTCCACTTCCCTTCATTGATCAGATGTTGGAAAGGTTGGCAAATCATCCATACTACTGCTTTTTGGATGGTTATTCTGGTTTCTTTCAGATCCCTATCCACCCAGAGGACCAGGAGAAGACCACATTTACCTGACCCTATGGCACCTTTGCATACCGCAGAATGCCCTTCGGACTGTGTAATGCTCCTGCGACGTTTCAGAGGTGCATAATGTCTATCTTCACAGACATGATCGAGGATTTTATGGAGGTCTTCATGGATGATTTTTCTGTCTACGGGCCATCTTACCATGCTTGTCTGGATAATCTATGCAAGGTGCTAGCTCGCTGTGAGGAAAACCACCTGGTTTTGAACTGGGAGAAATATCATTTTATGGTCAAGAATGGCATTGTACTTGGGCATAGAGTTTCCGAGGCAGGAATTGAGGTAGACAAAGCTAAGATTGAGGTGATGACCGGACTGCAGGCGCCAGATTCAGTCAAAGGCATTAGGAGTTTTCTTGGGCATGCTGGTTTTTATACGAGAATTATTACAGACTTCAGCAAGATAGCTAGACCACTCACTGCACTTCTCTGCAAGAATGTGAAGTTTGAGTTCACAGATGAGTGTCATGCTGCATTTAAGGAGCTGAAACAGGCCTTGATCTCGGATCCAATTGTGCAGCCACCAGATTGGACTCTACATTTTGAGGTAATGTGTGATGCCAGTGATTATGCGGTAGGAGCTATGTTGGGGCCGAAGAAGGATAGGAAGCTCCATACTATCTATTTTGCCAGTAGAACTCTCGATGATGCTCAAAGGAATTATGCAACCACTGAGAAGAAGTTTTTAGAAGTTGTGTTTGCATTCGAGAAGATCCGACCATATCTGATTGGATCCAAGGTAGTTGTGCATACTGACCATTATGCGCTTAAGTATCTGGCACAGAAGAAAGATGCGAAGCCAAGGTTGCTGAGATGGATTTTGTTGCTCCAAGAATTTGACATAGAGGTGAGAGACAAGAAAGGAGTAGAGAATGGTGTTGCTGATCACTTATCACGGATTAGGATCGATGAGGACGTTCCTATGGATGATTTTCTACCAGAGAAGAACATCTACAAGGTTGAGACAGAATTTCAGGCAGTTTCTGCGAGTTCACTGCTTTCTACTCGGGTTGCAGGTCAAGTGTCCGTCGACATTCAATTCATGTCGGTCGACACTCGATTCGAAAAAGCGGACGATAATCGATCACACACGACATCACTTGGCCGATTAGGGACGATGTCGGTCGACATCAACACTGGTGTCGGTCGACACCTGTTGCGGATACAGGCTGCTATTCCCGATGATGAAGCTGACAAGTTCATAGCTGCAGTCGCCCAAGGTTTTCTCTCTACTAGACACATAGACAACTACCTTGCTGCAGATGATGAGCCTGAAGTATTTAAAGGCTATGCTAAGAAGAAGTTCCTTAGGGAAGTCAGGCGCTATTATTGGGATGAAGCTTACTTGTACAAGCACTGCTCTGATGGTATCTACAGACGTTGCATCGCAGAGTCTGAAATCTATAATGTGCACTACAAGAAATTGGGGTATCCATAGCAGTAAAATATAGCGTTTTGTATTTTCTGCTATGGTAAATATCACTCATTTTTTATATAGCATTTTTAAATTTATAAACGCTATGTTTGTGTGGTCAAATTTTACGCGTCAAATTTCAGTGTTTGGCGCATATGAATATTTTATTAAAGTGCTATAGAATGGTCAAGCAGGAATAAAAATTTTAAGTCCCCGCCTAACTTAGAAAAAAAATTGTTAGGAAGAAAAATTCACTTGCTCGTCCTTTTTCTCATTCCTTTTTCTCACTCTTTAGATCTAGGGTTTCAAGCCATCACCTACGAGAGAGAAGAGAGAAGATTTCAATCTAATAACCCAGAATTGGAAATAGATCTGTTCGAATCACATTCATTTTTCTCCTCGACGATCGATTGCAAGAGAAAATCCCAAAAGAGTAATGAAGATCGACCAGAAAGAAACAAAGACCTTAAACCGACGATTCACAACAAAAATCACAATTCTTTTCCCCTTCCTCACTCCAACAATTCCCACAACAAATCCTTAAACGAAACATCTTCTCTCAGATTCTCTTCATCTTTGTCTCTCATGGCGACACCGAATCAGGAAGCAATCAACACCTTCATGAGCATCACCGGCGCTTCAGACGCCGTCGCCGTTCAGAATCTCGAGGTGATTCGAATTACACTCATCTGGATTTATGTTTGTTCTTTTCTTTTTCACGATTCTTTTCATCTTCTTAGAAGATATATTGTTTGGTATTGAATAAGTTTTCGCAAGTTTCTCGAGTCGATAACGTGAAAGTTTGATTATCGGATAATTTTCTCCCACTCTCTTTGTTCTTTCTTTTATAATGATTTTCAGAATTTTTAGGTCTTTGTTCTTGGAGGGTTTCTCTTCTTACATTGCTGATTAGCTCCACGGTTCATCATACTTAGTACTTGTTCATCGATGATTGTATGATTTTCGCCAATCTTAGCAGAGAGTTTCTTTGAATTTGAGACTTGATTGTAGTAAAATTAAACTGATGGAGCTCTTGATTTAGCTAATTGGGTATTTCCTTCTTTTGTAATTCAGGAACATCGTGGTGATCTTAATCAAGCTGTGAATGCGTATTTCAGTGAGGGAGATCCAAATGCGTATGCCATCCATCTCACTGATGATTTTCCACCTATTTATCATCTGAAAATTTATCATTATTTTGTGTCTTCTTATGATCTTTGTGCAGAGTACGTGAAACACCAGTGACTGTCCCTCATGACGATGCAATGGATCTCACTTCTTGGTGTCGTTAGATCTGTTTGCGATTACATTTTTGCTTTTGTGAAACCGACTAGTTTCTTCGTTTATTCACAGCCTTTGTTCGTCTTGAGAGGTATGTGCTTTGTTCTGAACATTTTTGTTATTCCTGAAGAAGTTACAGAGAGAGGACTGAATGACACAGCCTCAGTTGTTTCAGCTGGAAAGCATTGAGTTTATCTTGAGGTACTTTTTCTCTTTGTTACTTAATGTTTCCTGTAGCCTCTAAACAATTTGCCTGACTTTGTGTGATTTGTTGCAGGTTGGTGCTTCCTTGATTAAGTTCAACAGAGGGAAATAGTAAGAGCTCTACGTTATTAATCTTATACTTGTAGAGTTTACTTTAGCGTCACATGTATGGTCGTGCTAAATAGATTACATTCTCCATTTTGTTGTCAATTGTTGAGTTGACAGGTTTTTAAGGGTTGAAGAGATTTTGATATTTATGTTTCTTCTTATGTATGCCAGGAAGCATTGGAGGAAGAAGGTGGACTGCTCTATGGGAAGAAGAAGTGGTGTGCGAAGATGGTAACACACTGAAAATGGAATGCAGTTGCATAGGTGACCTCAGACTCGTTCATGAGGACTGTGCCATTAAGGGAACTCACACAGCAGAATCCACAGCCACAAACCATTAGGTATATTCAAGCATTGGGTTTCAACATTTGGGGAGAGCTATGCAGGTAAAAACTTTGAAGCTTGCCTTATATTTTTATCCTTTAATTTTCTTTCTTAAATCTTCTCTAAAAAAATCTGCTATGGCTTGCTTTAGGGCATTATATTCCTCAATTAATCTGAAGGGTTACATGGTGAGACTGTCTTCTTTATTGATCCCTGTGTGATTATGAGTTTAGAAGGTTTTTAAAACTTTGATGAATGTTTGTTTACAGGTGGGAAATGGGCTGATGGATTCCATGACAGGCTTGGTCTTTTCCAATATATTTGGTCGTTGGGTTTTATCTCCGACCAAACATACACCTTACTGAAACTTCAGTGTGGTTTTGAATCTTTTGTTCACTCCTCTGAAGCGTGTAATAAGGTTCCCAGTCAAGAATGTTGCTAAAAAGGACCAGTAAGTGTCAGTGACCTTAAATTCCCTCGTAGTGTTGATCGATATGATAACACGTCATGTCATCATATGCAATTTCTATAATATGTGGGAAGGTTGAACTTGACTCGCTTCTCTTTCTTTCTTCCTCAGTTTCAACATTTAGAGTTGTTCTCGACATGGTCACAGATAGCTGAAACAGAAGAAGAGATACCTATCCAGCCTCGACCTGGAGCAAGGTGGGATCATGTAAGTCAACACATCTTCACTATTAAGCTTTACCAACAGTACTAAAACAAAAAGTTCAAATCTTTTTCTCTTTTTGTGTTGCAGACTGCTTGTTTAGGGGCATTGGGCTTTGGCGAAGACTCTATAAACACATCAGCGATTCTTGTAGGAGCTATTGGCACTTGGTGAACATATAGGAGATGTGAGCACTCAAGATACATAAAACATTGTCTTAGTGTGAGTTGTATTACGTTGAGCTCAATGACTTTTATAACTTGTTATGTCTTATTGTAAACTTGTTGTCAAATGTGGATTTGCATAATAATACAAATATGTTTTTGTTAATTAATTGTTTGTTTTACAATTGAAAGCAGGTTTCATATTTAGCAATTAGATCAAAATAAACAACAAAATAACAATAATACAAAATGCGAATGTTATAATAAAAATTGTTATATATAAAATAAATAATAACAGAAATAAAACGCTATCAAATATATATAGAAAATATATTATAACAGAAATTAAACGCTATTACTTCATTTATTATTGCACTAAAAAAGCGCTATTGTAAATATCTAAAATATAGCATAACGAAAAACCGCTATGTAAAGGTCCCAATCTATTATAACGGCCGCAGATAGAGCGTTTAACAAACCGCCATGATAGCAGTATATAGCGTTTTTTGGGCGTTATATATACTCAAATTTCTTGTAGTGGTTTTATACCACTGCCATGGTTCTGAGTACGCTGGGCAATTTGCTACATTCAAGACAGTGTCTAAAGTTCTTCAAGCAGGCTTCTGGTGGCCTACGATGTTCAAGGATTCTCAGTTGTTTATCTCTCAATGTGATGTGTGTCAGAGGAGGGGGAAGATCAGCAAGAGACATGAGATGCCACAAAACTTCATCCTCGAGGTTGAAGTTTTTAACTGCTGGGGCATCGATTTCATGGGTCCGTTTCCATCTTCCTATGAGAACATGCATATATTGGTTGCTGTGGACTATGTATCCAAGTGTGTTGAAGCGCTTGCTAGTCCGACAAATGACTCTTCGGTAGTTCTTAAGCTGTTTAAGACTATCATCTTCCCCAGATTTGGAGTGCCTAGGATTGTGATAAGTGATGGTGGTTCTCACTTCATCAACAAGGTCTTCGAGAAGTTGCTTAAGAAGCATGGTGTTAATCATCGTGTGGCTACTCCATACCACCCTCAGACTAGTGGACAGGTTGAGGTTTTAAACCGACAAATCAAAGATATTCTGGAGAAGACAGTGGGAAAGACTAGGAAGGACTGGTCTGCTAAGATGGATGACGCGTTGTGGGCCTACAGGACTGCGTTTAAGACGCCACTTGGGACCACACCGTTTCATTTACTCTATGGGAAAGCATGTCACCTTCCAGTTGAGCTTGAGCACAAGGCTAGTTGGGCTGTCAAACAGATGAACTATGACCTCAAGCCTGCAATTGAGAGACGTCCGATACAGCTTAATGAGTTAGTGATATATCATGGTTTTTACTAGTTTTAGACCATGATATAAGTATATTTTAGAGTCTATTAGTGTTTCTTTAGAGTCTTTTGCAGGCCTTATTAGGTACACGCACGTTTGGAGCAGAAGTGAGGATTTTGGAGCTATTTGGTGCATATTGGAGATTTGACCCGAGAGGTGAAGCTCACTGTCAAGATTTGAGATCTGTGTCGATCGTTGCACATCAGCATCGATCGATGCACATGCGTTATAGGCCTTTCTCGCGAGAGTTATGAAGAATTAAGAAATTGCACTAAAGCCCCGAAGTTCCTGATATTTACAAAGAAACCCCAAAACGTGATTAGCATTATAATTAGGTTTTACAGCCACCTGTTTAGACTACGCTTTCATAACTAAGTTTTATTTTCAGAGAGAGTCTGAGGGGCTGGTTTTGTTCTCGAAAGAGACTTGATTTCGAACCCCTGTTCTTATTCTTTTGATTATTCTATGATATCTATTTTGACTATGTTTTCTGTTATGATTGCTATGTCTGAGTAGATCTCTTGTTAGGTTAGAGATTCTCATTAGGGATTTGAAGGAATGTTAGATTAATTGATTAAGATTTATCATCTAGTTCTTCATCTAATCTGTTCTTAATGCTTAATCTGAACTCGCCATTTAGATTATTGATTCTAGGTTGATTTACGCAACGACAATTGGTTTATTTAACTAGATCTGATTAGGTGAGCAATTTATCTTTTCGCAAAGGAATTTGGTCTAGAGAAATTGTGAACGAACGAACTTGGAATTAATGCATGTTTAGAACTCTAGAATTCGCAACGGAAGTTGGTCTGCTAGGTAGTTAGACATAGATAATTATCGCAGCGACAGCTGGTTAGTTTTACCTTCGTGATTCTAGTTCAAGAACGTTATAGATTGAATCTAATTCTTTGTTACCTGATTTCCTGATATCCTGAGAACTCCCGAAACCTGACACTTTCGTTTGATTGCTTACATCCACTTCGCTTGATTTCTTTACTTGCTATTTTGTTTACTGCTTTACAAATTGCTTCGCTTAGTTTAATCTGAATTACTTATAATCTATCGTGTGACCAGAGTCCTTGTGGATTCGATACCCTAAGTACTACAACTACATCACTGTGCACTTGCAGTTAGAATAGGGATAATTCTTGACCTACCAAGTTTTTGGCGCCGTTGCCGGGGACTCTTTGAGTTCGCCGATAGATTCAGTATTAGGATTTAGACTAAACATTTTTTTTTATTTTTCTAGTTTACTTACGTTTTTGTTTCTTTGGTGTTGCAGGAATCGCATTGCATCGATCGACGCATACCTTGCATCGATCGACACAAGGCGAAACCAGTGATACCGAGAGCTTGAACACTTAGCAGGTTATTCTTAATGGAGCCTGTGATTCTGATTCGCGGTGAAGATGGCGTTTTACGAGACCGAGAGGGTAATATATGCAACGCAAAAGGTCAGAAACTAGATAGGGAAGGAAACCCAATCCTACCAGAGTATCATGCATTGGTTGGGCAGGTAGCTGAGATGAGAGACAAGATTGATTCTATCCACAACATTCTACTTGGGAAGAGACAAATCCGAGCTGATGCAGTAGTTGGAGAGTTTGCAGAGATGAATTATATAGCTGGAGCTGATTATTATGGACCGATGTATGGAAATCAGCAGAGACAATGTTCTAGTTATGCTCCGAGATCGAGAGATTATGGTTATTCATCTCACCAAACATCTCATGCACCTACACATAAGAGCAGATTGGAAGTCATGATGGAGAAGTGTCTTGAAGGACAACAACAGACCACTGTGTCTTTCAACTCGAAGCTTGAAACCTTGTACACTGATTTGAATGGTAAATTTGAGTCCCTGAACACTCATATGAGACTGCTGGATACACAGGTGGATCAAATTTCAAATAATGCCAAAGAGAAGAATGCTCAGAAAGCTCATGTCAACGCCACCTCAGTTCATATTGACCATAGGCTGAATCAGGGATCATATCTGGAAGTTAAGGCTATGGAAATTGTGGAAGACAGAGAGGAATTCGAAACTAAAATCCCTGAGTTTGAGAGCTTCGACAGACCAGACTCAACAGAGATTGACATTGATCTTTTGGTAAAATCCATCAGTGCCAATAAACCCACTTTCAGTGTCATGGATGAAGGATGTTTTGGTGTTAATCCAGATTCAGTTCTTCAGATTAAACAGTCCTAAACATACGGATCTAGGTTCTCTTGAATAGAAACAATAAGATCTCACCTTTTACCTGTTTATGCAGCGGAAAGAGAGAACAGGTCAGAGATCAGAGAGCCACCAAGTGATAACTCCTCCAGAGGTTCACACACGCACACCAAGCAGGAAGAGAGGCTGCTAGACCAAGCTGTGGGAGGCGCAGAGAGAGAGAGGAAAATCGCAGGGGATTAGGGTTAGGAGGAAAAATCAGACTTAAGTTTTAATTATAAAACTTGTCTATTTCCTTTTGGGCTTTTGGGCCCAAAATCCAATCTGATTAAATCCCTTGGATTTAATCAGACCCATTAATCTCTCTCTAAGTACGACAAATGCCTGGCACTTTTACCGTACTTCTGCTAAGCCGTTCCTACACATTTTCCTGTTAGCTTAGGCGTGTGACCCATATGGGATCATATAATAAAGGCAATAAGTCCAAGACTTATAGATCATGAGCGGACTCTAGCAAGCCATCATGACCCCCAGTATTATATGACTTATGTCTGATCATTGACATACTCTTACTTTCTAGAGACAGTACCGAGATTACTAGACACAATTCCAACAATCTCCCACTTGTACTAGAATCTCTGTATTCATAATCCTTTTGTCTCAATATCTCGATTAGTCATAAGGCAAGATTAGTGTCATCCTTATAAAGCCTAATCTTGTTCATCGGACTCTGATTCGATACTGACAATCCAAACGACTCGGGACAGTCCGTTTGAGCATGGCCATGCATTTTCCAGTATTCAAATCTCCGATTGGCCTAGAGATATTCGCTCCATTTATATTGGAGGGACAAATTCCGTCTTGTTCCATCACTGTAAACTACTCATTTCATAATGTACCCAAACAAGGTCCTTATAACTATCGCAAAACGACAGCGTTAGACAATGATCAAAGTGCATCAGTCCATGTGCAGTCACATGCATGCGAACTCAGGTCTAAGGACTATACTCTATAGTCGTAGTAAGAATCTCTTATGACACAAATATAAATATCCTGAAGAGTTCTTATAGTCGGGTCTTGTCCGGTCGTATGTTCCCAACATACACCTATGTACTGACTTTGATGCCGCGCATCTATGACACATGAAACTTGGTCATAAGTCACATACCAATCTAGTCTCACACGGTTGTTGGTGTTCCAATTTCAACAACCTTCGACTAGGGACAGGATGATATAAGCCATCTTTCAAATATAGGGTCTCATGATCAAGCTAAATGACTTTGATGACTCAAGATCAAGTCATTTACTTCGATGACCTACAAAATGGTTTATATCACTTTGGAACGATTATTTCATCACAGTTAAAATAATCTTGAAATAATAATTTCATTAAACATAAAAATGTTTTACAAGAACATATCAAATAACTAAATAAAGCCCTCAAACTCCCACTCAAATTTAGATTACATTTCAATGTCTCTAATGCCTACAGCTTCAGTCAGGAACTCGAGCTTAGGCCTTGGGAGTGGCTTTGTCAACGGATCAGCGACGTTATCATCTGTCTGAACTCGACTGATCTTGACTTCCTTTCTATTAATGATGTCACGTATCAAGTGAAATCTTCTTAGAACATGCTTGGATTTCTGGTGTGATCTTGGTTCCTTTGCCTGAGCTATAGCACCATTGTTATCACAAAACAGTGCCAGAGGCTCAGCCGCATCTGGTATCACACCTAGTTCAATAATGAACTTTCGTATCCAAACAGCTTCCTTCGCTGCTTCTGAGGCGGCGATATATTCAGCTTCTGTAGTGGAATCAGCAACGGTGTCTTGCTTGGAGCTTCTCCAACTGATTGCACCGCCATTCAGACAAAAGATATAACCGGACTGTGACCGGAAATCATCTTGGTCTGTCTGGAAACTTGCGTCCGTGAATCCACTGACTTTAAGCACATCACTTCCACCGTATACCAAGAACTTGTCCTTAGTATGTCTTAGATACTTCAGGATATTCTTGACGGCAATCCAATGGCTTTCACCTGGATTTGACTGGTATCTACTCGTCATGCTCAATGCATAAGCAACATCAGGACGAGTACAGATCATGGCATACATGATAGATCCTATTGCAGATGCATAAGGAATGTTCTTCATGCGCTCAAGCTCAGCAGCCGTCGTAGGGCTCTGCTTCTTGCTTAGCGTTGTGCCATGTACCATTGGCGTGAAGCCCTTCTTGGAATCTTTCATGCTGAATCTTTGTAGGACTTTGTCAATGTATGAATCTTGACACAAGCCTATCAGCCTTCTAGATCTATCCCGGTAGATCCTGATTCCAAGAACTTATGCGGCTTCACCCATGTCTTTCATGGAAAAACAACTTCCAAGCCAGTCCTTTACCGACTTTAGCATTGGAACGTCGTTTCCGAGAAGCAGTATGTCATCGACATACAGAATGAGAAATACTATCTTGCTCCCACTAGTTTTCTTATACACGCATTGTTCTTCTTCGTTTCTGATGAAGTCAAATTGCTTGATCGCTTCATCAAAACGAAGATTCCAGCTCCTCGATGCTTGCTTCAATCCATAAATGGATTTATGAAGCTTGCACACTTTCCCAGCATTCTTTGGATCTATGTAACCGTCAGGTTGCGTCATATACACATCCTCTTCCAGAATACCATTCAGGAAGGCGGTTTTCACGTCCATCTGCCAAATTTCATAATCATGAAAAGCTGCAGTTGCTAGTAGAATCCGTATAGATTTCATCATAGCCACTGGTGAATAGGTTTCATCGTAATCCACACCGTGAACTTGTCTGAAACCTTTTGCCACCAACCTGGCTTTGTAAATCTGGACATTTCCATCCACGTCAATCTTCTTCTTGAAGATCCATTTGCACTCGATGGCTTTTACACCAGCGGGTAAGTCAACCAACGAAAACACTTGGTTGACCGACATGGAGTCCATTTCGGAATCAGTGGCCTTGCGCCACTTAGAGGAATCTGGGCCCATCATAGCTTGATTGAAGTTCGATGGTTCATCACCATCAATGATCAGAAGATCATGACAGTTAGTCACGAGGAATCCTTGATATCTCTCGGGTTCGTGACGGATCCTCCCGGATCTTCGAACTTCAGGTACTACAGGTTCAGGCTCTACAATTTCTTGTAGGTCCTCCTGCTGCTCTTCCTCATTAGGTTGAGCAGTATCCTGTTCATCTTGAATTTCTTCAAGCAGTACCTTACTCCCACTGTCTTTCTTAGAGAGAAACTCTCTCTCAAGAAAGTTACAATCCCGGGCAACAAAGATCTTGTTCTCGGAACGTAGATAGAAGTAATAAGCCTTGGTTTCCTTCGGATAACCAATGAAGTAGCATTTATCAGACTTTGGTGTAAGCTTGTCTGAGATTAATCTCTTGACATAGGCTTCACAACCCCAAATTCTAAGATAAGACAACACTGGAGCCACTCCAGTCCATAATTCATATGGTGTCTTTGCTACTGCTTTCGATGGCGCTCTATTTAGAGTGAACACTGCTGTTAGCAGAGCATATCCCCAAAGGGATATTGGAAGGTCTGTGTGACTCATCATAGATCGAACCATATCCAATAAGGTCCGATTTCTCCTCTCAGACACACCATTCCATTGAGGTGTTCCGGGAGGAGTGAGTTGGGATACGATCCCACACTCTCTTAGATGATCACTGAATTCTTGGCTTAAGTATTCTCCTCCTCGGTCGGACCGAAGAGCCTTAATGCTTTTGCCAAGTTGATTCTGTACTTCATTTTGGAATTCTCTGAACTTCTCAAAAGATTCAGACTTATGTTTCATTAAATAAACATATCCATACCTACTGAAATCATCAGTGAAGGTAATGAAGTACTGATAGTTTCCTCTTGCATTTGTGGACATTGGGCCACACACATCAGTGTGTATCAGGCCCAACAAGTCACTGGCCCTCTCGTTAGGTTTATTAAAGGGGGCCCGTGTCATTTTGCCCATCATGCAGAATTCGCATTTCTCACATGACTCAAAGTCAAATGAGCCAAGAAGTCCATTCGAATAGAGCCTCTTGATGCGTTTCTCGCTGATGTGCCCTAAACGACAATGCCATAGAAACGTTCGGTTCTCCTCATTAGGTTTGAACCGTTTTGTATTAATGTTATAAATTGGCGCGGATTGATCGAGTATGTAAAGCCCATTCGTAAGAGGGGCAGAACCATAGAACAAATTGTTGCGATTGAAGGAACATAATTTATTCTTAACTGAAAAATCATAACCTTCCAAATCCAACAAAGAAATTGAAATAATATTTCTGCTTATAGCAGGTACAAAATAACAATTATTGAGTTCTAAAATCAATCCCGAAGGTAAAGACAACAAGTATGTGCCTACAGCTAGTGCAGGAACTTTCGCTCCATTCCCAACTCGTAGCTCCACTTGTCCTTGCTTCAGCCTTCTACTGTTGCTGAGTGCCTGCATATTAGTACAAATATGACCCCCACAACCAGTATCCATAACCCATGAGGTATTATCAGAAGTAGTTGTATTAACTTCTATAACAAAAATACCTGTTGAAGAAGTCTCGAGAGTCTTCTTCTTCAATTCCTTTAGACCTTCTTGGAATTTCTTACATTCTCTCCTCCAATGCCCTGGTTCTTTACAGAACCTGCATATGTCAGTTGGCCCAGCCTTGGACTTGGGCTTGGGCTTTGGCGTGTCCTTGTCCGCGACTTGGACAGCCTTGGCCTTTCCCTTATCCTTAGCAGAGGATTTCTTAAACCCCTTGCCCTTTTGCACCATAAGCACATTGGGGTCCTTGGCGGTTTTCCTCAAGTTGGGCTCTGCAGTCTTGAGCATTCCGTGAAGCTCATGCAATGTCTTACTCAAGCCATGCATGTTAAAGTTCAGTATGAACTGATCATAGCTTGCAGGTAAAGACTGCAGAACGATGTCGCAGGCAAGTTCCTGGCTGATAGGGCAGTCGAGTTTCTGAAGATGATCGAGATAACCCATCATCTTCAAGACATGAGGACTCACTGCCGCATTTGCAGCCAACTTACAGTCTAAGAGGTTCTTAACTGTCTGAAACCTCTCAGTCCTTGCTTGCTCCTGAAAAAGCGATTTCAGGCTTGCCATTATCTCAATTGGTGACAACACACTCTCGAACTGCATTTGCAGCTCAGCAGTCATTGTCGCCAACATAAGGCAATACACATCATTTTCATCTGACGAATGCTTTTCCCAAGCATTATGCAGAGTCCTGGCGGCATTGTTAGCAGGCCTCTCGGGGAGAGGATCACGAAGGACATAATCCTTCTTCTCCTGCTTGAGGACCAGCCTCAAGTTCCTTGACCACGTCAGGAAGTTCGTTCCAGTCAGCTTCTCCTTCTCGAGAACAGACCGGATTGAGAATGTGTTTTGAGTGCTTGTAGTAGTCATAGCTGAAATATATAATATAAAAAGGTTATTAGTTAAAATGTTCAATATGATTAATCTCGTATTAAATTTAATATGATTAATCACGCATTATATTCAATAACATAAGTTACCCTCAATAGAATATAATGATTCCAAGATCCACATATAACTAAGATCAAAGTGGGCCACTGGCCGTCACCCAACCTTAACTTATATCGGTAAGCCCTTTGTCGGCTAATTATATCCGTGATATAACTCTTGGTTGTGAATCTGGGCCCGAGGCCCAATCCACTCTGATGTCTCAAGGCCCGGGACTCCCGATGGCCTAGTCAAGAAAACCAGACTATACAGTCATGTAATCATTAATGTCTGGGACTCCCAATGACATTTATGAATCACAAACCGTCTTATCCACGCAAAAGTAGACACCCTCACACTGTAAGGCCATGAATACAATTGAATGGGCTTCGACAGCTGACATAGACTGGACAAGACATCCAACGCTTGATATTATTTGAGGTTTGTAGGTTTATTTTAAAATTTCATTCCAAAATAGAAGAATACTCTTTTGGGAAACTTTCCATTTTTGGAAACCTACTAATTTTGGAAACTTTCTAAAATTGGAAACTTTCTAAAACCGGAAACTTTCTAACTTTAGAAATTTCTTAAAATCCAAAACATGCAAATCTAGAAACTTCTATTTTAAGAAACTTTCTAATTTCAAAATTTCGGAAACTTTAATTTAAAATCGATTTATATAACTTTATAAAATAAATTTTAAATTAATCTGAAGAAAAGACTCAAATAATTGGCCCAATTGTTTTAACTTCTTGGCCCGAGGCCCAAGAATTGGTCCATGTCCAAGACATGACCCAATTGTCCAATTAAATGACATAACCGGTCTGGTTCATTAAAATTGGTCTAACCAAAATTAATTACTACGATGACCACAATTGTCAACCGGTTATTTACTAAACCGGATTTTCTCAATTTATTTGGTCCAACCAAATCAAATTAGAAAATCCTGGTTTAGGCACAAAATCCAATAATTATTTCGACATTGGATTTCTTATCCCGGTTTAACCAGAACTTAATAAATATTATTAAATCTGTTTATTAAACCGCGACGTTTAATTTTAATAAAATTTTAAACCGAGCCTTAAACCGAACCGAACCATTACTCGCCAAAACCCTAACCGGCCGTAAGCATCACGCGATGCAAGCATGAACGGCGTGGGACGGGACGATGTTCGGGTCGATGCTCGGCCTCGATCACACGGGACAGTGCTGGACGATGCACGGCTCTCGGTCACAACGGGACGGGCAGGACGCGACGCAAGCATCGATCCATACCATCGATCCGAGATCGATGTATGCGATCAGCTCGGTCACGCAACCTGCGATCGTCTCAGCCGAGCATCTCACGGTCCTCGCGCGCAAGCAATCGATCGGCCATGATCACGCAATCGATCCGTGATCGATCCGTGCATCAAAACCATCCGATCGGCCAACTCTCGGTCGCATACCGATCCATTTTGTGATCAGTCCATGCGATTCAGTTTAGGTTTTAAACTTGTTCTTTAAGTGTTTTACAAATCAGATTCAAGCAATGATTGATTCAAAACACTTCTAAACAATCCTAAACTTGATTCTAAACAAGAAAAACCAGAACCAATAGCTCTGATACCACTGAAGGATGTTTTGGTGTTAATCCAGATTCAGTTCTTCAGATTAAACAGTCCTAAACATACGGATCTAGGTTCTCTTGAATAGAAACAATAAGATCTCACCTTTTACCTGTTTATGCAACGGAAAGAGAGAACAGGTCAGAGATCAGAGAGCCACCAAGTGATAACTCCTCCAGAGGTTCACACACGCACACCAAGCAGGAAGAGAGGCTGCTAGACCAAGCTGTGGGAGGCGCAGAGAGAGAGAGGAAAATCGCAGGGGATTAGGGTTAGGAGGAAAAATCAGACTTAAGTTTTAATTATAAAACTTGTCTATTTCCTTTTGGGCTTTTGGGCCCAAAATCCAATCTGATTAAATCCCTTGGATTTAATCAGACCCATTAATCTCTCTCTAAGTACGACAAATGCCTGGCACTTTTACCGTACTTCTGCTAAGCCGTTCCTACACATTTTCCTGTTAGCTTAGGCGTGTGACCCATATGGGATCATATAATAAAGGCAATAAGTCCAAGACTTATAGATCATGAGCGGACTCTAGCAAGCCATCATGACCCCCAGTATTATATGACTTATGTCTGATCATTGACATACTCTTACTTTCTAGAGACAGTACCGAGATTACTGGACACAATTCCAACAATGGACACCCATAACAGTGATTGGAAGGTTCAGATTGATAATGGACAAAGCCAGGGAGAGAAATTTGAGTTTAAGACTGCTGAGCTCGTGGAAGAAGCTGAAAAACCCGAGACTGAAGCTGGAACTCGAGATGAACTATATGCGTCGATCGTTGCACCACGTGCATCGATCGTTGCATTACGTGAAGAATCAGCCTCACTTGTTTCTCGTGGAATTGTTAAGGAAAGAGTTTACAAACCTCCAATACCATTTCCAAAAGTTCCTATAAGGTCTAAACATGAGCAAAATGTAGTCGAGAGCATAGTATTAGTGGATAAGGAGATGAATGAAGCCCCACCAGCTGAAGTTTCACGAGTTCATCCTGGTGTATTGAGATGTGCGAGGAAGATGGTCTCCACTAATAGTCATTTGAAAAATGAAGTTCAGATTGGTGAAATTACAACACCTGATAGTGGATTAAAGAAGATGGTGGTTCCTCAGGAATCTACTCTAACATCTTCAGAGACTAAAACTGCTCATAAGCAGAAAGCTCCAGACATCTCATTTCCAACAAAGGTAAGGCATAAATCATCTTAACTTAAACCTCCTGACCGCACTACTTTGAATGCAGGAAAATGCAGAATGCCACCCAAGCTTCGCTCCTGCCCTAACTCTCTTCCTACGTTCCTTGGACGATCTCACGCTGATACTGCTTACACACCGCCATGGATGAAGAGGCATTCACAGAGACATTCCAAGTCTCTGTTGAAACCCCCATGAGTCTGATCTCTTCCAATAGTCAAGCTAATGACTTAAAACAAGCGCTCAGTGGGAGGCAACCCACTGTTAGATTTTAGTGTTTTCTTATTTATTTTTGGTGTTTTTATTAGGATTTTACGTTTCGGTTTTGTACTTGGTGAATTTTCACTGCAGAATACGGGTCTGGAGACTGACAAATCGCAGTGTGATGATCGTCAATGCCCCGTGCAGCGATCGTCGCACCCGGTTCCAATCCAAATCGAAGGTACGTGAAGTTAACCGAAAATCAGAATTGTTTACCCAAACCTGATTTAGCAACGATCATCACATACAAGGCAACGATCGTTGCACACCCGCGCTAGGTAAGTACCCGAGAACCTTTCTATTTCTTTTCTTCTCCAATTCGCGATTTCTCCTTAAAAACCCTAAATCCCCTTTTGCTCGATCTCCCTCATTTCTCACTCGTTTTTAACAATTCAAGTGCCTAATCCACTCGATTTTCTCCCCTCTATCCATTTCTAGCACCCATTTCAATCGATTTTGAGGTATGTGTCCCGAATCTCTCTATTTTCGTTACAGCCAAAGGTAGAAAAACTCAAACTTTATCATGATTTGCTGCCTTTAAGATGAAATTGATGCTCTATTTGGCTTATTATTGGCGATTTGGTATTATCTTCGTTCATGCATTGCCGAATCTAGAAAGGTTTTAGAGAATTGAAAACTGTAAAATCGCCTTGCAACGATCGTCGCACATGTGCAACGGTCGTTGCACCGCGATTTCACAGAATACTCAGCGCGACTAACAAGGCCTCATTTCTTGTGTCTTTGATTTCAGATGGCACCGAAGAAGAGACGGAATGTGCATACTGATGATGAACCACCTGCCGACTGGTTCGTCCGCACATCACCTATGCCTACCCCTTATACTGGCGAGATTGGCACAGTGCGATCTCCTTGGCCGAAAGCAGAACAAGGCAAGATTCCTGTGACTAGAGTATGGGCTAATGATGCTAAGACAGAAACTGAGAGTGATGCGTGTTTAGAGAGACCAGTTATGAGACTTGGGACGATTATGACACGCTGTTCTACAACGCGTGGCATGACATGACTCTCAAAGCCGATGCGTTTTGCAGACTACCAGACCTGTCAGATGCTTGGGATTGACAGTTAGGTGCTAGAGGTTACGCGACAGATATGGCTAGGGACGATGCCGATGAGGAGTTATGATCTTTATCCTGACTTGGTGCGACAGCTGTTGTCCACTTGTAGAGTCTATTACACGGATCTTGTTCTCAGGAAGGCTCGATAGGGCACATTCACGTTCATGTGCGACGGACACAGGTATCGGATTAGCATTCGTGATCTCTGCAGGATCTATGGCTTTGATGATCAAGCCACTCATTGCTCTCTGGTTAGAGAGTGGGATACCGAGAGCTGTCAGTTCTTCTGGGACCACATTGGCTGTGAGGTGTATAACTCACGCCATACGAAGCAGATACAGTTGCGCCATCCGGTCCTGCGGTATGTGGGGCGCATATTGGGATATACTCTCCTTTGCAAGGCTGAGGTGAACAAGCAAAGGAAGCTGGAGTTGCAGTTATTATACACTGGAGTGAGTCACCTGTTCGAGGAGACACCGTTACAAGATCCAGCTCCCCACTTGAATTTAGGAGCAGTTTTTGCAGACCACTTGTGCGAACTGAAGACTAAGCCATTTTCTGGGAAGAAGACTGAGTCCGTGGGAAGTTTACTTACTCCCATCTTCCAGCATTTCAGGATCTCCACTGCTGGGAGAGAGTGCGTCACCAAGAGGCTGTGGATGGATTATGGTCACTTGAAGAACACTACATGGATGAAGGATGAGAAACTTTGGGTTTATCACGACACAAATGCAGATGAGTGGTGTGTGAAGCTTCCTGCTGCTGAGCTTACTAGAGTTCCTTGGAGGCCTTGCGCTTTGAGCCTCCTAGGAACCTGAGACGCGGCATTCCTACGATGGATAACCCTCTAGGAGCTTCTTCCTCGTCTGCACCGGGACCATCTGCTCAGAGTTTTGATTCTACTCCTGCACCCGAGGATCCTGCTGCGCCTGCTACACAGGACATTGGTCCTTATCCAGCTCCATCAGTCCCTTTGGGAGAGATGTCTGAGACTGAGTGGAGAGAGCGTCAGGACGGGATACTGAAGACTATCTGGGAGTGGATGTGTGGCTGCACTTGCAGGAGACAGCCACAGGTTCATCAGCCCGTTCCTGTCAGTCGTCGTCGACAGCGCTCTCCGACTCCAGTTGCTTCGAGTGATTCTGGTCGTTATGATGGCATAGACGATGAGTAGAGGTTGAGAGTTGCATTCCATTTTCAGATTATCGGTTCTGCTGCTTTTCTTTTCTTTCCTTCTTTTGATTTTCTTTTGACTTTTCTTGTTATGTTTTTGGATGATATGCTTGCATTTAAACTACCTGTTGCTTTGATTTTGCTTGTCTACATTGATTTTCAGCTTTCAGGTTCGAAATTTGAGAATTTGTCACGGACTAACCTGCTGACTTGCTGACTGATCCGAAAAATCGCAGTGCGTCGATCGACACAAACTTGTGTCGATCGTCACAGAACGAGAAATTGCACTGCAGCGATCGTTTCGGACCTGAGCAACGATCGACACATATAAAATCGCCTTGCAGCGATCGACGCATTTATGCGCATCGATCGTTGCATGAGCGAGACAGGTAAAAATCAGATAGAACTCAACACATCCATAACATTTTTGCTTTCTTTTACCAACCCTTAGCTTAACACTACTGGGGACAGTGTGTTTCAAGTGTGGGGGAGGTAGCTACTGACTTTATCTTTCTGTTTTCTTAGAGTCAGTCCAGTTTTTAAAAATTCCAGTTTTCAAAATTTTTTGTTTTATTGAGTCAAAACCAGTTTAAGTAGGAAACAGTGAATTTTTGAGAAGATTAACAACATCTTGCAGGAACTTAAGTAACCATTGGGATGAAGTTGCAGGATCTATCTATGACTATTAGAAAAGCCCAACACAGATCAACCTACTGAGGACACCCACATCACTTCAGGTATCAGAGGATCCTTTTACTGACTTCACCTTAATACTGACTTAATTTTCTCACCTAAGGGCTTGGTATACCTTGTGTCGGATTCCTTTGTTAGTTCTGACACAGCCTGTAAACCGGTCCTGTTTGGTTCCCTTCTCCCCTTCCATAAAGTAAAAAAGAAAAAAATAATAATAATAAACTGAGGATGATTTAGTAACTCCGAAGTGGTCACGGGAGTAGTAGCAAACACTATTACCTGCTGTGCGATCCATGGAATGTGTCCAAAGTACACCCCAAAACGGGAAGAACACTGATAAAAAAAATGATACCCAGTGGGAAAAATCAGTTGTTAAGGAAGGGAAAAGAGAAGAAAGGGACCAGAGAAAGATAGTATGGTGGTCTAGAGCTGACAAGGTAAGAGTCCATGTGCCCTTTGATCGATACTCCTTAGGTGAGACCGCACTTAAATACTTGCAGAAGTCAGTAGGGTGAATTTGAATGCGTGAATGTGATTGTGGAGTTTACTTAGGACAATTGCTAAGTGTGGGGGAAGTATATGTTGGTCTTGATATCTTGCAGGTGATTCTTTCAGTGGATTACTAAGGGGAATCTGAGTGTTGTTGCTTCAAAGATTAAAAGAGTTTCTGAAAGTTTTCAAACCTCTTCACCATGTCTAGTTCTTTGTTTTGCTTGAGGACAAGCAAAGGCTAAGTGTGGGGGAGTTCATATATCATGGTTTTTACTAGTTTTAGACCATGATATAAGTATGTTTTAGAGTCTATTAGTGTTTCTTTAGAGTCTTTTGCAGGCCTTATTAGGTACACGCACGTTTGGAGCAGAAGTGAGGATTTTGGAGCTATTTGGTGCATATTGGAGATTTGACCCGAGAGGTGAAGCTCACTGTCCAGATTTGAGATCTGTGTCGATCGTTGCACATCAGCATCGATCGATGCACATGCGTTATGGGCCTTTCTCGCGAGAGTTATGAAGAATTAAGAAATTGCACTAAAGCCCCAAAGTTCCTAATATTTACAAAGAAACCCCAAAACGTGATTAGCATTATAATTAGGTTTTACAGCCACCTGTTTAGACTACGCTTTCATAACTAAGTTTTATTTTCAGAGAGAGTCTGAGGGGCTGGTTTTGTTCTCAAAAGAGACTTGATTTCGTACCCCTGTTCTTATTCTTTTGATTATTCTATGATATCTATTTTGACTATGTTTTCTGTTATGATTGCTATGTCTGAGTAGATCTCTTGTTAGGTTAGGGATTCTCATTGGGGATTTGAAGGAATGTTAGATTAATTGATAAAGATTTATCATCTAGTTCTTCATCTAATCTGTTCTTAATGCTTAATCTGAACTGGCCATTTAGATTATTGATTCTAGGTTGATTTACGCAACGACAGTTGGTTTATTTAACTAGATCTGATTAGGTGAGCAATTTATCTTTTCGCAAAGGAATTTGGTCTAGAGAAATTGTGAACGAACGAACTTGGAATTAATGCATGTTTAGAACTATAGAATTCGCAACGGAAGTTGGTCTGCTAGGTTGTTAGACATAGATAATTATCGCAGCGACAGCTGGTTAGTTTTACCTTCGTGATTCTAGTTCAAGAACGTTATAGATTGAATATGATTCTTTGTTACCTGATTTCCTGATATCCTGAGAACTCCCGAAACATGACACCTTCGTTTGATTGCTTACATCCACTTCGCTTGATTTCTTTACTTGCTATTTTGTTTACTGCTTTAGAAATTGCTTCGCTTAGTTTAATCTGAATTACTTATAATCTATCGTGTGACCAGAGTCCTTGTGGATTCGATACCCTAAGTACTACAACTACATCACTGTGCACTTGCAGTTAGAATAGGGATAATTCTTGACCTACCAGTTAGATGAGATTCACCACCATGCCTATGAGAACTCAAGGCTGTACAAGGAGCGTACAAAGGCATATCATGATAAGAAGATCATCTCACACAACTTTGAACCCAATGATCAGGTACTTCTCTACAACTCTCGTCTAACATTGTTTCCTCGAAAGTTGCGTTCTCTCTGGTCAGGTCCATTCACTGTTAAGGAATCTAGACCACACGGAGCTGTAATCTTGATGAATTCTAAAGGCGAGGAGTTCACAGTCAATGGGCAAAGGGTGAAACATTACTGGGCGAAAGCTGAGATTCCAAAAGGCAACATTATCCATCTGGATAATCCACCCAACGCCTAATCGCAATACAGTCAAGCTATTAACGTTAAACGAGCGCTGAGTGGGAGCAACCCACTGTAGGTTAGTTTTCGTTTCTTTTGGGTCTTTATCCTTGTGTCTTTTGATTTTTTCTGGTTTTTGTATGTCAGGGCCGTATTAAACAAGTTTGTAGAAATAAGTGTCGGTCGACATTACCATGATGTCGGTCGACACCATACTCGAGAACACGGATAGAAATCGATCATGCTCGATTAAGAGCAAATCGATGTCGACTATAACCTAATGTCGCCCGACACTGGCTGTGTGTCGGTCGACATCGATTGCGACCACAAGTAAGGTTTCCGTTCTCTCAGTTCTCGATCACTTATACCTATTTCTTCCGAACCCAAGCCGCGATTGAACTGGGGACAGTGCAGTCTAAGTGTGGGGGAGGTAGTTACTGACAATGTGTTTTGTTTTCTTAGAGTCAGTCCCTTGTTTTCACTTGTTTTCAAACTGGTTTTATTGAGTCAAAATGTGTATGAAACTATGATTTTTTGAGGAAATGTTTCGCTGGAACAGGAACTAAGTAACCATTGGACAGACTTGCAGCAGCTCTATGACTATTAGAAAACCCCAAACGGATAAATTTACCAAGGACACCCTTATCTAACTAGGTATTCAGAGGATCCATCACTAACTTCACCTCTAATCCTGACTTATTTTCTCACTTAGGGACTTGGTATCTCTGGATCGGATTCCTTTGATGTGTTGAAACAGCCTATGATCCTGTCTAAGTATGGTTTCTGATTTTCCCCTTCTTTGAAAGTAAAAGTAAAAAAAAAAAGATTAAAACTGAGGATAAGCTAGTAGCTTCGAAGTGGTCACAAGAGTGGTAGAGACCCCTATTACCTCATGTGCATCCATGGAAACATGTCCAAAGTTACACCCCGAATAAAAAGGGAAGAGCACTGATAGAAAAAATAAAATGATACCCATTAGGGAAAAATCAGTTGCTAAGGGAGAAGGGAAAAGAAAGGAACCAGAAACCGACAGTTTGGTGGTCAGTACTGACTGAGTTGAGTCCATGTGTCCTCTGATCGATAATCCCTCTGTGAGACTGCACCTAATTGTATACAGAGGTTAGTGTGGTGAACTTGAATATCCCAATCTGATTGTGGAGTTTACTTGGGACAATTGCTAATTGTGGGGGAAGTATATTGTGGTCTTGAAATCTGTAGGAAAGTTTTCAGTGGCTTACTAAGTGAATGTGAATGCGAAACATTCCTAGGACGAAATGAGTTTCTGAATTTTAAAACCTCTTTCTTATGATTTAGTTCTTTTACTTGCTTGAGGGCAAGCAAGAGCTAAGTGTGGGGGAGTTGATATATCATGGTTTTTCTAGGTTTTCAACCATGATCTAGTTGTGTATATTGAGTCTTTAACCTGGTTTTTCGAGTCTATTGAGTCTTCTACAGGTAGGCTTGCGTTTGGAGCAAATAGCAGGATTATAGGACGTTTCTGGTGATTTGAGCAGAGAGCTGAAGTTGGTGTCTCGGCCACGAGTGGATGTCGACCGACACCCACCTTGGTGTCGGTCGGCAATGAGCGCGACAGAGTCTGATACGCCAAGTTGAAGATGACTTTTGAAGAATTGCAAAAAGACCCAGAAGTTTCTCCTAATTCTAATCTAGTCCCAAAATGTGTTTATGAGTTTAATTAGGTTTTCCAGACTCATTAATAATGATCTTGTTCTTACTTTTGTTCTTTCTTGGAGATTGAGAGATTTGTGCCAAGGGGCTGTTCTTGCTACTTGTAACCTTTGAGAGAAGGATTTCGAACCCCTTTACTTATCTATTTAGTCTTTTGGTTTTCTATTCAATGATGTGTTGTTATTCTGATAATATGTCTGAGTAGTAACCTAGTTAGATTTAGGAATTCTCATAGGGCTTTATGCATGTTTAGATAACTGATTGATTGGATTCTAAACATATTCGTTCATCACCTAAGTTGTGCTTAATACCGAATTCTGAACTGATCCCCTAGGATTTAGATCTGAGAATATTAACTTAGCACGAGAGTGTCAGTTATAATCTGAATAAACTTAGTGTGAGCAATTTGACTAGATACAAAGAGATTTGGTTTAGGAGAATTGTGAACTGAAGAACTTGTTCTTAATGCTTGTTTAGAACTCTAGGATCGCAAAGAGATTTGGATCGCTAGGTTGCTAGATATAGAAACAATCTCAACGAGAGTTGGATTGTTTAGTATTGTGTTTCTAGTTCTTGAACTCGAGCTTAATCTGAATACGGTTAGTTAGATATCTAGCATTGTATGATTCCTGAGAACTTCCTAAGTCTGACGCCTTTCTCCCATTGAAAACACTTCTAAGTTTACTTGCTTTTGTTTACTGCTTTCTCTTGGTTGGCTTAGCTTAACTGGAGAACATTTAATCTGTCAAGTAAAACTTGAGTCCTTGTGGATACGATACCCTGAAATACTACATTCGCTTAACTGTGCACTTGCAGTAGAATAGGGATTTAATTTGACCCTATCAATACCCAAAAATATATGGGTTTCCTAGGTAGGTCGATCGCTCTTGGGGTTTTTCATTAGTCTTAGATGCATGTCCAGCTCGTTCCAATGGTCACTTAGGGTCATGCATATGTGGTTGTTCCTCGAAAAATCATAGTTTCCTACAATGATTTTGACTCGATAAAACAGACTCACCTAACTATAAGAAAACAAAATACGGTGTCAGTAACTCCCTCCTCCACACTTAACTATATTGTTCGTAGGTTTATCAAGCTTGGGTTTGAAAAAAAAACATATTCAAAACGAGAGAAAACCGATAAAATTAGAATTCTTACCTCCATACGGAATGGGTGTCGACAGACACCAGCCTTAAATCGACACATAATTGGGTTGTGTCGAGCGAGCTTGACAATCGTTTGCCATTCGAGGATGGTGTCGACTGACACCGTATAGGTGTCAAGCAACATTGATCGTAATGACATGTTGTTCTTCATGGTTTTGACACACTAAAAATAGAAAAATAAAAGAAACCAAAATTAAAACGAAAAAAGTTTGTACATATTGACCAATGAGTTGTCTCCCATTAATCGCTTGTTTTTAGTTATTAGCTTGACTCTCCTGGAGGGTTCATAAAAGGAAAAGATAGCCTCTGCGAAAGTCTACTCATCCATGGTAGTGTGTAAGCATGAGCATGTGAGCTACCAAGTACTAATGGAGAACTAGGATGGGAGCGAACCTTGTGTGGGATAGAGCATTTTCCTGCATTTACATTAATGTGGTTAGGAGGTGAATGGCGAGAGGATACATATCTTTGATTTGATGGAAGTGCGATGTTTGGAGCTTTTTGCTTAATAGCAGTTTGAGGTTTAGAAGATGTTAGAGTAGGTTAATGACGAACCACCATCTTCTCTTCTCCACTATTGATCACTTTGTTCTCACTAATCTGAATATATGGCTCAACCTCAAACCTTGAAGGTCTGTCCCTCAATGGTGGATCTCCACAACTTGTGTATCTTGAAGTGCATAGGCTTATCTCTCATGTGGAGATCAATCAAACTGCGCCTCACATCAATAACTGCTCCAGCTGTAGCAAAGAAAGATCTGCCAAGTATCAGAGGGTCATAACTCTAGGGAATGTTATCAAAGGCTTGTAGATTCGTTCTTGGACTTTTATAGGCCTCTGTCCACGTCCAGGGTTGGCATCGACCGACACCCAAGCTGTATTGGTTGACACTGTCTTCACAGAAGAAGGATTTAGCTTCGCTTTTTATGGGTGTCGACAAACATCAAGCGGGTGTAGATCGACACATGCCTCTTCGGTCGAAAATAATTTTTATGTGTCAATCTTAGTCGATTTTGCTCCGTCAAAAATAAAAATCCGTTCTGTTAAAGGAGGGTGTCGACCGACACCAAGGAGATGTCGATTGACATTGACGATTGGCACCACTTGTTCAATGTCGAGCAAGATTGATTTCGGTCTGTCACATATCTAAAACTCGGATTTTTCTATTGGGTGTCGACCGACACCGTGTTTGCAGTCCAAGAATATCTCATAGCTTCAAGTGCAGCTTTTGTGACTTCACCCTGATCATATCTCAGCTTGATTTCCCTCTCTAAAAAGATCGCATTGACGTACTTCTTCAGATTCATCTCAGATTTTCCTGAAGGGGATCCATGTTGCCTTTTCACGGAACCAGAAACTTGAGCTAGTTATGTATCGAGCTTCTTCACATGAGTGTTCAGCGCATCAAACTTTCCTTTCAAGTCTTCATAAAGGGCATTGATCTTCTTATTTAAATCGACGGTGGTCTTTTTCTCACCTTCAAGCAGCTGCTCCATTGTAGATTTCATTCTACTCTCATTGTTTGGTGCAGAAGGTGATTGGTAATAAAAAGAGTCATAATTCTTTTGAAGTGAGATGTTCTTCTGGAATGATCTCTTATACATGGACTTTGGAATGTAACCAGAAGAGTTCATGTTCCCCTGTTGATTCTCATATCTCTGACCCCGAAAACCAGTTCCATGTATGTAATTGACATTCTCACACTCAATTGGCTCAAAGTCTCTACCTCTACATCAAACTTTACTAATTTCTTGCCAACTAGAATCCTGTGAACATAATCCAACTTCGTCTTCATCTTAGCCATATAAGCTCCATCAATACCTCCTGCTAACTGCTTTCTTTTCAAAATCAGCATTATTGGTGTCATTATTAGTCGTCAAGTTCTCAATCAACTCATATGCTTGTTCTGAGTACCTTGTATTGAAGTTTATGTTACTATCAGCATCCAAGTCCATCTGATACCTCCAATCAACACCTCTGAAGAAAATTCCAGCAGCTGAACTTCATAAAAACCATGATGTGGAGATTTATGTTGAAACACTCTGAAACGCACCCACGCAGCCTTAAAGGCTTTAATAGGACCTTGTTTGAACTTGGAAATCATGTTCCTCATATCCTCTTATCTCGCATCATCATAGTAGTTTCGCAGGAAAGCCCTCTTAGTTGCATCCAAGGTAGTCAGTGATCATGGTAGTAACTGCTTTAGACAATAAGTTTCGTCTCCAACAACAGAGTGTGGGAAGATCTTTCAGAATAGATAGTCATAATTGACTACATTGTACTTCATGCTCATCACCAAATCTTCAAATCGCTCAATTTGATCCATGCGATGCTCATGAGACAATCCACAAAAAATATGTTGTCCCATAAGGGTTTAGTAGGAAGTCTTAAGCTCAAAGTCATTCCTCTAAAACGTAGAAAGTCTGATGGTAGCCATATTCACCTAAAACTCATCGGGCCTGTTATAGTCACCAATGTCCTTCCTCCTTGTGCAGAAGCATGCGGCTCACCCCCTGCTAATTAAGCCATGTGAACTCAATGGCTTAAGGTTCATGAATGATGTTTCCTGCAACATCCAATTTATGTCCATGTTCGTTGCGCACATGACCCTTACAATCGCAAAGAAAACAGTGTTTATCAGGTATTAATACCATGTATTGCATCATTGTGACTGATTTATTCGTTGTGCCATTCGTACGTCTTAACTTTCCAAGCTCTTGATTAGGAAGAAACAAAAGCTCGTTGTCCGGATTAGGAATGCATGTCAAATACACAAAACAAAAAGATATAACAATGTAAGTAAATAGAATATAAAACCTTAGTTGAAATTCTAAACTTAAATCTATTGGTAAATAACAGAGTCCTAGAGCAACAACGCAAAAAACTTAATAAGTCTAAATTTTATCCCTAACGATATAATTGCAAGTGTACAACAACAAATCAATTGTAGTACGTAGGGTATCGAACAATGAACCTCAGATAACTCAGCATATTATTCTTTATAAAATTAATCTAAGAAGAATATGGTGAAAGAAATAAGCAATGCGAAATAAAAAGATGTAAATTCAATAAGAAAAAATGCCAAGTCCAAGAAAGTTCTTGGAAAAATCAATCAATCATGATCCAAACTATCAATGATCTAGAACTCGAAACACAAAGTTATAACAAACAAACTCTTGTTGAGAATATTAACTTTGTCTAACAAAAAAAAAATCCAAATCTCTTTACAAACCTCGAAATCTAAACATGCATTAATTCCAGGTTCAATTTTTTCATAACTTAACTAAAAAAAATCTCTTTGTGAGAAGCTAATTTGCTCACCTAGATTTTTCCTAGCTAATTAATCAGCTCTCCCTGCGCCAATCAACTTAAATCAATAATCTAATTGACCAGTTCAGATTTAGAAGTTATGAATCTCGTTTAATCAATCAACCTAATATTCCATAAAATCCCTAAACCTAACAAGAGAACTACTCAGACATGAAAATTGAATCAAAAGACATGTTGAACAAAAAAATTAAAAAGATAAAAGAGTGAAAGAAATTGGGGTTCGAAATCTTCTATGTCGAAGTACAAAATCAGCCCCTAAAAGCTCCAATCTCTTTAAAACTAAAAGTAAGGTAGCATAAACAATGGTATAGAAACTTAATTATAATCTAAAACACGATTTTGGTCTTCGAAAATATGGGAAACTCTTGGGCTAAAATGCACATATCTAAGATCTATAATTTGTACGTGCAGAATTTATGTCTAGAGATAGTGTCGACCGACATCAGGTGTAGACGTATCCACTAACCTCTGTGAAATTAATATGTGCTGCAGAATTACTCCAAAAGCTCCAAGAATCTCATATAAAGCTTCAAATGTACCTAGACCTGCAAAAACTCTAAAAAAACTTAAAAACACCTAACATACTCTATATTAGAACTTATATCATGGCTTAAAACCCCGAAAATCTATGATATATCAGCTGCTAATGGAGCTTCTGATTTTGTTCCCAACACTGAAGGAAACCCTCATGTTATCCCTTTAACTTCTAAGGCTGCCAGCTGACTGCTTCTAAGAACATTTCTCAGCCTATATCTCCATAGAACATTTCACTTAAATGGAGTGCCTATTGACTTGCGACACCACACCAGGATGGACTAAGTCTTGTGGCAGGGCATGTAGGAGATCCTAAGGAAACAGACGAATTCACAAAAAAACTTAGTATGTTTGACTCTTTCCCACATATAGGTGGACGGTTATCTTATTATGCCCCTTCCTTTTGTGAGTTGATTTGAGAGAGTGGTGAAGTGGTTGAAGTTGAGATCTTTTACATGTAGCTTCCGCCAACAAGTTGTTAATGTAAAGCACTGGGTCATATTTCTCGGAATTGTCTGCAACTTTTACCAGTCCCCAAAGGGCTATCTACTACTGCAAAAACTCCAACATATGTTCCAAAAAATAAGTTTCTTCCCACAAGTCAACAAGTTCCTCTACTATCACTTCATAAAGATAGTGAATTCAAAGTTAAATCAAAATGTTATAATTGATATATGTGAATACCAACGATGTGACCAATCTCAAGCTTCTGATATTTTGGATTGTTGCGCAAGAGGAGACAAATACTGGTGAGTTGGAAAATTTAAATGACATTCATTCTAAGACGGTTTAACCTTTAAAGCTCATTCCTTACTCTAAATCTCTCATGCCTATTCCTACATCGTCTATTCCTTTAGCTGTAGCTCTTCCAGCTACGATTATACCTTTAGGGGATCCTTTCCCATACAGTCCTCTTGTTTCCACAGAAAAGTCGTCATTAAAACGCTCTCGCTCTTGTTGGTACTGGATTTCTCTCTAGGAAATCCGGCCCATTAACAGACAAGACAGAGGCCCATGATTACGAGCCCATTCCAGAATCAAAGACAGACAAAAGAGCTGACTCCTTCGATGGGCCCAAGCGAAATAAACGCCCCAGCAAGGCCCAGACGATGCCGAAGCCGGAGACGATCGAGCTCGAGCTCGGCAGAAGATGACGTGGAGATAGAGCGACCCGGTCTTCGCCAGTTCAACTGATCCGCATAAATCTCGGAGATCGTTACGATGACGAGGACGAAATATCGGGACGAAGAGATCAGAGTCGAGACTATTTAAGAAGAGAAGTGGCGACTCATTAAAGATATTCCAACCTAGGCTAAGAACACTTCGATTAGATAGCTCGATTTTATACTTTGTACTCTCTTCTCGATTGTGTTTGTTCTATCTCGACGATCAATCTCAATAAAGTCTTTGATTCATAGGAAACTATACCATTTCTATATCCAAAAGTCCAAATCCACGAATACAAATTCTTAGTGTGAATCCCGGATCTCACATTTGGCGCCGACTGTGGGGACATTCTATAGCCTTTCCTATCTTAAGAATCAGATCCTAAATCCGATAGATCGAGATGAATCCCGACCAAACTGGCTCTCCCAGCGCCACACCACCAGTTGACCGCCCTCAAACGGTCGACAACGTTCCTCAGAACACTACCGGGGTAAGAAACATGGGTCAGACCGACGGCGTGTTGACGAGCTTTGCCTCAGTCTCCACGACCTCGGCACCAGCCGGCTCCGTCGCTCAAACAATCGCGACGAGCCAGACTCCGACAAATATTTTGTCAGGAACTAATGATCCGAGCAGAAACTAGGTGTGGATGAGAAATGACTCAATACCCACCCCAGGAGGTGGATCTGGAGTAACCAGACCCAATTCGCCACTACCTTCTGCTCCACAGAGACAAGGGCCAAGCGATCTTGCCGAGATCCGTTCGATGTTAAGCCTGTTGGTAGATCGAACGAGAAACAACGAGGCAAGCGCAAGGGCCCAAGAGATCGGGAACCGTTCTCTGGCAGCGCAGCTCGATGAACAAGAGCGGCGTCTGAACGCCCGTCTTGAAGAGCTCGCCAGTCAAAGCCAAGGGGGCAGACCAACGCGAACTCCCATAAGTCCTCCACCGTGTACCCGCTTGGACTTCTCCCAGGTAGTAACTCCTCCGGGAACGTCGGGAAATTTCGGCAATACGTCAAATAGCGGCTTCCGCCCTACAATGACCCCTATCGCGATACCGACCCCATTTGGTTCGAGTTCAATGGTCACAGATCCAACCGGATCAAGAAACCGACCATTACCCGGGCCACCACCTTTCCCGAGTAACTCTAACATCCGACCGAGGCAACTAGGAGGTTCTGCCTTCGCCTCGAGCTCGGGACTCCTTAACGGATTAAACTCAGTTCAGTTCCGAACACCCCAGGTCGATCAGACGAGGTCGATCCCAACGATCGATCTCCTCGACCCCATTTTTCCGGAACAAACGTCAGGACATGCACAAGCCTAATTCGCACCCGCAGAGGGCGATGAACACGATATGCTTAGACAGTACTTCGAGCAGGCTAAGGCCCAGTTCAATAGTCTGAGCTCGAAAGTTCACATGGCAACAAGCGCGGCTCCTGACATCGATCGAGTGATCGAGAAAACACAACAAACGCCGTTCACAGATCGGATCGCGTTTGCAAGGATCCGAGAGATCAAGAAAACTAAGTTTCCAGAATTCTCTGGGAAATCAGACCCGAAAGCCCACATCAGGGCATTCCGACTAGCGATGGCAAGGGTGTACCTTACCGATGAGGATAGGGAGCCAGCCTTCTGCAGGCTCTTCGCAGAAAACCTATCGGGCTCTGCCCTAGAATGGTTTGCCGGACTGGAAGAAAGGTCCATCGACAACTTCACCCAGTTCATGATGGCTTTCCTCAAGCAATACTCATTTTTCATCGAGGAAAAGACTACTGAGGCAGCCCTATTTGGCGTCTCTCAAAAACCCGACAAAACACTTCGCTCGTACATCGACCGATTTAAGGAAATAAAATCCAAAATCGCGAACCCACGAGACGAGGTAGCTATAGAAGCATTGAGACGAGGACTATGGTTCTCAACCAGATTCCGCGAGGAAATAACAGTCCGCGAACCTCAAACGCTCGATGACGCCCTCCATCGCGCATCGGCCTTTGCTCGCCTCGAGGACGAAACCAAGGCCCTCAGGGAAAAACACCGGAAAGAAAGGAACCCGTCGGGCTCGTAGAATTCGAACTCGAAAAAGGATTCCCGTAAATCAGGGAACGTCAATGCGGTCGAGAGCCCAAAGAACTCGAAAAAATTCGAGTTCGACAAAGAAAAATTCTGTGATTTCCACAATAAAAGAGGACACTCGACCGAAGATTTCTATACTCGAGCTAAAGCAGAGGCTCAAAAACAAGAGTCCGAAAGCAAAAAAGACTCTGAAGTCGAGGAGGAAACTCTGTCCGACAAAAAGGAAAACAAACATACCAAGGAGTCGAACTCCAAAAAGCACTCTCAGAACAAACGGGAACGGTCAAAAGAGCCAGAATCTCCCGAAACACTCCCTCAAGGGTCGCGGAAGCGAGTCGAGTTCATCCTCGGCGAGCTTAACCTGAGCGGCACTCCGGGAGGTTCGGCGCTATCCCCGCCTCCGGCTCCTGCCAAAAGTTTACGCTCATGAATCAATCTCCCTCGTCTCTGCGGGGGGGGGGGGGGGGGGGGGGGGTGTACGGGCTAGACCCCCTAAACGAATCGACTTCATCTTCGGTGGCTCCAAGCTTTGCCGCGACTCAGTCAATTCGATCAAAGCTCTTCAAAGAAGAGTCAAGACCGACAGAGGGGGGGGAAACCCCAATGTTGGGTCCTGACCACGAAATCATTTTCTACGAGAGCGAGACAAGTAATCTCGACAAACCACACGACGACGCCCTCCTCGTTTGTCTAGTAGTGGGAGATGTCGAACTCTCAAGGATAATGATTGACACAGGAAGTTCAGTAGATGTCCTCTTTTACGACGCGTTCAAAAAGATGGACTTCAACGACTCCGAGATTGTGGAAGAAAAGACACCACTAGTAGGTTTCGCTGGCGAGACGACATACTCGATGGGCTCTGTCTTCGCCCCAGTAATTGCTGGAGGAGTTCGGAGAATGACGGAGTTCGTCATAGTAGATCGGCCAGCTCCCTATAACGCAATCCTAGGTCGACCATGGATATACGACATGAAAGCGGTACCATCGACCTACCACTAATGCGTAAAGTTCCCGACTCCCAAAGGGATCAAAACCATTTACGGAAGTCAAAAGATTTCCCGTCATTGCTACATGAACGGATACAAGCAGATCGAGAAATCCCCTGCGTAGCAATTACAGAAAGAGGAGGAGCTCGCCACCATGCAGACCAAAAGGTCGAACAACCCCAGTCAAATAGGACCCCCAAAGGACCTCACGACTCAGGTCTGCATAGACGATGCTCATCCCGAAAGACTCGTTGGCATCGGAATCGACCTATCAGAGCCGGTTAAGAATGAACTGGTCTCTTTTCTCAAACAGAACGTTGACTCCTTCGCCTGGTATTCAGCAGACATGAAAGGGATAAACATCGACGTAACCAGCCACGAGCTGAATGTCGACCCAACCTACAAACCGGTAAGACAGAAACGTCGAAAACTAGGTCCTGAGTGGGCCAAAGCCGTCAACGACGAGGTCGATCGGTTATTAAAAATCGGATCGATCAGAGAGGTCAAGTACCCCGACTGGCTCGCGAACCCCGTGGTGGTTAAGAAAAAGAACTGAAAGTGGAGGGTCTGTGTAGACTTCACGGATCTCAACAAAGCATGTCCAAAGGACAGCTTCCCACTTCCGCACATCGACCGACTGGTCGAGGCCACCGCTGGACATCAGCTGCTATCCTTTATGGACGCGTTCTCAGGGTACAATCAAATATTGATGAACCCTGAAGACCAAGAAAAGACTTCGTTCATAACGGATCGAGGCACGTTCTGCTACAAAGTCATGCCCTTCGGACTGAAAAACGCAGGAGCAACTTACCAACGCCTCGTCAACAAGATGTTTTCGGGACTCCTAGGCAAAACCATGGAAGTCTACATCGACGATATGCTGGTAAAATCTTCCAGGTATGAGGATCACATCCCCCAACTAAAAGAATGTTTTACCATTCTCAATAAATACGGGATGAAACTCAACCCAGCAAAGTATACCTTCGGGGTTCCCTCAGGAGAATTCCTTGGTTACTTAGTGACCGAAAGAGGGATCGAAGCGAACCCCAAACAGATCGCGACGTTCATAGAGATGAAATCTCCCAGGACAACGCGAGAAGTCCAGCGCCTAACCGGCAAAATAGCTGCTCTGAATCGCTTCATCTTAAGGTCGACTGACAAATGTCTACCCTTCTATCACTTGCTCAAAGCAAACAAAAAGTTCCTTTGGGACGAAAAGTGCGAAGAAGCTTTCACTCAGCTCAAAGCTTACTTAAGCGAACCACCCATACTGGCGAAACCAGTAGAAGGAGAACCCCTTTACCTCTACCTAGCTGTCTCGACGGCAGCAGTAAGTGGAGTCCTAGTTCGCGAGGAACAAAACGAACAACGGCCGGTGTATTACATCAGTAAGACCTTGATCGACGCTGAAACCAGATACCCCGCCATGGAAAAACTCGCCTTAGCGCTAGTAACATCAGCTCGGAAACTCCGACCGTATTTTCAATCGCACTCGATCGTAGTGATGACCTCTTAGCCACTGAGAACCATCCTTCACAGTTCAAGCCAGTCAGGACGATTGATCAAATGGGCTATCGAACTTAGCGAGTACGACATTGAATACAAAGCTCGAACATGCCTAAAAGCGCAAGTACTGGCAGATTTCATAATCGAGCTCCCTCCGACTATAGAACTCGACCCGACTTCGGCCCAAAGATGGAAACTCTACGTCGATGGAGCTTCCTCAAGGTAAGGGTCCGGAGTCGGAGTGAAATTAGTCTCCCCAACGGGTGAAGTACTAGAACAATCGTTTAGATTGGGCTTCGCCGCATCGAATAACGAGGCAGAATATGAAGCGATAATAGCCGGGCTCAGACTCGCGATAGCCGTAGGAGCCCGGGAAGTAAACGCCTTCAGCGATTCCCAACTAGTCACGAGCCGAAATCATGGCGACTACGAGGCCAAAGACGAACGAATGGAAGCATACCTACGGGTAGTCCATACATTGGCCGAACAGATCGAATTCTTCGATCTAACACGAATCCCACGAGGTGAAAACACCGCAGCCGATGCCCTGGCCGCATTAGCATCGATATCAGATCCTAACCTCAAAAGGATCATACTAGTCGAAGGGATAGAAAAACCAAGCATCGACATAGCCCTCAAAGCCCTGTCCTTGAAAGAGGACGGGCCCGCTGTGAAGGACGATGTCAAGCACAAAGAACGTCCTGGGGGCACTAGTAGCGACATCATCGAGATTGATGATGATCGCGATCCTAGAAACGCCGTGTACGTCGCGAACGTCCCCGATGGACCAATTCAAACCGCATCCACTAGTCAGGGACCTGAGCCTAACGACAACGAAGATTGGAGGACTCCGATCATTCGGTACATCACAAATGGCGAAGTTCCCGACGACAAATGGGAGGCGCGGAAACTCAAAACACAGAGTGCAAGGTACTGTGTCACACAAGGAGAGCTCTTTAAAAGGAGCCTCTCCGGACCTTATCTTAAATGCCTTGACAAAAGGCAAGCCCTAGCCGTGATTACACAAACACATGACGGATCCTGCGGAAGCCATTCCGGAGGACGAGCATTGGCCGTGCGAATCAAAAGGCAAGGCTACTATTGGCCGACGATGGCCACCGAACGCGAATCTTTCTCCAACAAGTGCGATAAATGCCAAAAGAATGCCCCAATTATCCACCAAGCGTCGGAGAAACTCTCCTTTATCTCATCACCATACCCATTCATGCGATGGGGAATGGACATCGTGGGACCGCTGGTCGCATATGGCAAAAAGAAAGCTACACACCTGTTGGTGATGACGGACTACTTCACCAAGTGGATTGAAGCAGAGTCATACCAGAAAATTAAGGACGTTCACGTTAAGGAGTTCGTCTGGCGAAACATTGTTTGTCGACATGGACTACCCCACGAGATCGTCACCGATAACGGATCTCAGTTCATATCAAATACGTTCAAAGAGTTCTGCAGAACTTGGAACATAAAGCTGACTTACTCAACGCCACGCTACCCCCAAGGGAACGGGCTAGCAGAAGCAGCGAACAAAGCGATTATGAACGGTCTCAAGAAAAGGCTCAACGAGTGCAAAACAACCTGGAGTGACGAACTCCCAGCCGTACTCTGGGCCTACCGGACTACCCCCCGCAAATCCACTGGCGAGACTCCCTTCTCGCTGGCTTACGGAATCGAGGCGGTAGTACCAGCTGAAATTCTCGTGTCAAGCATTTGCAAGGAAGAATGCCCACGACAAGAGGAACTTAATAACAAGATGATAACTGACGAGCTCGACCTCGTCGACGAAAGAAGGAACCTCGCATTAGCTCGACTCCAGAATTACCAACAAGCCGCAGCTCGCTACTATGATTCCCGAATCAAAACTCGAAGGTTTCAAGTAGGAGAGCTCGTCTTGCGGAAAGTGTTCGACCATAAAAAGGAAGAACACGCTGGAAAATTAGGAGCAAAGTGGGAAGGTCCTTACCAGGTCACCGACGTCGTGAAGGACGGGGTCTACCGACTTAAATCGGTAGAAACCCAGAAACCTGAGCTACGACCTTGGAACATCATCAACCTCAAAAAGTATTTCCACTAGGAGTACATCAACATAATCGAACTACGAAATGGCTTGATCCCCTTAAAAAGGGTACGTAGGCAGCTCGACTTCGAGCGCAGCTGCCCCCCAAAAAACAAAGCTCACGCCGAGCTCAACAGCTTCTGACGAAGTTACACCGACTTATCTTTGTGAAATCAAAATAAGTCCCTTAATCCAATGCTTCTTTCTGTCGTAAAAGTTAGAATCATTGCGAAATACCTTGTCGTAACATTCCCAAAACAAAAGATATGAAATTATCTCTTCCGAAACGAAGGATATGAAATTCTCTTCTAAATCAAGGCGATATGAAAGTATCCCTTCCGAGCGACCTGAAATGGCCTCTCCCAAAGTCAAAAGACATAAAATTCTCCCGACCTTATACAGCTCGGAAGAACTAGAGGGCCACCCTCTCCCGTTAAACGAAAACGTCGAAGTCGAGGCAACCGACCACATGAAAAGACCTCCGCGCACAACGAACCTTTGTAAGTTTACCCCGATTTATCTTTCCCGTTAAATATTACACTCGTACTGCACACTACGAAAGAACCCGAACTCAAGTACGAACGACCGAGTCGTGAAGGTACTAAAACAGTAAAGTCTATGCTAAGGCATGTAAGACTCAAAAAGAAATTCATTAAAAGGAGGACACAGTGTCCTCGAGTACCGACACCAAAACAAAGCCCCCTCGGGCAAACAAATGTTTTTTCTAAAAAAAGACATATCAAAAAGCCCCTTAGGGCAGCATTAGAACAATCAAAATTGCCGCGAGTGCGAAGAAGCCTCATCTCCAGCCTCCGCCTGATCGCCGGTAGATGCAGTCGGGAGACTTGATCCAAATTGATCAGGGCGGGGAGCAACCGGTGGCGGAGCATGCGCCAAAATGACCGAGTCACTCGACACGGCCGGCAAGTTCAACTTGCCAACACTAAAATCAGAGACCGCTGCGGCGTTCATCTCTTCCATGGCCGCCCTCTTCTGGTCGGCCAACCTCAGAACTTCCCGAGTCAGGTCAAGCTCGCCGGAAGCAAACTCCGCGATGAGTTCGATATTGGCCAGGGTTTCTTGGAGGCGAATCTCAGCGTTGGTTTCAAGCTTCCGCTTCTCGCTCTTCTCCTTGACCCCTTGAAGGATCTCCAAGTATTCCCCACTCATCTTCTTCTTCGCCTCGTGAGACACAACCTTTATGTCAAAGTCCCTCCCCGCGAGAACTCTCTCCAGGTCGGTTCGATCTTGGGCAGCTCGCATTGTGGCAACTCGACTCGTTTCTTCGGCAGCCAACGCCCGACCTTCGGCCGCCCGGAGCCTCTGAGAAAGGTCCTCCTCACGATTCTCGAGAGCCAATAGCCGGGCTTCTATCCCCACGTACCTAGCCAGTTTCCTTTCATGCTCCTCCTCTCGAGCAAAGGAACCCTGCAGCTCTGCGGTCAAAATACGAGCCGACCTCTTAGCGGCCTCGAGCTCATCTCGCGATCTCTCACGAAGCTCGCGTTCGGACTGGGCCATAAGTCCGTTCGCAGTCTCCAGAAACTACATAAACACACGAATCTCAAAAATCTTTCTTACAAAAGAAAGACAAAGACAAGAACTACGGTCGATACCTTTCCAGTAGCTTCAGCCATCTTGGCATACAAATCGCCAAAGGACGTGTCCCCGACAACTGGAAGCCGAGCCCCTGCGGGTCCGACACGCCTTGACGAACGGGCCACGCCCCCGGGCATCCTGACACTCTCGCTCGAACTGCTCGAGCTCGCCTCCGTATCGATTCTTCGACGCTTCGGTACGGGGGAAGGGTCCCCACCCACACTCTGATCATTCGGACGAGGGCCGCGTAAAGCTGGCTCCCTGGACGGGACCGAGTCCGCCCTCCGAACAACCGGAGAAAAGAGGATCCCCCCTGTCTCCGCGGCCGCATCACGGGCCCCGGAGCTCGGGGGGGATAACCGTGGAAGGGAGAGGAGAATCACACATGGCAAAAAAAAGCGCATTGCTCAAATTCCCGTCCTCCACCCTTTTTGTCAGATCTATGGGGTCCTTTCCGTTTCGGTGACTTCTCGATCTACGAGATAGCTTCTCGTGAGATGGAGTGCTAGCATCCGAACCCACACCGAAGAAGGATGACCTGTAGAATAAAAAAAGGGGGAGAGGAGTTTTTAGACTTTTCCCAAATAATGACGAGCAAAACGTCGCAAGCGGGAGACTCACCCTCTCTTGCCCACTCGAATATACGAAGCGGAGGTCGCACAGTTCGACTCGGAGAGGTCCGACGAGGTACAGGAGGAAAGAGCCGTTCCCGAAAAACCCGGGACCGACCCTGCGGAACCCCTCCTGGATCGACCCTCAGGGCAGCTTGTACACGCTCGACCGTGAAACTGTCCCAGTTAACGGAACCTCTCCTCAGACGGGTTATTAGGGCCTCCGTGGCAGGGTTAAGGTCGAGCGATTCAGGGAACTCTGCAGTACAGAACAAAACCGGTCAGGAATCGAACTGACGCAAAAAAATAATAATAAAAATAGCAGTAAAAAGGATAGACAAAAGTCCTACCAACATCGGAAGCCCACCGCGAGGGAACGACCGAGCAGTCGAACTCCCCAACCGAGTGGTGGGTCGTCCTAAAGAAAAAATATTGGTCCCTCCATCCTTCCCTCAGCGGGAGACCGTCCAGGATCCACCCAAACCGGGGGGAAAGACGATACGACCCCGGAAAGCGGGAATCTTGCTTCACCGAGCAAACCCGCATTAACTCCTCGGGACCGAACTCAATCCCTTCCTCCGCAGCCCTGACTCCGAGTCCGATAACGTACCGAACGAAGTTCGGCATCATCTGATAGAAAGCCATCTGGAGTTGGGCCAGCACCAAGAAGACGAGGCGGGGAATGGGAAAGAAGAGCCCACATTTTTCGAAATACGCGTAGGAGGCGCAGCAGTAGCCCTCTACGACCGTTTCGGGGGATACCGCCGAAGAAGGGATGACGATTTCAACTTCCGTTGGAATCCGGCAAAGCGCCCTCAATTGCTGGATACGGTCCACGGTTAACGAAGACGGCGGGTGCGGTCCGAAAGATCCCGCCGCCGCGCTCGTACTCGCTCCCGCAGGATCCCTAAAAGCCATGAAAGAAAATGGAAAGTTCTTGAAAAGAAACTTTTTCTCTGACGACAGAGGAAGTATGGGGAAAAAGTTCGAACAAGGAAGAGACATATTAAAAGTAAGGAAGCAAAGGATTTCCTTCAAACAATGCGAATGATTATTTATATCAAAGATTGTGCGCAGTATCGTCCGTTCGACTCCTTACTCGCATTAATTACTGAGAGAATCGAGATGACTGGGACTCCTCGCTTCCCTCTCGCCAGCCGTTGATCTGATACAAATGCGCAGTAATTAGGTCACTTCACCAAAAAGAACGAGCCCGAGAAGACGCTTCGCGATCTTCGAATCTGAGTCGTTGACGATCGACCAGATCTACGGTGAAAGGTGAGATTCTCAAAACCTATACACGCAATGACTGCAGACGCGCTGATAAGCAGTTCAGCCCGTCTCACGCGCTCGCTCCGAACCATTGGATCGAAACAAGATCAACGGATGTGGCGAAAATAATCATTAGATTTGTCACCTCCGAGGCACGCACCTCTTCCCAAGAACGTCCACCGCCCATTAACCTCGACTTCTCGAATTCAATGGGCTGGGGGGCTATTGTTGGTACTGGATTTCCCTCTAGGAAATCCGGCCCATTAACAGACAAGACAGAGGCCCATGATTACGAGCCCATTCCAGAATCAAAGACAGACAAAAGAGACGACTCTTTCGATGGGCCCAAGCGAAATAAACGCCCCAGCAAGGCCCAGACGATGCCGAAGCCGGAGGCGATCGAGCTCGAGCTCGGCAGAAGATGACGTGGAGATAGAGCGACTCGGTCTTCGCCAGTTCAACTGATCCGCATAAATCTCGACTGTGTTTGTTCTATCTCGACGATCAATCTCAATAAAGTCTTTGATTCATAGGAAACTATACCATTTCTATATCCAAAAGTCCAAATCCACGAATACAAATTCTTAGTGTGAATCCCGGATCTCACAGCTCTCATCCTTCCTTAAACTCTCCACTCCTCTTTATTTTGCTAAATATTCTATTACTACTATAAGTATATCTCTTTCTTCTATACGTGATATTATTATATTTACTTTAAAACTTCTTTTGGAGGCACTCTTTTTCTCTTCTAGAGAGCCCTCAGCTACTTCCTTATGAATACAAAAGATTTTTTTTTGGAATGTCTGAGATTTAAATATCCAGATAAGCATAAACCTTTTGTCAATGGCTTAATAGCCACAATTCCATTTTTGTGCTCTATTAGAAACTCCCATAAAAGTTCTTAGTTTGAAATCTCTTATGTTTAAATTGTTGTGATAACCGAGATGGTCACGAGGTTGATATGCGCGTCTTGCTAGAGAGTTGACGTGCTCGGTCCGAAGGAGCTAAGTTGTTCTTGAGAGAGAACCGACTAGATTCAGAGATAAGCAAGAGTAAAAGTAATGCTCGGGATGAACGAGGAGAAGATTGTGTTCGGGGTTCTTCGTTGAGAGTGATATGCTCGGTAACGAGCGTAGTTGGTATTCAGATCCCCGAGTAGGTCGAAAGACGTGCTCGGTTTACAATTCGGGAAATTGACTCTAGAGAGAGAAAGTAGTGAGAAGTGCACAAATCCCAAAAAGTTACATTAATGTACAATGACGGCTCCTATTTATAGTAAAGTACGATCGGACTTTCTACAGGCCGTTGACCGCTTGTCGAGTTTGGGCCGTACTTGATGACGTGATGGGCCGAACTATACATTCCTTTGTCTGCTAGTGTAGCCGAGCTGACTTGCTGTTGTTTGGCTGAGCCGAGCTGACTTCCTGTTGTTCAGCTGAGCCGGACCGAGCCGATGGCGATGGGCTTGGTTCGAGCGCGTTCGATTGGGCTTCTGTTTCTCTACTGGGCCGTTTTGCTTTTGTTGGGCCGGCCCTTTTGTATCAAGGATAAATCCTGGGCCTTCTAAGTGGGTGGGGTGCTAAACCCACCTATAACAGTAAGCCCCCCCCCCCCCAGTTCGTCGATTTTCATGATATTTGGAATCGACAAATTTGAAGATGCCTTAGTTGGGCCGGGATTTATTCGATATAGGCATGGTCGGCTGGCTTTTGTTGTTTTCTCTTTGGGGAGTTCGAGGGTTTCTTGGAAAACGGCGAGATACTGAAGAGTCATATCTCGAAGCTGATGATGATACCTATAACCGTCGGAAGCTGAAGAGTTGCGTAGGGGTCATCATTGCGCTTGTCTCTTGATCTTCCCGCCTTGCTTATATATTCATCGCGTTGCTCCTCCCGTTTTTCATTTCTCTCCTTCTGCAGGTATTTCGCTCTCCCTTCTCTCTAGACTTTGTTCTCTTTCTCTCTCTAGCTTTTGTTGTTGTACTTGTTTGTAAATCATGAGAATCGACTCCCATTCAGAATCATCTTCGGATCGGGATCTTTACTCGGTAAGGTTATCCGAGGGTAATTCCGCTCAGTCCAGCTCGTCTATCGCTCAACGGGACTCTTTGTCGGGCTCGGCGCGGATGGAAGTTATAGCTCGGGGTTCTGAAGATACTCGGGCTCGGGTTTCGTCGGTTTCGGGTAGCATCCATAGTTTTCGGGTTCCGTACCTGATAGATTCGGAGGACGACGGTGTTCGGCCTTGGTTGCCTCCGTTGGTTCAACCCTTGGGTTCTGCTCCGGTGAAGGCAGAGGCCGTGGCTTTAGTGGATCAGGCGCGGTGTGATAGGATGGTCTCGGAGCCGAGCAGGTCTAAAAAGGCTCGGAAGAACACCAAGCGAACGGGCGTGGAGGGCTCGGAAAAGAAGATGCGTCACCCTCGTCCTGTCCTTCCGACGAAATGCTCGGATGAAGACTTGGATTGGTTGAGGGATAACTGCGATCCTGGGGGCGTTGATCGGCTCGAGCTTCGCCAACATGAGCCGCACGAGAGGCCTTGGGCTTGTCCGGAGGGGTGGATATGCCTGTATGACTTCTGGTTCAAGGATATCCACCTGAGGTTTCCCTTGCCGAGGCTTCTCATTGCCTACTGCGAGGAAAGGAGGATTGCCCTGTCCCAGCTATGTCCTGCGGCTGTTCAGAACTTGGTCGGTACCATGATTTTGGCCTCCGAATGTAGTGTGAACTTGACGACGATTTCGACGAATCCTACAACTGTTGGGACTCGTTATGTCTGTATGAGGACTCGCTTCGGGGAGAAGGTCGTTATAGGAAAACCGTCCAAGGTTGACGATTGGCAAGATCGTTATTTTTACGTTCGGGTCAATTCTGCCTCGGTTCCCGACCCTGGGAGGCCGTATCGGACGTTGTGGAATCATCTTCATGGTAATCTCTTTGCTTTGCTTGTTCCTCTAAATAGACTAACTCATCCTCGTTCTTTATTTTTGCAGATCGTCATTCCTTTGATCTCCCTGCGCCGGATAACTTTCTGTCGGATCTCCATAAGCTTGTTGCTCGGAGTATTCAGAGGTGGCCGGACGTTCACGCTGACCAAGTTAAGCGAGCCGTAGGATATTTGGACGAAGGTTGCTTTCTTCCTATCCTTTTTTTTAGCTCGGTGACGCTTTCTAATCTTTCGAGTCTGTAGGGTGTTGTCTTCGATCTGTTGATTCGTTGGCCGAGTACAATAGCCGTCCGTTCGTTCGATACACAAAAGGAGGGAAGCAGATAGAGGAAACGATGGGCCGCATGGACCTGGAGATCGTAAACTACGTCGAGGAGAACTTCGTCGGTCAGCAGGAAAATCCTGTTATGGAGCAGGAGAATCCTTCCGGAACACAGGTAAATCCTGACGCCCTGGATCCGAATCGACCGTTTTCGCCTTGGGTCGGGGAGGTCCCCTCGGGGATGGTTTTTGTGAACGAGTATCACCGAGATTTGTTTCGTCAGGTGTGCGCGGCGGTGGAGGCGGTTGAGGCGCAGAAGAAAAGGAAGAAGAAGAAGAGGTCGCGTCCCGAGGAGACGGCTGCCGCTGAGCCAGGGGCTTCTCTCGTTCCTGAAGATGGTCGGGAGACCGAGGAGACTGCTGACGTCCCTTCCTTGGTGAGGAAGAAAAAGAAGAAGAAGACTGTTGCTTCCGAGGGACAGATGGCTGATGCCGCCGAGCAAAATGACAGTCTTGGGGCCGAGCCTACCGACGGTGGCGGGACGGAGTTGGCAATTCTTCCCGAGGCTATGGGTACGCAGATTGGGAATGCTGAGTGCTCGAACATTGAGGATGCGGCCCTTTTGGAGCATCCGGGTGATGATCAGGTCCTTGACCAAGGCGAAATGGATGGTCGGGAGGAGGATGAAAATGAAAACTCTCGGGATGATCGGTCCATTCCGGACTTGGACGAGATCGCCGGGTTGACTTTTTTGGGCGGGCCAGGTGAAGGAGCGTTCACGGATTATGGCTTCTCGGTGAGATATGAAGGTTCGAGGCCACTTCTTCGCGATGGGGAAGCTTGCGCGGACTTGCTTCGGCTGATGAGAGATAGTCCTCCGAGATCGCTGCCTCCAGTCACGCATACACACTTCTCCGATCGCAAACAAGCAGTGGCCAAGGATTTCGTTCGGGTGAGTTATCGTTGTTTTTTATTTATTTTATGATTCTGATAAAATCTGGTTTTAACTTAGCTTTCCTGTTCCAGGGTTTCGCCAACTATAACCTGCTTTGTGACGAGTACGAACATAGGGAGGTCGAGCTCGAGAGGGCGATTAGCAGCTTGAAGAGGGAGCTCGGAAAGGCCAAGAGATCAATTACCGAGCTTGAAGGATATCGCGAGGCGGCGGCTGCTACGGAGGCGCTCCGTTGCTCTCTCAAGGTCGAAGAGGAGAAGGTGTCGGCCTTGGAAGCGAAGATTGCTGATCTCTCCACCGAGAATGCTCGGTTGAACGCTGAAAACAGACAGTGCCTGACTGACAGCTCGAACGCTCGAGCGGAGGCTGACGAGTTGATAGTTCGGGTCTCCGACCTGCAGGGTAAGCTTGAATCCGAGTGTGCTCGGCTGAGGTCTTCTCGTACGCGTGAAGTTTTAAAGGAGAATGAGCGCGTGTCGGGCAAAGCACAAGCTCGGCTTTCTAAGATCAAGAAAGCCAACGAGGAGAAAGAGCTCGGGCGGAGGACCCAGATATTGATGAATCAGGCCGCTGCCGTTGCGTCTATGCTGGAGACGTTGGTCAAGGAGGGGTTTGCTATTCCTCCTGATAGGATAGCCAAGGCGCATTCCGATGCTGCTCGTTTTAAGGAGGAACTCATCTCGATTGAGTTCACCGATCTGAAGGATGAAGATTTTACTATGACTCCACCGGGTAGTCCGGGTCGGGCTACTGGAGGCTCTTCGATGTCTGCTCCGGATCAACAGGCTTCGATCGAGAATGAGGATCGAGCTCCCGAGGCTTCTTAAATTTTGCTGTTTCTCTCTTTTTCCTTTTGTAGTGTATCATTGTAATCGTATTCTCGCCTTCGTGCGTTTTTAATGAACTTGTTTTCCTTCTCGTTCCCACTTTTTATTTATGTTTAAGTCGGAACAAATGAAAAGGAGGAAGTGCTCAGATTAGGTTAGATAGTCGATTTTGGCGAGGAGCGAGCAAGGTGCTCGGCTTATCCCGTAGGACCGACCGGGACAGTTATGCGAAACCGTGTTCGTCTTATTTTTTCTGTCAGTCGTCCTTGTGCGGGAACTGGGCCCGGCTTACTTAGTTGTGGGTTTCGAGACTATGCTCGTTGTACCACGGGTCGGGCGCGAGTAAGTGCTCGGCTTACCCCTAAGGTCTGATCGGGACAATGTGCGAGAGCTATGCTCGGCTTATTTACTGTCGATCCGTTCGGTGCGGTTGAGACAAAAAAATTAACTTAATAAAATTTTATTATTGATATAGCTGAGCCTCGTGAGAGGTTGCCTACGTACCCCGAAAGGGGATCAAGCCGATCGTAGTTCACTTTACATATTACTCGAACTCGTGTATAGCGAGCTCGGTTTTGGAGCGAGAGATGCTCGTTTCTTTTTTTTCTTTTTTTTTTTTTTTTTTTTTTGAGCGCGATGCTCGGCTTTTCCGTGAGCGAGATATGCTCGGCCTAGTAGTAGTACCTCTTGAGTTTGTTTGCATTCCAAGAGCGTGGAATGGCTTCTCCCTTCATCGTTACGAGCTCGTATACGCCGGGTCTTACTATCTTTGAGACGATGTACGGACCTTCCCAGTTTGCGCCGAGTTTCCCTGCTCGGTATTCCCGTGTGTTCTCGAACACTTTCCGGAGAACGAGGTCACCTTCCATGAAACGGCGTCCTTTGACCTTCTTGTTGTAGTGTCGGGTGATTTGTTGCTGATAGTTCTGGAGACGTAGGAGCGCTCGGTCTCGTAGTTCCCCTGCTTGATCAAGGCAGTCGATAATCATGATGTTGTTAAGGTCTTCGTGCCCGGGTGCGATACTCAGGCGTATTGTCGGGACACACATCTCGGCTGGGGACATTGCCTCCATTCCGTGAGAGAGTGAAAAAGGTGTCTGGCCGGTTGATGTTCTCGGGGTGGTCCGATGAGACCAGAGAACGCCATCGAGCTCGTCGGCCCAAAGGCCTTTCTTACTTTCCATTCGCTTCTTCAGACCGTCAATGATTGTTTTGTTGGTCGCCTCGGCCTGCCCATTGCCTTGTGGGTACCTCGGTGTTGATTTGCTCAGACGTATTTTCCACCTTGCGCAGAATCCTTCGAACAGATTGGAGATAAACTGGGAGCCGTTGTCGGTTACGATCTCATAAGGGACACCGTGACGGCAGATTATGTATTTCCAAACAAACTTCTGAACGTCGAGGTTTTTGATCTCCGAGTAGGATTCGGCCTCGACCCACTTGGTAAAGTAATCGGTCATTATCAGGATGAATTTCTTTTGATGCGACGCCGGGAGAGGTCCGACAATGTCCATCGCCCATCGCATGAATGGGTAGGGTGTGGCTGCGGTGGTGAGGAGCTCTGCTGGTTGGTGTATGCTCGGTGCATGCCTCTGACATTTCTCGCATCGGGCTACGTAGCTTTCGCAGTCGGCGATCATGGTCGGCCAGAAGTGGCCATGTCGCTTTATCTTTGCAGCTAATGCTCGGCCGCTTGTGTGGTTTCCGCCAGCTCCTTCATGTGTTTGCTCGGTGACCCGCTGGATTTCTTGCCCGTTGATGCAGCGTAAAAGAGCCTTGGATGCACTCCAAAGGAAGAGCTCATCCTTCATTACTACGTATTGCGCACAGCGTGCTTTCAGTCGGCGAGCTGCCCAACGATCCTCGGGAACCTTTCCAGTTAGTATATAGTCCTTGATCTCGTCTCTCCAATCGATAATGTCGGCATGCTCGGGGTTATTGTCCTTGATAATTTCTTCGTTGCTTTTGTGAGCGTTGTCCAGCCCGTCTTCTTCTTCGGTAATGAGAAGTACGTCTTCGTTCGGTGCGATGCTTGGTCGGGCTATGCATTCGACTGGAATGATTCGACGAAGATCGGGGTCTGAAGTCGATGCTAGGGCGGCCAGTGCGTCGGCAGAGGAGTTGTCGCTTCGGGGAATCTTTGTTACCGTGACTGAGCCGATTCGCGCGGTAATTTCCTGGACGAGCTTTAAGTACGTGTCCATGCGCTCGTTTTTTGCTTCGTATTCCCCGTTAAATTGGTTCACAACGAGCTGAGAGTCGGCGAACGCGTCTACTTGCCTTGCCCCTACTACTTCGGCCAGTCGCAATCCTGCGAGCAGTGCTTCGTACTCGCCTTCGTTGTTAGAGGCCGGAAACCCTAGACGGAAGGATTGCTCGATCAGTTCGCCTGTCGGGGAGGTCAGTTTGACTCCAACTCCTGAACCGTTTCTTGATGATGAACCGTCTACGAACAGAGTCCACTTCTCCTTTGGCTCTTGTCCTTCGGCTATGGTGAGCTCGGGTGGCAGTTCGATGATGAAGTCTGCGAGGACCTGGGACTTGGCGCTGGTCCTGGGCTTGTACTCGATATCGTATTCGCTGAGCTCAACTGCCCACTTAGCGATCCTTCCCGATTGGCTCGGGCTGTGCAGTATTGTTCGGATCGGTTGATTCGTTAGGACGACCACCGAATGCGACTGAAAGTAGGGGCTGAGACGACGACTGCCAACGCGAGTTTCTCAAGTGTGTTGTAGCACGTTTCTGCGTCGTCAAATATCTTGCTGGTGTAGAAGATTGGTCTTTGGTCGCCTCGGTCGTCGCGGACGAGCACACTGCTGACTGCCGAGGTTGACACAGAGATGTACAAGTACAGCGTCTCTCCCTCCTCGGGTTTGGCCAGAATTGGTGGGGTGGAGAGGTAGGTCTTTAGCTGTTGGAACGCGTCCTCGCACTTAGCGTCCCATTCGAATTTCTTATTCCCTCGCAAAAGATTGTAGAAGGGGAGACACTTGTCCGTCGACCGTGAGATAAATCTATTCAAGGCCGCGACGCGCCCTGTTAGGCGCTGGACTTCTCTGGTGTTCTTTGGCGATGGCAGCTCGGTGATTGCCGTTATTTTCCTTGGGTTCGCTTCAATTCCTCTTCTCGTGACGATGTAGCCGAGGAATTCTTTTGACGTGACCGCGAAAGTGCATTTTGCCGGATTCAGCTTCATTCCGTACTTGTTTAGACTCGCAAAGCACGTCGTGAGGTGGCTAATGTGGTCGTCTGCTAAGGCGGATTTGACGAGCATATCGTCTATATAAACCTCGATTGTGTTGCCGAGCTGGTCGACAAACATGCGATTTACGAGGCGCTGGTACGTCGCTCCCGCATTCTTGAGCCCGAAGGGCATGACCTTGTAGCAATATGTACCGCGGTCGGTGATGAAGGAAGTCTTTTCCCGATCATCTGGGTGCATCATGATCTGATTATATCCTGCAAAGGCGTCCATAAACGAGAGTAGCTCGTGTCCGGTGGTTGCTTCTACGAGCCGATCAATGTGTGGTAGCGGGAAGCTATCCTTTGGGCACGCTTTGCTGAGGTCGGTGAAGTCTACACAAACTCTCCACTTACCGTTTTTCTTTTTTACTACAACGGGGTTTGCCAGCCAGTCGGGGTACTTCACCTCGGTGATCGAACCGGCCTTGAAAGCCGTTCCACTTCGTCGTTGACAGCTTTAGCGCGCTTGGGGCCGAGCTTCCGTCTTTTCTGTTTAACTGGATTGAAAATCGGATCGACGTGCATTTCGTGGCATGCGATGGTCGGGTCGACCCCGGTCATATCGCTGGTGGTCCAGGCGAAGGTTGTAGCGTTTTTCTTGAGGAATTCTATTAGCTTGTCTCGCAAGTCGGCGCGGAGATTGGCTCCTATTCCGACGCAGCGCTCGGGATCTCTGATGTCGATATTGACTTGTATCACTGCATCTTTTTGCGGTCGATCAGGCGGTGGTAGCTCAATCCGAGGTTCTGCGACTAAATACGCCTGTGATTTGTGGCGCATCTTGTGCTCGATACGGAAGCATGTGCGGGATATCCTCTGATCTCCTTGTAGTGTATACACGCCGAATGGGGTTGGGAACTTGACACATTGATGAAAAGTGGATGGGACCGCCCTCATTTCGTGAATCCAAGGCGTGCCGAGGATGACGTTGTAGATAGCTGGTCGGTCGACGACTACGAACTTGATTAGCTTGGTGATTCTGCCGACGTAGACTGGAAGTTTGATTGTTCCGATTGTGTTGATCGAGTCTCCCGAGAAGCCGGTTAGTGGTCTCGTCGATGGTTTGATACGGTAGTCGCTGAGCTCCATACGTTGCAGCGTTTCTCTAAAAATTAGGTCGACCGAGCTGCCGGTGTCGATCAGAATCTTTTCTACCTCGCAGTCGCCGATTCGCATGGCGACGACGAGTGGATCGTTATGCGGTCGGTCCACTCCTTCGGCATCCTGTTCGGTGAAACTCACTTCCTCGCCGATTCTGAGCTCGTCAGTGGTGTTTCGTCGATAGTGCTGGGCGGCCGTGGCCCTCCGTTCATATTCTTTTATCGATCGAACTGAATCGTTGACCATAGGCAGTCCTCCCATAATCATGTTTATTCGTCTCCTTGGACGCGCTCCGTCTTCCTCTTCTTCGTCGCGAGCTCTTTTATCCGCGGCTGCTGCTGCGTTGATTTGTTCGGTCTCCTCGTTGAAAGCAACCTGTTTCCTTCGCTCTTCCTGGACGATCCTGAAGCGCTCGGCCTCGTTCTTTGGTTGTGTGACCTGGTTGATTTGCTTCGGGTGAGGTTTGTTGCGATCCAGCACTAGTTTCTTCCCGTCTTTTTGGTAATCGGCGAAGAGGAGGGCTTGAAGGTTTCTGCATTCCTCGGTGCTATGACCCGCTCGCTGATGATATTCGCAGAATAACTTGCTTTTATCGGCTCCTCGGACGAACTTGTTCCATGGCTTGCCTTGATTTTGACCTTGATATCCTTGGGTGGGTCGATCCTGCTGATGATTTTGAGAGCGGTCGGGATGACTTTGTCGTTGATCCTGATGGGGATGTTCCTCGTCCTGTCGGTGTCCTTGCAACTGATCGCTGACGTAATACGACGATTTCCCTTTTCTCGCGGTTTCTTCTTCCTTGGCTTTTTTGTAATCCTGATCGTAGTGCTGCCGAGGTTCGTATTGCTCGGTACTCTTTTCGGTTTTGTCTTTTGAAGTCGAACTCTTGGGCCCAAACTTCTTGGCTAGGGTTTCTTTTTCTTCCTCGAGTTCGACGAAGATCGATGCTCGGTGGAGGGCGTCCTCTAGCGAGCTTGGTCTATTTTTCTTCAGTTCTTCTCGGAAGCTTGATTCGTACCAGAGGCCGTTTCGGAGTGCGGGTAGACCTTCACTGTCGGTGATCGTGATTTTGGCCAAAACGTTTTTGAAACGGGTGATGTACGATCGGAGGCTTTCCCTCGGTCCTTGGGAGATAGCCCATAGGTCGGCGTTTGATACCTCCTCCTGAATATACATCGAGTAATGTTTGAGAAAGGCGTGCGTTAAGTCGTTGTATCCGTCGATCGAGTTCGGCTCCAAGCGGGAGAACCAATCCAGGGCCGAGCCGGTCAAATGCTCGACGAACAGTTGGCAGTAACCTGCGTCACGTTCCCCAACGCTGAACTTTGTCCTCCCCATTGCAATGCGGAATGCCGTCAGAAACTGCCTTGGGTCGGATTTGCCGTCGTAGGTCGTCATCTTGATTTTGACCGCAGAGACAGGATGCTCAAACTGGATATCCATGAGGTGACGAGTGAAAGGAGTGTTCGGAGTTTCTTCCAGTACACGGTCGATCTCGGGGGCCGAGCTGATCGCTTGATGGACTTTGGACGTCATATTTTTCAACATTAGCTTTATGTCTTCAATTTCGTTGTCTCTGTGCGCGTCGGGCGCTGAGCTGCCTGGGATATCCGTGTTGGGGGGGTTGTTCGTCCTCGGTCTGCTGCAGCGTTATCGTTCGGTTTCTCGGATTTGGAGGTGGCGTTTCTTCAAATAACGCTCGGTGAAGATGAGTTCGGGGAACGGATCCTTGTTGACTTATCATTCGTAGATCGTTGATTTGCCCCTGGCATGCTGCATGTGCCGTGGCGAGCTGATCGAAGCGTGCGTTGCTTCCCTGGGAGAGTTCGGCTACTTGAGTCATGAGAGTTTTGAGCAAGGTGGACATGTCCTGCTCGTTTGTCTGAGTTTCCACGACTTGTTGTGGTCGTTCGGTATTTAGAGGTTGCTGCTCGGCGCCGGCCGGTTGAATGATTGGATTTGCAACCTGAGAAACGTGCTGGGGTTGCCCTCTTGCTCGGGAGGCTGTTTCCGAGCTTGTTATATCTTCGATGTGGACGTAATCCTTGTTCGATGGAGCTCCTGTCATCGCTGAATCTGTCCGTTAGTGAAGAAGAACTTATTGTCCCCACAGACGGCGCCAATTGTGATAACCGAGATGGTCACGAGGTTGATATGCGCGTCTTGCTAGAGAGTTGACGTGCTCGGTCCGAAGGAGCTAAGTTGTTCTTGAGAGAGAACCGACTAGATTCAGAGATAAGCAAGAGTAAAAGTAATGATCGGGATGAACGAGGAGAAGATTGTGTTCGGGGTTCTTCGTTGAGAGTGATATGCTCGGTAACGAGCATAGTTGGTATTCAGATCCCCGAGTAGGTCGAAAGACGTGCACGGTTTACAATTCGGGAAATTGACTCTAGAGAGAGAAAGTAGTGAGAAGTGCACAAATCCCAAAAAGTTACATTAATGTACAATGACGGCTCCTATTTATAGTAAAGTACGATCGGACTTTCTACAGGCCGTTGACCGCTTGTCGAGTTTGGGCCGTACTTGATGACGTGATGGGCCGAACTATACATTCCTTTGTCTGCTAGTGTAGCCGAGCTGACTTGCTGTTGTTTGGCTGAGCCGAGCTGACTTCCTGTTGTTCAGCTGAGCCGGACCGAGCCGATGGCGATGGGCTTGGTTCGAGCGCGTTCGATTGGGCTTCTGTTGCTCTACTGGGCCGTTTTGCTTTTGTTGGGCCGGCCCTTTTGTATCAAGGATAAATCCTGGGCCTTCTAAGTGGGTGGGGTGCTAAACCCACCTATAACAATTGTGACAAGGATGGAACTACACGTCAAATTACTTATCTGATGAAGTAAATGTTGTCAGTCCTCAAATGTTGGAATTTAAAGACATCCTAACTCCATTAGTATTTTTTTATCAGCGTTATCAAGGGTAATCACTTTACATGGACAAATAATCAACCTTACCTACCTATAACCAACAAACTGAATAGACTGTTTGTCAACAGTCATTTGATTTCTCTCTGCCAATTCAGCTCAACCACTTTTCTACCCCCTAACAACTCAGATCATAGCCTATGCAATTTATTGTTTCCTTTATGATGCCTTATGGTCAGATGATTGACGATCCTCTAAAGGTCAGTGCACATGTCATTGATTACTTCAAGTCCATTATCGCTCCAGTGGCAGTCTCTACTCCTATTTTGGCCTCTACAACTTCATGGTTTCAAGATCTTTCATCCTTCAGGTGCTCCTAATCTCAACAAGAAGAAATTTCATCTGTATTGAATGCAAAAGAGATCAGAAATACATTGCTGAAGATCAATCCCAACAAAAGTCCATGACCAGATGGACTTACCTCACTGTTCAACAATGAGGCTTGGGGAGTAGTTGGAAAGGAAGATACTACATCGATCTTGAACTTCTTTCACTCAACTTTCTTGCCTTCGTCTGCTAACTCAAAAAACCTCGCATTGGTAGCTAAACATCCTAGAGCCTCAAGAATATCTAATTTCGGCCAATAAGCTTCTTAAACATGATATACAAAGCCATATCAAAGCTCTAGGTGGTTAGACTACAATCAATTCTCTCGATTTTTATATAGCCCAATTAGACGGTTTTATTAAAGACATGTTACTAGTGGAAAATACAGCTATAGCTGGAGAATTAGTTAGTGGATATACAAGAAAATGGGCTTAAAAAGATTACCATGAAGGTCGACATTGCCAAAGCCTTTGATACGCTTTCCTGGCACATTCTCTTTGATTGTGTTACTGCTCTAAACCTGCTAGAACAGTACATCAGCTGGTTAAAAGGTTGTTTATGCACACTAAGTTATAAAATTAGGTATAAAGGATCAGTCAAATGCTATTCCAGGGGAAAGGAGGTTTGCATCAGAGTGATCTCCTATCAACCTATTTTTTGTTATAGCAATGAACTACTTATTTGTTATGCTTAATAAAGCGACAGAAGATGGAAAAATCAGTTATCATCAATATTGTGTTAAAACAAGACTAGCACATATTTTCTTTGCATATGATCTTTCGATCTTCATTGAACGTTCCTTATCCTCTGTCCAAAATGTGCTTCAGGTTATGCATGATTTTGAGCTGCATTCTGGTATGGCCATTAGCTTGCAGAAAACTAGCACCTTTACATCTCGAATATTTGCTTATGATCAGGACATAATAAAATTTTCTACGAGTATGGAAAATGAAAGCCTAATAGTAAGATACTTAGGAGTGATTTTATGCACTGATAAGATGAGTATAATAAATTGTCAACCCTCAATTTCAGCAAGTAAAGCAGATACTTACTTCTAACAGCTTAAAAACTCTTTCCTTTGCTAGTCATCTCCATCTGATCAAGAGAGTTATTTCGGGTATTCAAACTTTCTGGTGTGCGACTTTTATCCTTCGTATAAAGAAGATCAATTCTATATGTGGAATCTATTCTTGTAAGGAAACATAGAAGCATACCACTCATCAAAAGTATCTTGGGAGGTTGTTACAAAATAAAAGGGGGGGGGGAATTAGGGTCTTACAATCTGGAAAAATTCTTGTTTGAAGCTAATATGGCTCATATTCTTCCAAGATGGATCAATGTGGGTGTCATGGTACATTGAGGAAGCCTTAAGAGTGTCGACTCTTCTGGACAGAAAAGCCACGAAAAAATCATTTGTGGTTAGCAAAGAAACTGATAAAGTTGTGAGGAGAATGCTTTGAATAGATAAAGGTAATATTAGAGAATGGAGCTACCTGCCATTTTGGACAGATAATGTCTCCAATGGAAAACTTATATCAGTTTCTGCAAGGTGATAATTCAGGTAGATTAGGGATATCACAAACTGCGACATTAGCTTCTCTGAATATCCATAATCGATGGTGCTTATCTCCTACAAGGTCAGACAATTGTGTTGAGTTATATTCTTATCTTACCACACTTGAGCTAACTCAAGCCAACAACTACTATGAATGGTAGATAGATGGTAAAATTAATAATAAATACTCAACATGACTTGTTTATAGAAAATTGATGAAAGACTTATCTGATGTTACTTGAGAGAAGGTAGTTTGGAACGTAGGTGGGATCCCGAAACACTTTTTCATGGCATGTTTGTTTGTGTTGACCGGTGTCTGGCTAGAGATATATAGATTGCTCAGCTGAGGGCTGCAAATTGATTCTTCTTTTTTGCTCTGTAACGTGGGAACAGAATGTTAGAATTTAAGAGTATTAAGAGATTAGAGAGAAAGAGATTAGAGAGATTTGGAGAGAATATGGAGAGAAAAGTCTCCAAAAGTATATTTTTGATATTAGTCAATAGAGACTTATTTATAGAGTTACAAAGTGAAGTAACTAGGTCTAGAAGTTGAAAAAAAGCCGTTAGAGAAAATGTGGCAGTTGGAGACGTGTTGACGACTGTGTCGGCGACACAGTGGCTTGCTCAAGTTCCTGAAGATTCTGTGTTGACGACTGTGTCGGCGACACAGTGGCTTGCTTCACTTTTCCTTGGTTAATACAGACTTCACTTTATTGAAACATACATGATCAATACTCCCCCTCAAGTTCAAACTTTGGAATTGCCCTAAAGTCTGAACTTGGAATGATCATGGCAACACCTCATTAAAAACCTTGATGTAGAAAACCACTTGGGACAAAACCACATCAAGGGAAAAAGAGTATGCTACACATGATCAGGGAAGTTCTAATCATGGGTAGGAAGGTCTACAAGTCCTAGTTTGCTGAAGATATGATCGTAAACCTTGAGACTTGCAGCCTTGGTGAAGATGTCTGCTAGCTGATCTTCGCTCTTTGTGTAGCAAGGTAGAACCGTCCCATCTTCAATCTTCTCCCTTACCTTGTGACAATCTATCTCAATGTGTTTAGTCCTTTCATGAAACATAGAGTTGGTAGCAATGTGTATTGCAGCCTGATTGTCACAATGAAAGGTAATGGGACTTGATTGCTCAATGCCAAAGTCCTTGAGTAGAGCCTTCAACCAAGTTAACTCTGTTGTAAGCTTCCTAGTAGCCCTATACTCAGCTTCAGCACTTGAACATGAGACCACTTTCTGCTTCTTTGTCTTCCAAGTCACTAAGTTACCTCCAATGAAGGTGCAATAACCGGTTGTGGATCTCCTGTCACTCTTATCACCAGCCCAATCTGCATCACAGTAGCCGACAATCTCAGTGCTATCATTCTTACCCATCCAAATTCCTTGTCCTGTTGAGCCTTTGAGATATCTAAGGATCCTCTCAATCAAACTCCAATGATAAACTGTGGGTGATTGCATATGCTGGCTGACTTGATTCACATCAAAACATAGGTCTGGTCTAGTGAGAGTTAAATAGATAAGCTTCCCAACCAGTCTTCTATACAAGGAGACATCTTTGAACTTCTCCTCATCTGATTTCTCCCCCTTTCTATTAACTTGGTAGCCATCTTCAAGAGGAGTCTTTGCTATCTTGCAATCATGCATTCGTGTTTCTGTCAGCAAGTCTTTAACATACTTCATTTGGGACAAAAACAACCCATCATTGAATCTGCATACTTCAATACCCAAGAAATACTTCAACTCTCCAAGGTCTTTGATGTCAAACGAACTTTTGAGAAAAGCCTTTGTTGACTGAATTCCCTCATTATCACTTCCAGTAATGATTAAATCATCCACATAGATAAGAACCACCACCACTCCTAAAGAGCTTTGAAGAGTAAACAATGTGTGATCAGATTGAGACTTCTTGAATCCATAGTCCATGAGTGTATGGCTTAGCTTATGGTACCATGCCCTTGGTGATTGCTTCAAACCATAGATTGCTCTCCTTAGTCTCAATACTTCACCAGGTTTACACAAATGCTCTAGTCCCGGTGGTGGAGTCATGTACATTTCCTCTTCAAGCTCTCCTTGTAAAAAGGCATTCTTAACATCCATTTGCCATAGGTTCCATGAAAAGTTTGTGGCCAAGGACAGTGTAACTCTTACTGTATGGAGTTTAGCTACTGTTGCAAAGGTATCAGTGTAGTCTTCTCCATATGTTTGCGTGAACCCTCTTGCAACCAACCTTGCCTTGTACCTTTCAATGTCTCCATTGCTCTTATACTTGATTGTGAAGACCCATTTTGAGCTGACAGTCTTCTTTCCCTTTGGCAGCTTCTCCACATTCCAAGTGTGATTCTTTTCCATAGCTCCCTTCTCATCAATCACAGCATCCATCCACTCCTTGGTGTCTTTAGCCTCTTCATAGGTTTTAGGAACATAATTCATCTCTATCTTCCCAAGAAAAGCGCAATGACTTGATGTCAACAAGTCAATAGAACACACGGACTGGTTGGGATGAGTAAAAGCCTGATTGTTGAAGTAGAACTTCTTGTTGATGTAGCTTGATAGATCCATCTTTTCTCTAGTACTTCTGATTTGTTGGACCGGTTGATCAGCTTCCTCTACACCCATCTCTTCTTCTTCATGATGAATAATCTCCTCATCATTCATATTCAAGTTGTCTTGATCTTGATTCTGAGGTAGAACTTCCTCTTGAGTTTGAATGGGTTCTTGATTAGCTGTCACTGGTTCTTCTTCTTGCAACTCTTCTTGATGACTTCTTGTTTCTGTTTCCCCTTGTCTTGGTACATTAGTAGGATCATTTCCCAAATGATTCAAGAGAAACCTCAGACTTGTAGCAAGGTCAGACGGTGATCTTGAAAGATCCTTCAATCCTTCCCAATCCCTTTTCTCATAGTACCCTTGCCCCTCAATGAACTTGACATCTCTTGACACATATGTGCGGTTGTTGCTGGGATCAAAACACTTACAACCCTTCTGAGTTGTAGAGTATCCCAGGAACATACACTTTGTGCTCTTAGCCTCTAGCTTATTTCTTTGATCACCTGAAATATGTACAAAACACACACACCCAAACACACGTAAGTGTTCAATAAAGGGTTGAGTTTTGTTTAGAATCTCAAATGGTGAGATGTCTTGGAGAACTTTTGTTCGAATCCTATTGATGAGATAACAGGCTGCTAAGACCGCATCTCCCCAAAATCTTTTAGGCACATTGGTATAGAACATCATGGATCTAGCCACTTCCATGAGATGTCTGTTCTTTCTCTCAGCCACTCCATTTTGTTGAGTTGTATGTGGACAGCTTGTTTGATGTAGGATTCCATGTTTGTTCAGATTAGCCTTGAATCTTTGACTTGTGTACTCTCCCCCATTGTCCGATCTAAACACTTTGATCCTTGCATTAAACTGATTAGTAATGTAGTTTTGAAAATGAATGAAAGCTTCATAAACTCTATCTTTCGATGGGAGCAAGGTGACCCAAGTATATTTTGACTTTTCATCTATAAATGTCACAAAATACTTGTTCCCATCTCTAGACTGGCAAGGTGAAGTCCAAACATCAGAATGCACAAGATCAAAGCAACTCTCATAGATAGTGGTAGATTTAGGGAAGACTGTTCTGCAATATTTGCCAAGAATACAAGCTTCACAAGTCGAATGATCAAAAGTAGTGTTAGGCAACATCAAGTTCAGAGCTCTAGCATGAGGATGTCCAAGTCTAGCATGCCACAAACTGTTTTGATTAATCGGAAAACAGGAATTGAAAGCTAAGGAACCCAAATTGCTTGGAGAGGTGTTTTCAATGAGATAAAGCTCATCTTGTGTTCCACCTCTGGCAAGTACCCTTCCATTCTTAATATCCTGAAAGCACACCTCATTAGGTCCAAAGATAACATTGCAGTCCAAGTCTTTAGTAATCCTTTTAACTGATAGCAGATTGGATTTAAACTTAGGCACAAAGAAGGCATCACTGTCCTTGTTAAACAGTCTTAACTTTCCTGTTCGTTCAATGGGAATACCTTGACCATCAGCAATAGTTACTCTTCCTAGGGCAGGTTTGATGTCTTTTAACAACTTAGCATTACTAATCATGTGGTGAGATGCTCCTGAATCTACTACCAAGTTCTGATCAGTTTTAGCAAGTAGTTTATGAGACAATAAGGTGATACCAGAGAGTTTGGAGGCATTAGCCTTGATGAGGTCCTCCAAATCACTCCTTCTCACATAATCAATGTTGGTGAAGAGTGCAAGCTTTCCTCCTTGAGAGGATGAAGTCGTCTGCTCATTCACATTCTCTTGAGAGATGTTGGCACTTGAGTCTTTGAACTTGGATGGCTTGAGATGAGGGTGAAGGGTCCAACACTTGTCCTTCGCATGTCCTTTATTCTTGCAATGGTCACAGAAGACACCCTTCCTTTCCTCTTGCTTGAACACACTCTTGTTGGCAGTGACAAGGTCCCCTTTTCCTCCAAACAATCCAATGTTTCCCTGCTCCTTTTGGATTCTTGAACACACCTCTTCAAAGTCAGGGAGTGTAGTCTCCCTTAAGATAGACTTGATAACCTCATTGTAGACCGGATTCAGATTGAGGAAGAGACCAAAGATCTTGTCTTGCTCCTTCCTTTCATTAAGAACCTTTGGGTCCATGGTGCTTGGCCTTAACATGTTCAGCTCAGACCAAACAAATGAGAACTTCCCAAGATACTTGGTGAACTCACAATCCTCTTGGTGAAGGTCACTGATTTTCTTCTTCACTTCATACACACGGTTGAGGTTAGAGGCATCACCATATACCTTCTTGAGAGTGTCCCAAAGTGATTTAGCAGTTTCACAATGAGAGTAAGCTTCAAGGATGGAAGGATCTAGTGAGTTTTGAAGAAAACCCAGAATTGATTGGTCTTCTTGAAATCACCTTGCCACCTCCTTCTTTGTTACCTCATTTTTCTTCCCCTTTGGATCTTCATTAGGCGGTGTCTTGTCCTCAAGAATGTGCTCCCAAAGTCCTATTCCACATATTGCGGTTTTAGTGGTTCTAGACCACACAAGATAGTTGTTTCCTTTGAGAATGATAGGAACAACTACAGGTTTTGAGCCCTCGGTGGTAATAACAGAATGACTCATAGCTTTTAGCTTGAAATTTCGTTTAGGAATTTTGTCGAACACTTGGTGGGTGGTTTTAAGAAATAGTGAGAAATTGAGAATTTTGAAGAATTTTGAAAGATGAACAAGAGAGAGTCAAAGAGAGTAGTAGAATAAGGATCTTTGCTCTGATACCATGTTAGAATTTAAGAGTATTAAGAGATTAGAGAGAAAGAGATTAGAGAGATTTGGAGAGAATATGGAGAGAAAAGTCTCCAAAAGTATATTTTTGATATTAGTCAATAGAGACTTATTTATAGAGTTACAAAGTGAAGTAACTAGGTCTAGAAGTTGAAAAATAGCCGTTAGAGAAAATGTGGCCGTTGGAGACGTGTTGACGACTGTGTCGGCGACACAGTGGCTTGCTCAAGTTCCTGAAAATTCTGTGTTGACGACTGTGTCGGCGACACAGTGACTTGCTTCACTTTTCCTTGGTTAATACAGACTTCACTTTATTGAAACATACATGATCAATACAGAAAGTCGGGACCATCTTTTGTTCGATTGCCCTTACAGTTGGTATGTTTGGTCTGTCATAGCTCGTCGATGTGAACTACAACAACCAAGGCAATGGAACAATTGCTTATCTCACCTGAAAACCTTGGCATGCAACATATTCAATAAAAGTATTACTCACTTGGGGGTGGCAAGAGATGATTCATTCGCTTTGGACTAAAAGAAATTAGAGGCTCCATAAGACTATCTATTAGATATGTGGATGTAGTGGTCAAATTGATTGAACGATATGTCACAAACAGTGTTCAGAGTCTAATATAATTAAACCCTACTTTGTCCTCAAAATTAATGCAAAAGTGGCTCTCCACAGCCTGACTTGCGACGTCAGATCGATCTCTCCACCTTCTAACTACAGAAGCTCTGATGTTCTCTCCGGTCTCCATGATTTTCCTTCTCGACACTTATCCCATCTGATCGATCGATTTGTCTTTCTCTCCAAGGGTTTTAGGATAGTTTTATGGGTTGGTCATTTCTGATTTGTGAATTTGACAAAATTAATGTTTGGATTCTACTAAAATCTATTTTAGTGTAGGTTATGTTCAAAACTAGTGCCTAATGAACTTGTAATTTTTTTCTACAATTAAATATGAAAGTCTAAGTTCAAAAATAAATAAATATAAAAACAACAAAAATTAAAGTAGTTAGATCTTCGATCTTGACAAGAAATTGACGGCAATATAAGTTTCATTGAAAATCCAGAAAGTTAAACATTTTGACAAAACCAACCTTCACCAGCGAAATTTGTCAAAATAAACTGATACATCATCGTTGTACACCTAATGTCCATATTTTCCGATAGAAATGTATTAGCAGTAGCGTGTTGTTGTTGATGCTTTATTACGGCACGTTGTTAATAAATCACTTTTGAGTTCTGATATAGTCTTCATGGATTGCATTGTAGCATTCTATCTTCGTACAGGGATTGTATGTATGTAAGTCAAGTTTATAGACTTGTATTGTCATACAAAACGACCGGGAAATTAAAAATACTAAGTTACTTCATATGTTTATTTAACAAGAAGAAAAAAGTTACTTTATATATTTCTATTCAACATAAATTCAAATTATATGTGAATATCTTTTTTACTTAAAAAAAAACGGAAGAAGTGTATATTATACTTAGTATTTTCTATATTCTAGAGCGAGCAAAATCCACACACTCCATAGAAGGCCAAACAAAATGTCTTGTTTGGTCTAAAAGTCCGACCCTTGAAAGAGTGGGAGCACTTGACAAGGAACAAAAATCTAACTTTGGTAAAAGCAAGAAATAAACACGGAGTGGGAAAACGACAAGGGTAGACAAGTGAAGCAATGTGATCATCGTTGATCAAAGTGGAAGAAGAATAATAGAATCGTATATGTTTTCTTTAAGTTTCTTGACACTTGGAAGTTTTGGAACAACAAAACCTTCGTTGGCATTTTTCAAACGCCACATCTTTGAGATAATAAATATACACAGATTTTATTGTTTCTAAATTGAATTAAAAAAGTTGTTAAAATTTTTAATAAAATGTTTATGATTCTTTAAATGTCAGAGTCGTTTTTAACTTATTTGTCTAGAAAAAAAAGGAATAGTCAAAATAAACATTTATGTTTCAGCCTATCTCCAATCATATTCATATTCAGTACCCAGTCCGCCAAACTTCCTAACTAGTGTATATCATCATCAGTACAATGCGATTTATAATTCTAACTTTCCGTGAATTCGAGACTTGTCACATCTCATACAGAAGGTGAAATGACAGTCTATATAACCCCAAAATCTAAAAAATACGAATCTTCAAATAATTATGTTACACTTTGTTACAAACCGTTATATTTGGCTAATATTTTTTTGTTAGAAAACATTATATCTTGGTGAGAAAACAGAGATGATAGATGTGTTCATGGTAAATCCATCGACAATGAAATTTCGAATAGCAAATCAGACAACTCGAAACCGTGTGATGCGCAGAGGAATGTGGAATCTGGCTGATACCCGGTGGTGATGTCGAAGTGGACACCATTCGAAGAGGAGATTTAGCATGAAATTAAAACAGTCCTTCTTTGGGTACATCTGAAAAATGTACCTACGAATTGGTTTTCATGGAAAGCTCTGAACTTTGTTTCTAGTCCGGTAGGAATACAAGACATGTTATACTCTGACACAGCTCTCTGCAAAAATTTTAAAATGGTAATTCGTTTTTGTTAAAGCTGATCTTACCAAAGAGTTTTCAAAGTCAATGAAGTTTAATTATCAAGGGAAGAAAACCATGATAGAGTATCCATATTTGTGGCTTCCTGCTCGATGTTGTACTTGCGGAAAATGGGGACATTTAACTCAAGCTTGTTTATCTACGGTAGACAGAACTGATGCAAAACAGGGAAAGAAGCAGGGGGTGGTAGAAACTGGAGAAAATCGTGCTGAAGCAGATAATACAGTGGAGAAAGGCTCGATGAAGAAGAAGATATTGAGATGAGGAACTCTGTCGAGGATGGGAAGGAAGAGTCAAAAGAGGTTAACACTCCACTGAAATATACAGAATTAGAGGAAGAATGGTCTAAATCTGCAAAGGGAAGTAGATCATCCTAGAAGAAATTAACATATGGAAAGTATCTATTCTATAAAATTCACGTTTCTCTGTTCTGAGCCTAGATGGAGAAGATTATGAAATTATGGAATCAGGGGCAGAGGAAATGGAGGTGGGAGGAACTATGAAAACAGAGACGGTGAAAACAGGTTCTGACATATAGTCAGTGATAGTGCAAACAGTCTTTGATGTATAAGGGACATAGCATATAAGGACGAGCCGACAATTCATTGGTGGAATTATGTTCGGATATAAGGGAAGACTCACAAACGAAAGGAGTTAGAGTCTTGTCAGCCAAGACAATCCTTTCCACGCAGCTCAAAAGAAAATCATAAATTTCTATCGGATTCAAGTGTTCAAAAGGATAAGGATCAAGTTCCTAGTAATTTGAATAAAAGGAACGCTAGAAAAAATCAATAATGTCTGTTTGGAATATCAGGGGGTTGAATAATATCACAAAACACAAAGTAATAAGAGATTGGATCAATTCTGGAGGTTTTCAATTTGGTTGTTTGATTGACACAAGAATGAAGGAGCACAAAGCTGCAAGTATTGTTTATTCAATGTTTTCCGACTGGTCTTTTATGTCGAATTATGATAGCATAGGTTGGGGAAGATTGGGATTTTATGGAGCTCGAAATTAAGGTTAACTCCTTGTTTTATAGCAAACAGATGATCACTTGTTATATCCAAATGGAAGACTTGGATGAAGGGTTTCTCGTATCTTTTGTGTATGCTGCAAACACTGTTGAAGAAAGGAGGGAGATGATCACTTGTTATATCCAAATGGAAGACTTGGATGAAGGGTTTCTCGTATCTTTTGTGTATGCTGCAAACACTGTTGAAGAAAGGAGGGAGTTATGGAGTGACATTAAAACTCATCAAGATTTACCTCTGTTTAGAAATAAACCGTGGCTGGTAGTCGGTGATCTCAATGAAATTCTAGATATGGAGAAACACTCGGGGTATGACAACTCTCCTTTTGTACCTCAAGTTATAAGAGATTTTTAAGAGACAACACGGTACTGCTCGCTTACATATATGTCTTTTCATGGGAAGAAGTTGACTTGGTGTAATAAAAGAGATGAGGGGGCTATATGCAAGAAGCTAGATCGAACTCTAATGAATCAAGAGTGGAACTTGAGATACCAACAAAGTTACTGTGTGTTTTGAAACTGGAGGTTACTCTGACCATCTTAGATACAAGATTCAGATTACACAGGACGTGGAGAAGCCAAAGAGGTCTTTTAAATTTACGAATGTTGTAGCAGATTTGGCCGGTTTCCTTCCAACAGTGGATGCTCATTGGAGGGAAACAACTGAGATTTATAACTTTACTTCTGCTCTTTTCCGTCTGTTAAAGAAGCTAGTCTCTTAAACATGGTCTGAGAAATTTGAACAAAGAAAGTATATGAGGCATTACAAAAAAGACTAACGAGGCATTCAAGAAACTTTGTGATTTGCAACAACAGACATTGCTAAATCCATTGCAGGAAACCATGCATGAAGAATCTATAGCCTATGACAGATAGAGTTTGCTATCTACCATTGAGGAAAAGGTTATTAGTCAAAAGGCAAAAATACATTGGCTTAAGGTTGTTGATGGGAATAACAAGCATTTTTATCAAGTTGCAACAATTCGGAAATCCAGAAACGAAATAAGAGAGCCGCAGAGAGAGGATGGGACAATTGCAGTTTCTTAGGAAGAGCTGAAAGAAGAAGCTATGAAGTACTTTACTGCCTTCCTAGCTCACGATCATGAAACAGCAAAAATATCCGTAGAAGACATTCACACACTACTGGGATTTCAATGTGAGGAAGAAGATAAAACAATGTTAATCCAGCCTGTGACAGAAGATTAGATTAAGAAGGTGTTGTTCTCAATGGCTAGGAAAAACTCCCCGGGACCCGATGGATATACATGCAAATTTTATAAATCGGCTTGGTCAATGGTTGGAAAAGACTTTGCAGTAGCCATCCAATCTTTTTTCGACAATGGTTTTTACCCAATGGTATCAACTCAACGATTCTCGCCCTCACTTCCAAGAAGGATGAAGTCATACAAATCAAAGACTACCGGTCTATCTCTTGTTGTAATGTGATCTACAAGGTTATATCCAAAATCTTAGCAAATCGTCTCAAGAAGCTACTACCTAAGTTTATTGCGCCCAACTAATTGGTTTTTGTAAAAGGGAAAATTCTCATGGAAAATGTTTTTCTTGCCTCGAAATTGGTTAAGAACTATCACAAGGAAAACATCTCACCAAGATGCGCTTTAAAAATCGATATCTCCAAAGCTTTTGATTCGGTTCAGTGCTCTTTTCTAACTATTATCCTCTCAGCTATAAAGATCCCGGAAAAGTTCATTTTTTGGATTGGAAGATGCATAACAATGACAAGCTTCTCTGTGCAAGTTAATGGGGAACTAGCGGGTTATTTAAAGGGTGAACGAGGTTTGCACCAAGGTTTCTCATATCGCCTTATCTATTTGTTATTTGCATGCAAGTATTGTCAAAGATGTTGGATAAAGCTGATGTTGAAGATTCAATGAGCTGGAGAATGAGTTAAGACAGCTGCTGAATCAAGCAACGTGTGCGATAAAGATTGAGTCAACGATGGAGAGCGTGAGCTGGAGCTGATGGATATGGAAGCTAAGGATGCTAGGAGCTGACGAGGCTGAACCTAAAGAAGAGTAGTTGAGCTAGACATGAAGACCAGTGAAGATACGCATGAAATATGCACTTAAAAGAATTTAGGAAAATAGACTTTTTCCTAGACAAAGATAAATGGAAAAATGCCTAAGAGTGTTTAAGAAATATACCTAAGAGGATTAGGAAGTTGTGCGATGACCTATGATGTATAAATAGGTCATCTAGGACATTTGTGCTTGGTGCGCCTTAAGAGAGAGAGATTACTTTTAGAAAAAGTTTGTGAGTTCTTTGGAGAGAATCAAGCTTGGTGTTAAGGGTGAATCTAGAAGGCTTTGAGATCATTGTTGGATCGAAAAGAAGGAAGAAGACTAGGTTGTTAAGGTGAAACTTTCATTTACTTTGTAATAAATAGTCTTTGGAAAAGATTACCCTTGTGTCACATTCTGTATTACATTATTCTCGCATTTTCAATTGGTATCAGAGCGGACACTTGTTTGCTCATATATACAGGTGAGATTCTATGGAAAAAATGGAGAACTAAAATGAGTTAATCAATAGCTCAAGAGTATTATTGGATGCGACCAATTATGTCTTCTGGAAAGCAAGAACAAGATCACAAATCAAAGGTATTGATCCACTTGCATGGAAAGCAATCGAGTCAGGTTGGACAGCCCCTACTATGAGGAATGAGGCAGGAGTCGATGTACCCAAACCAGAGGAACAATGGACTGAAGTAGAACTCAAGTTGTCTAAATTTAACTCCAGAGCTCTGACTGCAATCCATTGTGGTGTAGCCAAGAAACAGTTTGAGCTGATACAAGGATGCGAACTAGCTAAAGAAGCATGGGATATTCTTCAGATTCACTTTGAAGGAACAAAGAAAGTGAAAAACTCAAGAAAAGATATTCTGGCTACCAAGTTTGAAGATCTGAATATGAAAGATGATGAAACAATCTCTGACTCCAGTGCTAAAATCAGCTCGTTAGCTCAGGAAGCATCACTTCTTGGTAAAAAGTTCAAGGATAAGAAACTGGTCAAGAAATTCCTAAGGTGTCTACTAACCAAGTACATGTCATATAAAGAAGCACTGAGTGTATCAGCCAACACTGAGAGTATGAGCTTTGATGAGTTAGTCGGAATGCTGCAAGTTCTTGAGCTAGAACTGGATGGTACTAAGAAACCCAAAGGTATTGCACTTGTCTCACAAGAAAAAGCCAGTCAAGAAATCGAGGGAGAAGATCCAGTAAGCCTCATTGTTTGAAGATTTGATTGTGCTTTAAAAAGGATGGAACAAGGACAAGGCTCATACAAGAACACAAAAGATCAACTGATGGAGAGAAGACTACAAAAAAGTCCGAGATGCAGTGTCATGAGTGCAAAGGGTTTGGACATTTCAAAAGTGAATGCCCAACAGTCAGAAGACGAGAGATGAAATGCTTTGGATACAAAGGGATTGGACACACTCATCTAGAGTGTGTAAATGACCAGAAACGAAGACAAGAAAAATCTCTGCTGGGAGTAAACAATGATGAGTCAGATGAGGAAAGTGATGAAGACGAAGTCAACAACTTTGTAGCTTTTCTTGGAATTGCTGAAATCGAAGGTAATGAGTCTGGCTCAGATTCATAAACAGAAATAGATCTAGAAAACAGCTACAAGGAGGTAAGGGATACTCTCGTCAAAATTGGGCTAGAGAACACTGCACTAATACAGATGAAACAGCGACTTGAAGCACAAATTGAGTCACTACAGGATGAACTGGAAACCGAACGGAAGCTTAGTAAGAAAGTGTTAACTTAATCAAAGAAAAGCTGACAATGGCTAAGAAATCAGAAGAATTGGAGCTGATGTTGAGGAAGGAAAAGGAAGTTACAAAACAGCTACAGTCTGAGCTAGACCAACATCATCGCAAAATTCTCATGTTTGCAGGAACTAAACAACTGGATACAATTCTAATCTATGGCAGAACAGAATACACATAGTCATGACTTGGGTATACTGGACGAACTGGATCTAGCTCAGGAAAAACCATGTTCGTACGTGCAAGCTTGACGACCCCAACTCAGACAGTGTATGACACATATTTAAGGAGCTGCTACTACTGTGAAAAAGTAGGACACTACAAAGCATATTGCTATAGATTCCATCAAAGGATACGACAACTCAGGAAAATTAGGAAGATTCAACTGGAACAAGGACAGATACCAGATTTGGGTGAGAAAAACTGATATGTATGGAACATGAAGTAGTACAAGGAGTACCACAAAGAAACAGTTGTGATGCAGTATGGCCTTTGTTACCGACAAACCAGAGGAGGATAGCCAATGGTACTTTGATAGTGGTTGCTCAAGGCATATGACAGGTACAAGAGATAATCTCAAAGACATCAAAGTCATAAAATCCGGAAAAGTAACCTTTGGTGATGGAGTAGAAGGGGAAATACAAGGCAAAGGTAAGACACTTAACTCAGATTTACCAAAACTAATGAATGTTTATCTTGTGAAGGGTCTCAAGGCAAACCTGATCAGTGTGAGTCAACTGGTGGTGTGTTTTACAAGCTATGATTGCAAGGCTATAGATGAAACTGTTGATATCATCCTTCAGGGAAAGAGATCTGGCAACAACTGCTACATGTGGGAGAACAATTCTAACTGTCTCAGTGCGAGGTGTCTCAGTGCTAAAAACAATATTCACTTGTGGCACCAACGACTTGGTCACATGAATGAGAGAAACTTGACCACTCTGGTTAAGAACTAGATAGTCCGAGGGATACCTCAACTCAAGGAGGAGAGCAAGATGGTATGTGCGGCATGCAACAAAGGCAAGCAGGTCAAAGTTCAGCACAAGAAAGTACCAGATGTTCAGACAAAACACAATTTGGATCTAGTTCACATGGACTTGATGGGACCAATGCAAGTTGAAAGCGTGGCAGGCAAACGATATGTGTTTGTTCTAGTAGATGACTTCACAAGGTATACATGGGTGAGATTCATTCGGGACAAGTCAGATAGAACCGATAACTTTCGGATCTGGGCATTTCAGCTGATCAATGAAGAAGGCAGAATCAAGAAAACCAGGATTAATCATGGAGGAGAATTTCAATACGAAACCATGAGAGTATTCTGGAAAGATCATGAAATGTTTCATCAGTTTTCAGCACCAAGAACTCCTCAACAGAATGGACTAGTAGAGAGAAAGAACAGGACTCTCCAAGAAATGGCCAGAGCCATGATTCACGGTAACGATGTACCGCTGAATTTTCGGGCTGAAGCTATCAATACAACATGCTACATCATCAACCGGGTGTATGTAAGAAGAGGAACAACCATGACACCTTACGAGATGTGGAAAGGAAAGACTCCTAATATGAGCTATGTTCATATCTTTGGAGGGAAGTGTTATGTACTAAATGACAGAGATCATCTTGGAAAGTTTGATTCACGAAGTGACGAAGGTATCTTCTTGGGTTATTCAGGAACTAGTACAGCCTTCAAAGTGTATAACACAAGATCACGAACGATTGTTGAATCAGTCAATGTCGTATTTGATGATATATGTCAAATGATGATTCGTCTGACAGTGAATCAGAACAAGGAGACCAAGTCCACGAATAAAGGTAACACAGAGCAAGAAGTAACTTCAGAAACCACTCAACCTGAAGAAGTAAAAACTCATGTGAAAATCAAACCAAGAAGAACTCAGAAGAACCATCCTATCTCAGAAGTATTAGGAGATGTTAATGATGAACGGATGACAAGGAAAGTCAATCTGAACTTTAGAGAAATGTTGTGGTTTGCATGTTTTATCTCACTCATAGAGCCCAAAACACATATTCCAGCCTTGGATGACGAATTCTGGATTGAGGCAATGGGACAGGAACTGGACACTACAAGAAATTTGAGTATATATAGCGCCCAAAAATGCTATATATTGCTATCATAGCGGTTTGTTAAACGCTCTATCTGCGGCCGTTATAATAGATTGGGACCTTTACATAGCGGTTTTTCGTTATGCTATATTTTAGATATTTACAATAGCGCTTTTTAGTGCAATAATAAATGAAGTAATAGCGTTTAATTTCTGTTATAATATATTTTCTATGTATATTTGATAGCGTTTTATTTCTGTTATTATGTATTTTGTATACAACAGTTTTTGTTATAGCATTTTATTTTGAATCGCTGTGATTTCTTATTCTTGTATGATCTAATTTGCTAAAATGTGAAGCCTGCTTCAATTTCTGAAATCTGATAATATCATGAATAGAAAAGTGAAACATATTTCATAACATTAAGCCCAAAACATCTTACAACAAGTTCATACTTAAAACACATATTCAAGACACATTTGATAAGACGAAGTGTTTAGATAAAAACTAGCTTGTCATTCGGCCAAGCAATTCTAGTACCTACTGCATCAGCTGAAGAAGAACTCTTGCTTGAATGTTGTGTAGCTGCAGCTCTCTTGGTTGCTTCTTTTCCTCCTGTGCTGGCTTCTCTTCTCTCCAGTGCGTGGTAACTAGCGGTAAATACCAGATACAAGACAGCGGTGTCAGAACTTGGATCAACTATAACGCTAAAGCTTAATTAAAAAAGAATATCAAGTGAGTAGAACCAGCACAAGCGATAAGCAAACTCATCTATTAACAACCATGATTCATCTATTAACAGCCATGATTCAGATAGTCACTTTTTTCCCAATGAATTGTCACACGAGAATCAGAATCATGAAGCCAACTGTTAGCAGATATATCAACCTGGACAAAGATTAAGGCTCTGATATCGCAACATATAGAGAAAGAGACATGAAAATACGTAGTCCGGCAGCTATAAGCTCGTAGTAAATGTTTAGAACCGACGAAGAACTATCGTTCCAGTGTTCACTCACGACATTACTGCAAAACCAAAGCTGTTCGGATCAGAATTGTTACAAATCCTTAAGCTTTTTGTAGGCTCATTTCCTCCAAAGACTGCATGAATTTTAAGGTAAATTTTACCTGCATGAATCCCATTTCGATGGTGCAAGTCCTGGTGGACATGAAGGGCCTTTTGAACCTCTGGAAGATTGAAATACACTTTAGCTCTCTCTCTGCAAAAAAGTTGCACAGAAGTTTCAAGCTTTATTGGAATCATAGCTCTCTCTCTGCAAACATAATAAAACAAAGCTGTGACAAATTTGCACAGATAATGAAATTTATGTTCTTCCACTGCTCCAATTAGAATTACTTGCCTTCAACTAAAGGTTGATGAGCTTCACTGAGTAATGGCCAGTCATGAGAGCTTTAAAGGCATTGTAGATAGGCTTGCTTTGCCCCAACCTAAGCTGGAACTTCACTTTCTCTGGCTGCAGAAGAAATAAGAGTATGGTTAGTAAAACAAGATAATGATATTCTAATTTCACTGAATACAAACAAGTATGAGAATATTCAACCTGAACGTCTTCAAGGAGATAAGCAGGAAGAGATCCTTCTTGAACATTCTCATCAACCTTACGCATTGATGATGACTCATCGTGCATTCTCAATCAGTTGGCAAAATGTAAAAGTCTCAGAAAACAAAACAAGATCGATTGTTTATTTCATTCTACAACACATGAAGATTTAGCTTATTGATTGTTTGGTAATATGCAGTCAAAATTTCCACGGAAATTCACAAAATAGCACACATAGAACTCTGAAAAAACTCTTATAGATTTTACATAAAATACACTGATTTATTGGAACTATTAACCTTAAAATAGCAAATCTATCATACTAATTGCAAACCACACTTACGTTTTTTCATGAGAGCTTTCTCAACATAGTTTGTCTTTGCAATCATCTTACCCTTGATACCCAGACAAAATTCCACAAAAAAAAAACAAGACGAATTAGCAAAAAGAAATGGATGAAGACGGAGGCGAAATCAGAACCTTCTGAGCCATGGTGGAGTGCCTGTTAACTTCACGCGCCTCCTTGCGCTTCCTCTTGAAGTGGTTGAAGCGACGTCCATTCTTCTTCCTGTGTTCGTCAATATAATCTCCCTGCGGCTGTTTTTCATTCAGCGAAGAAAAAACCACAAAAATAGTCAGATATCAAGATCTTTTAGGTCGCCATAACAAGAGGTTAGAGCTGATCTGAATTTTTTGTCAAAAAGCTTGAGATTGGAGCTAGACAAGAGCTTAGATCTACAAAACTGAAGCAACAGAGCATGAAATTTTCAAATCGGAAACGAGTGGACATAGTGAATCGACATAATCAAAGTTAAATCACGTTTCTAGAATCAACTGATTCTCTAAGGTCAGAAGAAGCTTACCCAGATTTCACGGTGATTGGGTCGACAAAGAAGGGTGTCGGAGACAGAGGATTGTGGCTAAGAGATTGAATCGCCAAGGAGAGAATCGCAGCGGATCTCTAAGAACAGAACCAAATGGATCTATGAAATGTTTTGTTTTAGGGTTGATCGAAAGTGAATGAAAAAGAAAAGAGAGAAAACTTAAAGTCTCGTCGTCCAAAAAAAAAAAAAAAAACTTAAAGTCTCAAAACGATGGAATGTGAGGAAAACTGAAAAAATGAGAGGGAGGCTGAAAATTTCGTTGCCGCTTGTTGTTTTTTTTTTACGTACTTAGCGCCAAAGAGAAAATATAGCGTTTTAGGGAATAGTCATTACCGCCAAAGAAAAAAAAATACCCGCTTGTTTTTATTTTTTTCCTGCACAATACATAGATAGTGTTTTTAAATTAACAAACGCTATCTTTAATTCCCGGCTCAATCAAAAATAGCATTAACATCAAAAACGCTATCCTTTTATGCTATCAATAGTCAAATTTCTTGTAGTGGGAGCTGTTCGTGCGCAATGATGTATGGGAACTTGTACCACGACTTGAAGGAGTAAACATTGTAGGAACTAAATGGATCTTCAAAAACAAGATTGATGAGCATGGGGTGGTAGTTCGGAATAAGGCTCGACTTGTAGGTCAGGGATACACTCAGATCGAAGGAGTTGACTTTGAAAAGACCTTTGCTCATGTTGCACGACTTGAGTCAATCAGACTATTTCTTGGAATGGCATGCATCATGAGCTTCACCGTGTACCAAATGGATGCGAAGAGTGCATTCTTGAACGACTTCCATCAAGAGGAAGTTCATGTAGAACAACCAAAATGATTTGAGGGTGCAAACAAACCTGAGTATGTGTACAAACTGAAGAAAACTTTGTACGGTTTAAAGCAAGCACCTAGATCATGGTATGAAAGACTCACGAGTTTTTTTCTGGAAAAAGGATACATAAGAGGAAGTGTGGACAAAACCCTTTTTGTTCTGAAACAAAAGAATGAGATTATCATTGTCCAGATCTTTGTGGATGACATAATTTTCGGAGGCACATCTCAAAGGCTGGTTGATACGTTTGTACAAGATATGACCCAAGAATCTGAAATTAGTATGGTAGGAGAATAGAAGTACTTTCTGGGTCTACAAGTTATACAAAACAATGATGGAGTGTTCATCTCTCAGAGCACATATGCTAAGAACCTGTTAAGCCGATTTAAACTGGATCAATGTAAGGAGGCTAGAACACTGATGAGTACCACAACCAAGCTATCAAGAGATGAGGATGGGACAGACGTGGATGTAAAACTGTATCGAGGGATGATTGGTAGCTTACTGTATCTAACAGCTAGTAGACCGGATTTATGCCTAAGTGTGGGAATATGTGCAAGGTATCAAGCTAAACCAAAACAGTCACATCTTAAGGCAGTTAAGAAGATCATCAAGTATGTCAAAGGGACGATAAATCTAGGGATTTGGTACTCAAAAGGATCCGATAAACACCTAGTTGGTTACTGCGATGCTGATTGGGCAGGAAGTTTGGATGACAGAAAGAGAGCGAGTGGAGGATATATGTTTCTTCTTGGGAAACAATTTGATTGCCTGGATGAGTAAGAAGGAGAACTCTATGTCACTTTCTACTGCAGAATCTGAATATATTGCGATGGGTAGTTGCTGTGCTCAGCTTCTCTAGATGAAACAAATGTCAGCTGACTATGGGATCGATTCAGGACCACTCCTAGTTCACTGTGATAATAAGAGTGCCATAAGCATCTGAAAGAATCCGGTCCAACACTCTCGAACAAAGCACATTGACATAAGACACCACTTCATCCGAGAGCTAGTGGAGGAAAAACAGGTAGTGGTTGAATACATAGTTACTGATTTGCAACTGGCTGATTTGTTTACAAAACCTCTTGATTTTAACCGATTTATTACTCTAAGAAACTAAATCGGTGTTTGGGAGATGTAAAAAGTCTACAGGGCTGGTACATGCACTGACTCATGAAGTACATCAAGTTCTGATTTGTTTTGGAGTCAGGAAATCTAGTGGAAAAGAGCTGCGTGTTGTGCCGTCTTGTCTCATGTACAGTACAGGTTTCTCGAGTGAGGTTCAAAAGCTAGAAAGAAATAAAAATCTAGGGGTTGATATCCTGAGAAGTCACATGATGGAATCAACTCCAATAATAGCCCAGTCACTTCATCAATAAAATAAAAAAAATGTGGCAATCTCACTCGAAGGATAAAGGTTGAAAACTGAATTGAGATAGGATAAAGGCATGAGAGTGTGAAAGCTAGCCACTGGGAGAATGATGGACAAATGCAGGAATCATATGAGCAAGGAATAATGATTGAGTCATGTGAAGTGTCAGTTCCTGACACACACAACACTGATGAGAGGATTCAATGAAAAAGGTACTGTTTTCTATGTTTAAAATGCCAAATTGCTTCAGTAAAGATGTAGTCAATTCACTTGAAGTTAATTCACATTGCTTGAAAAAATTAATGTTGTTGATCTAATGTGATGGTGTAAACTATGAACTAACCAAATAAAAAGTGGTACAGTGAACAAGATGTATGGTTTATGTCGGTTCAAAGTTGGTTTGACAGGAAACATTATCCAAGATTTTGGGTACTAAAGAGGAAAAGAAGATTTGAATTTTAAAATTCAAATATTTGGAAAATCTTCTCCCAATAGAATCGCATGCAAAAAGGAAATGATATATCTGACACAAATTTTGCTTCAACTCATAAAAGGAGAGAGAAAACGAAAAATGAAATTCATTTTTCTTAAAAATCCGACGAGACGTAGCTCTTTCGACTTCATTCCAAAATCTTCTTGCTTCAACTTTTCAAAGGATAACCATATGGTGCATGCGACTAGGAGAGGTAAAGTTGGTTACAGCTCAACCCAACAGCAAACCCAAGCTCCGCCGGAACAAAAACCGTCATAGCTGCTTGATGACTCAAGCTCCGATGAGGAGCAACCGCCACCCAGAAACCCTAATCATGTTCTGACCAGATTCTGGGTGAAAATCAACAGACTCGCACGAATTCTTTTGCAACGGCTCAAGAATTGGAGGTCGCAGATCCGGTCGATGATGATCTAGTACATGAGAAAGGCGATGACGAAGCTCAGTCAGGTCATGTCTCAGAACCGGAGAATCAGCAGCCCAAGCAACCATCTGATCTTGAAACAGAGGAGATCCAAACTACAGAGTCGCCGAAGGATGGTGACAAGGAAGCTGATTCAGTTCGCTCAGATGGGCAGGATGGGAAGGAGAATCTAGAAGAGAGAGGCGAACAAAAGAAGGATGTTGTTGATGGGCTAGCTTCTCAGCTCAGAGATAACGATGCTTTAGCTCTAGTTGTGGCTAATCAAGTTTGTACATCAGCAATCAATATAAATCCTTCTGAGCTGAACACAAGAGATGAATATACTGAGCCAGCATCTAGGCCTAAGAAGCGGAAAGCGAGGAAACATAGAGGATCTCTGCCTGAGTTAAAGAAGGCACGCGCTGAAAAGACTGAAGAGAGCAAACCTGTGCAGAAGAAACAGAAGAAGAAAGCCTCTGACAAAGCTGGCTCATCTACTGCAACTGGTGCATCAGTCAAGGCCAAGGGCAAACAGGGTTTTGTATCCAAGCGCTTTCCATCTTGTGAGGTTAAAGCCAGGTATGCTTTGTTTAAAGATCGCAGAATCTTAGCTGAACGGATAGTGGATTTTGATGAAACCGATAAGTGAGGATATTTAAGCCTGCTAAACATAGGAATGCTGAGAAGCTCTGTTGATGGATTGGTTGGTTTGTCCCTGAAATTATGAAAGAATTCTACACCAATCTGCTTGAACCTAGCCTAGATGTTTCCGATAAGGGAACTCGTGTCTTTCTATGCAAGAAAATGTATGATTTCTCTCCATCTCATATCTATTCTTTTCTGGACTTAGAACCCCTATGCAGTGCTGAGATCAAGGCTGATGCAAGTATTGATGGACTTTTGCCTGATACTCTAGCCAAGTACTTAACTCAGGGACAGAAGAAGACCTGGGCATGAATGAAATCTGTGGATCTTCCTCCGACGTATGAAGCCTTGACAATTCTTGCAGCAACAAACTGGTTTCCATCCACCCACAAGACTCACATCTCAGAGGACAGAGCAAGGCTGATCTACAAGATAGGTCATGGAATTCATATTGAGTTTTGGAAGTTAGTGTACAAGAAAGTGATGAGATTTACCACATATCCGCAGAACGATCGCCGTTGGTTGGTTTTTCCAAGGATCATATCATCAGTACTTGAGATACAACATCCACCTCGCACGTTTTATGGTGTAGAACTTATTGGACCTGTTTTATACAAGAAAGATTCAAGGAGTGGAGAAGCGTTTCTTATGCGAGAGGCTGAGAGGAAGAGATATGACATTGCATCTGGCAAGCGTAAGGTACCTCAGTTACTCGGTCAGCTGGACGATCTAAAGCCTCTGCATCTACTGAAGAAGAACCAATGGAGATTTTGCAACTTGGTACAGTCAGGATGCCAGTTAAGACTTCGTTAGATCAGCTCTCGTTTCAGACTGCACTTCAAGACATAGCCGAGGGACTTCAGAATCTGACTGATGTAGTGTTTCATCTTCGAGACAGGATTCAAGGTAAGTTTTCAAATCTTTTTCTCTGATTATTACTCTGACATAAGTATTTTTAACTTGTGTGCTCTCAAGAAGGGGGAGAAACAGAGACGGTTGACGAGTCAGATCAAGAAGAAGAGTCTCCTGATGGAGATGATGACTCTGATGAGGTGACCTCGAGTGATGTTTGAGTAGTCTGTAGGGCTTGCCTTGTGGGGAGTGATAGAATTCTGGGGGAGTAGGATTTATTTTGTTTGGACGAAGAACTTGTTACTTTTTGGTTTCTTCTCCGGTTTAATGTTGAAACTCATGTTGTGCTTTCAAGGGATTTTGGATTTTACGTTATGATGTGTGATTTCTTAATGAGTCTTGTGATAAACAGAATTCTTGTGCTTCGGCTAGATATGTGTATAAGCTTATTGAAGTATAGCTACTTGAGAGGCACACGAAGATAAAAAGGGGGAGATTGAAGATGCAATGAGCTGGAGCACGAGTTACGATAGCTGCTGAATCAAGCAACGTGTGCAACAAAGATTGAGTCAACGATGGAGAGCGTGAGCTGGAGCTGATGGATATGGAAGCTAATGATGCTAGTAGCTGACGAAGCTGAACATAAAGAAGAGTAGCTGAGTTGGACATGAAGATCAATGAAGATACGCATGAAATATGCACTTAAAAGAGTTTAGGAAAATAGGCTTTTTCCTAAACAAAGATAAACGGAAAAATGCCTAAGAGTGTTTAGGAAATATACCTAAGAGGATTATAAATGTGTGCGATGACCTATGATGTATAAATAGGTCATCTAAGGCATCTGTGCGTGGTGCGCCTTAAGAGAGAGATAGATTACTTTTAGCAAAAGTTTGTGAGTTCTTTGGAGAGAATCAAGCTTGGTGTTAAGGGTGAATCTAGAAGGCTTTCAGATCATTGTTGGATCAAAAAGCAGGAAAAAGACTAGGTTGTTAAGGTGAAACTTTCGTTTACTTTGCAATAAACAGTCTTTGGAAAAGATTACCCTTGTTCGGTATTACATTAGTCTCGCATTTTCAGATGTGAATAAATATATAGGCTATCACCCAAACTGTCAAGCTCTGGAACTTACTCATTTGAGCTTTGCGGATGATTTACTAGTGTTTGCAGACGGGAAGAAACAGTCCATAGATGGCATCCTTAATGTTTTCAAACACTTTGCAATGCTGTCCGGGTTAAGTATCGGTGTGGAAAATCCACTATTAATATGGTTGGAATAAGATAATCGGATAAAGAAGGCATTTTCCATAATTTCGCTTTCGGCACGGGTGAGCTACATGTTCGTTATTTGGGGTTACCTTTGACGACAAAAAGAATGACAGTAAGGGACTACAATCCTCTGCTTGAGAAGATAAGAAATCGCATAAGCTCTTGGACTGCAAGAAACCTATCATTTACAGGGAGTCTTCAGTTGATTAGTTTGGTTATTCACAGCTTGACCAACTTCTGGATCTCTACGTTTCAACTACCGAAAGAATGCATCAGAGAAATTGATAAGTTACGCGCTGCATTTCTCTGGTCTGTTCCGGATTTAAAGCCAAACAAAGCAAAGGTTTTATGGAAGGAGGTCTATAAACCTAAGGAAGAAGGTAATCTTTGTTTGAAATCAATAGAGGAAGCAAACAAAGTGAGTTGTTTAAAATTGATCTGGAGAATTCTGTCCGAACCTTCCTCTCTTTGGGTTTGTTGGGTTCAAATATATTTATAAGAAAGGGATCTCTTTGGTCAGCAAATATCAAAACCTCATTTCGATCATGGATGTGGAAAAAGCTATTGAAGTACAGATCTCTAGCATGAACTCTTGCTAATGTTGAGATACAAAGCGGATCAGATTCATTTTTTGGTTTGACATTTGGAGTCCTTTCAGAAGGTTATACGATATGCTAGGAGACATAGGCTATATTGACCTTGGGATTAAGATTACAGACACAGTGGAGATGGTGGTGCAAAAACGCAGAGGTAGAAGGCATAGATTGGATTTACTAAACTAAGTAGAGGATGAAATACAAAAAATTCGTGACATAGGCTTAACAACAGCGAAGGATAAGGGACTTTGGAAGTAAAAAGGAGATTTTAAGTCCGAAGGTGATACGGTTTATCACACGTGAGAAGCAAGCTACAAAGGCTTGGCACAAGGGTAATTGGATCTCTTAGGCTACACTTAAATACTCCTTTGTTGTTTGGTTAGCAACTCTTAACCGTTTAGCTACAGGAGAGAAACTTCATAAATGGAATGCAACCCACGATCTGATATGCATTCTCTGCAAAATTGAGACTGAAAGAAGGGACCACATGTATTTTTAGTGCAAATATTCAGAAGAAATTTGACAAAGAATGTCAAGTACGATTATGGGCTCAAAGTACTCGGCAAATTGGAATGAGATCATGATTTTTCTAGTGGACAATAACCTCAACAAGATGCAGCTATATCTACTGAGATATCTTTTCCAACTACTATCTATTCAATTTGGGTGCAGAGGAATTCAAGGAAGCATGGTGACAACCCCATTCCCCCGACTGGCCTAATTCAAAATATCAGCAAGATCATTCGAAATCGGCTCACCTCGCTACAACAAATGGGAGTTTTGAAATTCACATATGGGATTCAAACTTGGTATGCTTCTCAAGAGCCATGGTTTTCAGTTTCTAAAAACTTGTAAAAGGCTAATCTCCCTCTGCACCTTTTAGCTCAAATGAAACTACAAAACTCTTTATAAAAAGTATTTTTTGGTTTTGAATTAATTTAACATCTATTTCAAAAAAAGAAGAATCTCAATTGGTCAAGTGTCAACAAAAATTTAAAAATTATTTATCTGATAAAATAGTTGAAATTTTTTGGCGAAAATCACTAACTTGAATATTATGTTTTCTCATTAAAATATGCAAATTCACATATCTATATATATATATGCATAACTTGTTTTTGGGTAAAATATTTAGTCTATTGAAATGCAAAAGAGAAACAATTATTACAAGGGGCCAGCCGAGCTTACTAAGAGTTAAACCCACCTAAAGCTCGCATAGGGCATTAATTTTATTGAACCGGGGATTGACCGAACTTAAATGCAATTGGATCTGGGAAGGTTATTTCACCTTTAGTCAAAGTCAATCGGCGATTATGGTCTTGTACCAAAAGATAAATGGATTAAATGAAGGGTAAATCGCATTAATAGCACAAAAAACATGACTTTTCAAAAATATAGCACCAAGGAAGAAAAATCATTAAAATAGCACAAAAACATGTTTTGTCACTAAATTAGCTCGAACCCTAAATCTTAAATACTAAACCCTAAACCCTAAATACTAAACCCTAATCTTGAATAATAAACTCTAAACCCTAAATACTAAACCCTAAACCCTAAATAATAAACCCTAAACCCTAAATAATTAACCCTAAACCCTAAATTATATAATGCTATAAAAGTCTTTATAATTTAAATAATGCTAAAAATGTGAATTATTTCTTTTGGTGCTATATTTATGATAAAATATGTTTTTTGTGCTATTTTATGCATTTTCTCTTAAATGAAGTGCATGACTAGAATTCAAAGGCGTTCCTCGAGAAATGAAGAGCATAGTCCTGTAAATGTAAAGCATAAGTGTACCAACGATAGAGTCAATACTCAAGCAAATCAAGTTTGTATGTCTGACACTGTATCACATTGATGATGTAGATACAAAAAAGAAACTAATGTCTACACATTTTTGTGTATTAGACGGAAAAATAAAATGTGCTTTTTCTACTGTTTTTTAGTTTAGATGAATAAGCAGTTTTATTCTAGGTTTTTTATAGTTAGTTTTTGTTTTTTTTTTGGGTCTGGAAATTCATTCAATTAAAGTTTTAAAAGATTACAAAGGGTGAAGAGCCAATGATATTAGACCTTGAAGCTGTTTTTGCTGAAGAATCTACTATCCCATTACACACTTTTGGGATAGAGATGAACACAATCTTCTGAAATGATTGAGTCAAGGCCAAGATGTATTCACAGATCATCTTTGCTTCTTTTGGGTGTTTTCTATTGTTCAAACCTGTGATAATGTTCCGTGAGTTCGATGCAATTCTTATCTAATTGAGCTTCAAATCTTTTGCCACCATCAGTGCTTCCTTTATTGCTAGTGCTTCTGTTATCAATGGGGATTTTGCGAATTGGACTGCTTTTGTTCCTCTCATTAAGGTTGTTCCTCTTGTGTCCTCCATGTGCCATCCTAGTCCGGTGATTTTGTCCTGACCTTTCCACGACGCATCCATATAACATAGAACTTCTCTCGGTCCCAATGGTGTCAAATGCTTGTGCTTTTTCTATGGTCCATGCTGTCCAATATGATCTTCCGGAGCTAGCTGAGCTTTCCTCCATTCTTTTTCATTGTTCACAGCTGATGTTATTGTTTCCTCTGGTGAGTGAGTTCTGTTTTCGAAGATTTTACAATTATGGGCCGACCAAATTGCTGTGAGGATCCACATGAAGGTGGGTTCGTTCTGACTGATTTCCGATGATATGTCTTTGAGTTGTTTACCTTTCATTATTCCTTCTCTAACAGAGGTGATGTCATCAACTTTTAGCTCCTGTTGGAAGTGAGCTTTTGACCACACCTCTCTTGCGAAACGATAGTAGAAGAAGAGGTGAGTCTCTATTTCCGGTTCTACACATCTGCAACAGTCCGGCTCAGTTATTACCTTTCTTCTCAGCAGATTCACTGTCACTGGTAGTGTTTCCCTTGCTGCTCTCCTAATAACTAGGATTTTGCAATCCTTTGAGGTACCAATTCCTCAAGCTTATCGATGTAGTTTGAGGTATCGAACCTATTCTGGGATGGATAAAACCAATAAGCAAACACTAAACCTTCAGAGTCAAATCAAACAATTTGGTTTTTAGTTTCTAACAATCCTAACAAAAGCAAGTCAAACCGAAGTAAACAAAAGCAAATAAACAAACGATTCAATCAATGACAAGAATAAGGTCCAAGGGTTAAGGTCAACGGATAGGTGACTCGGGATGATCAAGGAATCCTAATTCAAACTTCTAAAAGCTAATCTCCTAGCAAGGAACACACCAAGTAAATCAGTTTAATCTCTTAATACCAATTCTTCACTTAATCTTAACTCAAGAACAAATCATCATTTGTGAATTAAAATCAAACGAGCATTCAAACAGGTTCCAATTAGCTAACGATCACTCTACACATACATTTTCATGTGCTAGAATGTGAAAGTCCTAACAAAGCTAGATACTGGAATTTCATCGAACATGTTGTGAACAAGAAATTCTAAACATCCTAATCAATGTGATCAAGATTAATTAGGCATTAAGCACACTTTGCTAGATGAGATTTTAAACAATTAACCACTAGAATTCTATTGATCACCCCTAATCAACCTAATCCTACCCAACCCACAAGCCTATGGAGAACTACTCACTAATCATAACTAGATCAACAAAACTCATAGGAATAGAGTTGATCATGGAGATTGGTGAGGGATTGAGAGATTTGTAAAAAGAATAACAAAGAAAATACTAGATTAATCTCAAGAATCAAATTTGTTCTTACAAAAGAGTTTAGAACATCAAAAACAGCTTAAGAAAAAAATAGAAATAGGTTTTTGGCTTAAATAGTCATTAGGGTGCGAGCCGGGTCAACCTGGAACAAACCGGGTGTTGACCCGGATCCAAGTGAAAATCTGGGGACGGTATCGGTTGGCTGGACCGATACGCCAACCAATATCAACTCTCGGTTTTTTCCTGATGGAAGCGTATCGGTCCACCTGACCGATATGTGACCCGATATGAAGTCCCGAAAATTAATCCAAGAGTCCATATCGGTTGGGTGGACCGATTTGTGACCCGATATGGTTCTCTGGAACTTTGACGAGGAGTCGTATCGGCCCGCCTGGCCGATACTCAGGCCGATATGAGCTTCTGCTTGCTCTCCCTTGGTCTTCTGAGCTCAAGACTCCACTTCCAAGCTCACCAATGCTCCTAGACACCTCCATTCACCTGTAAAACACAAGAAACACTCCAAATGCAAGCATATAATGCCTACTCCTAGTCCTAAACAACTCTAGACTCTATATGCGACAATGACTCGACGAAATGGTAAAAAATGATGGAGAAAAGAAGTCAAAACAAGAACTATATACAAGCCTAAACGCATGAAAATGTATGAATATCAATTCCCCCAAACTTGAATCTTGCTTGTCCACAAGCAAGCATAAGTCAATCACAACAGGTTGGGGAAAAGGTTTGAAAGCGGGAACTTATATCCAAAGGTTCAATCAATTTTCAACAAGTTTCAAGTCTATACAACCAAAGTGCAACCGAGAAAAGCCTACTCCAAGGATATAGCCATACTCATCAAAACAAAACTTCTAGCTTAACCTTCAACCTACACAAGCATTCAAATCCACTAGCTCCTTGACATTCATTAGATTTTTCAAGTGAATCCTTATTCAAAACAATGTGATCAAACTCATTTGGCTTAAGGGACAAGGTCTTGAGACAAAAAATGGTCTCAACGGAAAGAAAGGCTTCTCCACAATCATTTAGGTTCTCTCGGAGGAAATATGAACAAGCTATAGTAAAATGCTAAAAGTTAGAGGCAATTGGTGCATACTAGGATAGATTCCCATCTACCCATACCCCAAGAACTTCACCTCCTAATCTAAACCCTCCTAAATGAGTTCTACCCTTTTTCAAGGCTATTGATGCCTTTTCTTTCTTTCACAATTCAAAACTTCCCAAGAACCCCAAAGGATCACTCAAAACACTTTGAAAACATTGGTAACTTTACTCTTTTCAAATCAGCTCAAACTTTTCTTTTCTTTGTTCTATTTTTGGTGAGCACATTGGCTTCTTTTCGTTACAAAAATTGCGACACTTTCTTTTTCAAAACACATAAGAGCTTTCATTCTTTTGTTTACCAATAAACCTTGATCCCATTCAAACTTCTTTCTTCTTTTTACCCTCTTTTTCCTTTCCCAAACCTTCCCAAGAAACCCCCAAACTTAAACTCTAGCCTATTGCAAAGCCAAAGACGAAGAGCTTGCATCTATAATGGAAATTTTCTCCTAGTCGCCTCATACTCAACACTTTTTACCGAGCTTGTTCCAAATAGGCCTACCACTCAAGATAGTGTTTGGGGTTTGAAGTAAGGGTGGTGAAAGGTGTGGAAATCTATTAGAGCAAGTAGAGAGGGGTAGAAAGGATAAGCTTGCTCAAATATTTTGGGGTACCCATGAGTTTATCACACAAAGCATGAACAAGGATAATTAGATGATTCAATTAAAGTTCTCACTTAGATGGAGCTATCTTCAAATCACAACAAGTTTCAGCATCAAATCAAGTTTCAAAGCAAGTTGTCCAAGTATGGTTCGTTCTAGCTTTCAATGCGATTCTCGAGTTACAACTTTAGTGTGATCTATCTAGCATTAAGCTAGCGTATGAAACAAGTTTTACCCAATTAAACCTTACGAGAAAGTCAAATCATTGTTCCCAATGCATGCGTCCTATATGATGCAACTAGACTCGATCCTAATATGCTATTGCAACTACATGCTCTTTTTTCGAAATTTTTTTTTGAAATTTTTCAAATTTTTTTTTTTTTTTTGGATTTTTCTATGCCTTAGATGAATGCATGAGACTCAAGATTAGCAAATGGTCTCTCCCCCAAACTTAAATCACACGGTCCCTTGGGTGATATAAACGAGGAAGAAAGACCGAAAACAAGCAAAAAGCAAACAAAGAAAAGAAGAAAACTATGTACAAAGATGGAGTGTAACCTGGCTAGAAGGGGAGGTATGGAGGTGATGAGTCTCCCATTGAGTAAGTCGGGTTTGAGGAAGAGCAGGACGGTGTCCTCATGGCTCTCCTCTTTCTCCTTCTGTCCTCGCGAGTGGAGTGGCGGTGAGGATCCTCATAATAGGAGTCGTGAGCCATGCGCGCAGATCCTCCGGTCTCGTGTCCAGCAACCGAGTACCTTCCCTGCTCAAATTCAGCCTGCTCAACCAGAACATCGGCTTCAGCTATCACCTCCTCAGTCGCTGCCTGAATCTCCTCATCTACACCAGCCTGAGCCTCTCGGGATGTGGAGGTCTGTCCCGCAGCGCTACTCTTGTCTTTCTTCCCCACAATCATCTTAAGAACCTTGGTCACTTTCTTCAAGCAGGAAGCCATCTTCTTAATGTTCCTCCCATGCCATTTGCTCTGCCTCTGGAGGTCCCGGTTCTGGTCCCTCAATGCTCTTACTGTCTTGTTCACGATAGGATCATCTAGAGGCTCGATAAGGTATCTGTGCAGCCCATACACCCCAGCAGGTGCGTCGGAAGTATCAGGCTCTGCTGCAGTCGCTCTCTGGGACCCGGGAGGTCCAAACACATGCTCCACCCCCGGTAAAAATCTGATATGAGCTCTGTTGGCAAAGCTTGTAATGTCGGGGTTTGGGAGGAGATACCCTTCTTCGTGGGAAGTACCCGAGCACATCCGGTAGAGATGGCGCTCTGGAGGCGGCTTGGAGGCGAGGTAGTGAGTTCGGATAAGCTGCGGAACATCCAGCCATGCTACTGGTGTAGGCTCCCCAAATGTCTTCTCATCCAGCCAGTTTTACCTTCTTCTTCACAAGCAACGGCGTGATCAAGCCACCCATGCTGAACTTCGGACTAGAGTCCCTCACCGACATTGCCCAATCTCGGTGGACAGCAAACTGCTCTATCAAAATGGAAGTGTAGCTTGGGAGGCGCTCAACTGGTGGTATGGGCTGACCGTTGGGATATGTGAGCAGGAGAGGCTGCAACCCAATGTACAGTATCTTCATCTCCAGTTCGTGGACTTGGTTTGCCTCCTTCCTAGCAAAGAAAGTGTGAGCTAATGCCTTGTGCACGTATCTAATAGCCGGGTGTCTAATCCTTGCAGCTTTCATAGCTTCCAGCTTAAAGGGCCCATCAGCTATCATCTGCCAAACACCCTCGAGGTCGTCCTTATCAATGGGGATAAAAGTTCCCAGCTGAGCACCATTCTCTGGAAAGTCAAAAACTGCAGCTATGTCTTCATACGTCATGATGAACTTCTTCCTACCCATTTGGAAATCAATCTTCCCTCGACTCACTTCCCCTGCCAAAGCGGCTCTCCTCATATTGACTGTTGCTTTCATGGATGAGAGGAATTGGCATGCTGAGCTCTGGTAGGAGTCACTGGCAAGGTTGAAGAACTCCTTAAGGCCCATGTTCTCTACAATCTCGTTGTAGTCATCCAGTAGCCCAAGTGCTGTAAGTGTCGGGGTGTGAGGGTATCGGGTTGGCCAAAATGGTATCCCCTCCAGCTTGTCATATATCTCAGAGGTGGAGTACTTATGTGGCACCTGGATCATCCTTATTGGGGCCTCTTGTACCTCTTCCTCAACTGCTACCCATTTTCATTTTGATGAAGTTCCCACATCTTGTACCGGCCCTTGTGTCTTTGGGTTTGGTTTCGGGTTGGCCCGCTTCCTTGTCATTGTCCTACAAAAGACAACTCAAAGAACGAATAAGCACATCGTACAATCTACCAACACAATCAATAGGAGCTTAAAGCATTGATGATCAACAATTGTGGGAGCTTAACAATTGCATACTTTTTCAAATTCAATGGGGTAAACAAGCTTAAGCCCCTTAACCAAACTCAATTCTAGCTCAGCATAAGCACAATGTACAAGCAAATCAATCACTTTCTTGAGTAATTCACAATCTCATCAACCAAAGGTCCTTAACGCACATTTTTGAAACTTTTGTGAAACAAAACTCATCCAAATCAAGTAGTATCACAAAATTAATCCTTTAACCATCCAATGCATCATTAGAAACCGTCCAATTAGAAAACCCCCAAAAATTTTCGGATTCCAAATTTCTCAAGAACCCTAAATCACCAAAGATCAAATTCAAAAACTTCTAGGGTGCAATTGAGTTGGGTAATCATCTAGAAACAGTCTAGCAAAGGTTTCTAACAAGCATCATCAACCAACAGCCACAAATTCGAGTTCTAGAAAAAAAATCGAAAATCTTTTTGCATGAACCATAAACTCGGATTTGAAGAGCTTTACCTTGTTTGGAGGATGAGAGGCTGAGAGAAACAAGGGGATAACAAAATAGTGCTTGAGAAATCGGAAACACAGAGCCTTGAATCACGAAAATCCGATGAGAATTGATGGAGATTGAAGAGTTTGAAGTTCTTTGAAAATCTCTTAGTGAAATCGCAAGAGTGAGTGAAAAGAGAGAGAGAGTCGCGACTTGGAGGAGAAAACAAGGGGGAAATCGGTTCAAACCGGTTCATTAAATCGATTTTGGGTGAAAATTCGGGTTTAAAACGGTTTAGGTTCGAGAAAACTTACCCGGGCGAAGGTGCGTATCGGCCTAGCCAACCGATACGCCAACCGATATCAACTCTTCGGATTTAATTCCTGCATCCCGTATCGGTCTGGCCAACCGATACGGGGACCGATATCTGTTCACTCCGAAGACCCGTATCGGCTTGGCCAACCGATACGGGGACCGATATCAACTCTCGGTTTTTTCTGTTGCATCCCGTATCGGCCTGGCCAACCGATACGGGGACCGATATCGATCTTTCTGGGAAATCCGTATCGGCCTGGCCAACCGATACGGTGCCCGATATTGAGCCTCGGATTATTTTTACCAGAACCGTATCGGCCAGGCCAGCCGATACGGAACCCGATATTGGCTCCTGCACCATTTTTCTTCATTTCCGCGGCCTTTGCTCAACTCCAACTGATCTACAACCTCATCCTTAAACCAAAACCTGATAAAACTGAAAGCAAAACATCAAAAAAATAACAAGCAAAAACGTATGTACAAGGATAAACATGGGAATGTCTCCCAAGTGCGCTTTTGTTTAAAGTCGTTAAGCTCGACTTTGCAAACCGTGATCTCAAGCTGAGGGAGGGCTAGAGAGTGGAATAGAAGTTCCTTCCTCTATAGCTTCTGAGACGGAGTAATGCTTGAGTCTCTGGCCATTGACCGTGAACTCTTCATCAGATTTTCCCAAAAGTACCACCGCCCCATATGGTCTCACCTCCTTCACTCTAAACGGTCCTGACCATCTAGACTTGAGCTTCCCGGGAAAGAGTTTCAACCGGGAGTTAAAAAGCAACACAAGATCTCCTTCTTTGAACTCCTTCTTCTGAATCAGCTTATCATGAAAAAGCTTGGTCCTCTCCTTATAGATCTTTGAGCTCTCGAAAGCCTCAAGCCGTATCTCGTCAAGTTCGTTCAACTGAATCAATCTCCTCTCAGTCGCGGTTTTTATGTCAAAGTTCAGCAACTTGACAGCCCACATGGCCTTGTATTCCACCTCCACCGGTAAGTGACATGACTTACCATACAGCATGGTGAATGGTGTAGTGCCCAATGGAGTCTTGAAAGCAGTCCTATACGCCCACAGTGCGTCATCAAGTTTCTTAGCCCAATCTTTCCTTGAGGCTCCAACAGTCTTCTCTAGGATAGCCTTGATTTGCCTATTGGACACTTCAACTTGCCCGCTTGTCTGAGGATGATATGGTGTTGCAACCTTATGCTTCACTCCATACTTCTTCAAGAGACTCTCAAATAGCTTGTTGATGAAGTGTGAGCCTCCATCACTGATCACAATCCTCGGGATCACAGACTCTCCCATCTAATATATCCGGAAACGATTCAAATTGCATTAAATGACCTTCCGGAATATTATCATAAGTGAGGCAGAAAGATGTGTTTAACCCGAATATGAGCTTGAAATCGTGAAGGGTCAACGACACATATTTCGGTGCTTGTACAACTCGAGCATTTGCAAGTTTAAACCAACGACCCTCACACCATGTAGAGAAACGAAATGTCTCAATGAAAGAGGCAGGAATAATTGCCTCTATTTTCTTACCCTAAATCAATAAATGAATACCTTAAATAACATGCAATAACCCAATAAATAAAACAAACTATATAGTAAAAGAAAGACTACCTCCTCATCCACCAAAATCATTTGGATGTTCGGTTCTCCAATTGATGTAACACACATCCAAACACGCAAAAGAAGTACTTTTATGTCTCAAAAGCAAGGAATGAAATTGTTGATTTGAGAAATTTTTCTAAAAGTCTGTGGAGCCATGGTTGAGAAACGGAGAAATTTTCGCGAAATTAGCTTGTAAAGAAGTTTTTTTCTCTCAGTAAGGGGTAAGAAGAATGAAGCGGCAAGGGTTTTAATGTTAAATAGTTTCCCAAATTGGTGAGTAAAAGGTGTGAAGCACTAAAAGAAAACCTTTGATTAGTAATAGTAAAAGGTGTAAAAATTGGAACTCACAACCCTTGGTTTAGACAAAAGTATTCAGGCCACAACCGCTAATGATATTTTTTTAATAATGACGATTTGGTTTAGATAAATTTGGTTCGAAATTTATTTATCCATGTCAATAATGACGATTAAAAAATCCCTATTCTCGATAAACTTCCTAATATGCTGCAGCCACCCACATATCTTGTTTTGAACGTTACATTTGGTAGGTTTGTGCTAATTTCTTACACATTAAATGAGAGACAAGAAGAATATTCAATGTTCCTCTTAACCGATATTATTTAATTTCCTTAACATGATAAGTTCGTATATACTCAAACCATCTTAAAACCATTAAGAACATTTCACACCAACAAACAAACTGGCATTTATGGGTGTTTCTTTACAAGACCCCCATCAAATCAACAATAATCATGGTTAAATATATATCATGCAAAGGAGAGTTACGATGTTTGGTTAACTTGCTCTGTTTTCATTATTTGAAAAGTTGATAGCAACATAATCTACTACATTTAACAAACATTATATTAATAAGGATCATCAAAAAGATAATGGGGGCCAAATTCCGAAATTATCTCTCCTGATTGTGAAGAAGAATAGTGACTCAAGGGTCCAAAAGCATGTATCGCAGATGTTTGTACCTTTGCAACAATTGTCCCACCAACTCAACCCAGTCTTTTTCGGAGCACATATACATCTATAAAGCCCTTTGATGTCTAATCCTCTTCGCTTCTTAGAGAACAGTTTACACCGTCTGTCTGACCGTCCATACCTTTGTCTCATAGTTATCTTAACACGTACTCGAGTTGTAAATTCGCGCTCGATGATGTACCCACGGTTAAAAACTTCTCCATCTCCATAAAACACCCGTAGGAGCATGGAGTATGCGTATATCCCTATCTCCCATCCATAATCTGCCGATCTTTTGATCAGAGCCTCTCCTTTAACCATCCGGTCGATGGAGGTCAACGATTGGTCAATCCAATTGTCGCAATATACAAAAAGACACATACCTCTGAGGAGAAGAGCAGAAGGGTTTTCGTATTCCAGACACTTGTTTTCCAATTTAGTTATAACCCTAGGTGGGCACCAGATATCTTCAGTAATGTTGGAGAAGTACAGATCGACCAACTTATAAAAGGCTGAGCTTTCTCCGACGTTTTGCATCGCAGTGCATGTTGCTTTCATCCGGGCCAAATAACGTGTTCCTTGGTTATCGTCAATGACGGCAATAAGGATTTTTTTTAGGATATCGCTAGGAAGGAAATCTATTGCCGATTTTGGTTAGGAAAATGGAAACAAGAAAAGGAGACTTTAAAAAAATAATATTGTAGCATTTGAGATAGGTATTGTTTCGAAGGCATCAGCAAATGTTTATTTATAGATTGGATCCAACCTTTGGGTTTTCCATAAATTTAAATAATGTATGTTAGTGTTATTTATTAATTAAGATGCATCTGTTGGCGTGCATATTCGGCTGGTGTAAGTATGTACATGATGAATCTAACTCGCTAGGTAATGATATGTAATGTCGCTTTATTATTTATTGCAGTTCAAAATTTAATACAAAAATGCGTTGTTACTTTCATGGATATGTTGTTGAAATTTTATTTAGGTAAATGTCCTTTCAATTTAATCATCTCGACTTTTTTTTGCAAAAAGTCATTTATCCATTCACAAAATACTCTGGAAGTATTACCATTTTCTCCCTTCTGCTGTATTTTCTCAGTATATGGCTCATACTTATGTGTATGAAAACGTATTACCATTTTCTCCCAAATATAATGCATTACTCCTTATAATTAAAATTTACACATAAATGAATACAACATATAATATTATTCGCAGTTTAGCACCTTATAGTCAACACTAAACAATATTTAACAATGAAGGATATTCAAGAATCTAATCAGGGCCAAATTTCGAAATTGTTCAGCAGGAGTCTGAAGTAAAATAGTGACTATATGGACCAAAAGCATATGTCGCACATGGTTGAGCCCTTGAAACCAAAGTCCCACCAACCCTTCCTGATTGTTATCGGAGAACACGTGCAACTATAAAGGCCATTGATATCTACATCCGCTTCCTTCTCAAAGAACAGAGCCGAAGGCGTTTCCAGCCATACACGCCTATCCTTTCAAGTTATCTTTATACGTATCCGAGTGGCAAGTTCTCGGTCGATGACATATCCACTGTTCAACACCACTCCATCTCCATAAAAAACACGCAAGAGCATGGAGTACGCGTATATCCCTATAACGCCCCTTTCCCATTATCCGCTGACCGACGAGCTGACCGGTCAACAATGAAACAAGAACATGACCAGGTCGAGCCCGAGCAAGTCAAACGGGAAAATTTCATCACAAGACGAAGTCAGAGACAGATCGGTTTGAGACAAAGGCTCGCACTGACCCATCCTTGACCCCACTATCCTCACTTCCACACTACAAAGCTTCACAACCTGTACTACTTCCATGAGTTCTGTCAGTTCGGACTAAACCAATATATCAGGGAAGCATGTTCATTACTGAGTAAATAAACGTCTACAAAATGTTTACCGAATTACAAAACAATTTTGCCATTCAATACAATATCCAAATCAAATAGTAAAATGGCGCCAAAGCCAAACCGAGAAACACAAAACATCGAATCAAAACCCCGCCACAAGCGATCCCGAAACTACATCGACGACCCCCGACATCCGTTGCTGCTAAACCTGAAAACACACAAAAGAGTATAATGAGCGATCTAAGATCACCCTGCGAGACGGCTCTCTACTAAGGCTTCTATGCTATCAATCAACTACACTTCCCGCCCCAAAACCCCAAAATAACAATCAACAAAGAAACGGTCGATCACGTACTACCACAACGTGATAAACCCACAACACACAAGTACTTGCCAAAAGAAAGAGAAGCGATTAAGGGAATCGAAGCACTGCAACACATGCTCTCGATTGGACTCGATCTATCTATCGCGCAACACGAAAACACGCACACACACACACTCATCTCGGTAACTTCCATGGGTCTGCATAGCTACCGACAAGGTAACTAACCCACGACTCCCAGATGTAAACACAAAGTCTCACGACTTAGGAAACTGCTCTCAGTCCATCGATACACAGTGACTCGGGCTACCCCTCGGTAACCTAAGTTTCCATGTAATTCGGCCCTAGGACATGACCCCGTATTCTTCGAACCGCACACCTACCGATGTCATTCAGTAGGTTAACTCCATAATCGGAATCACCACCTGAAGGTACATGATCTGATTAGGCAGCTACCCGAGGATCCAATCGGGTCGAAATTACCGGAACATATTCAAAAGCCTAGACTTGCGGGATCTAACGAACCCTAGAGTCCTAGTGCGGAAATGTAAACACGCAGACTCGCTGGGACTCTAGCAACAACCAAACAATCAACAACAACAACGATAACAACACACTATCCCGCAAGCCTAGCACACACACACCAACACCTCCAGTCTGACTTGGTGCCGTACCTAGTCAGCAACTACGAACTTAACCGGCTCCGTGACCGGGTTAAGTGTCCACAAGGACCGCTCGGCCCAACACCGAGACAGTCTAAATAGGCCTGCACGGAAAGCTCAACAACAACAACCACACATCATCACAGTCGACCACACAAGCAAGCCTATTAGGGTTTCTAACATATTTTATTCCATTCTTATCCGCTACCTTGGATTAGCGGATTGCTAATCCGTAGACAGCTCATCTCACACACTACTTCTTAATTACTCCTTACTCTTTCCCTAAGTATCTTTTTAATAACTCATCGATCCGTCGGTTTAGAGTTAGTAGCTTTAAACTCCCCAACGTCTCATGATTAACTTAACTCATTCATTCAATAAACCTTAACCCGTAACCCACTATTAAACCTAATCCCGATCCCGTTACATACTCTATACGTTCGTTTAGGGTTTACCTTCGTCTTTTAATGTCGTCTCAATTCCTATACTTAGATTCATTCATTATCGTTCCTTACTATCATATAGATGCATATACGGTCCTATCATGCAACATCTATATGAATGCATCAATCAATGTTTCTAACAACCTAGCGGCACACAACAGTTTAATCCTTAATCCTAATTTCCTAACATGCATCTCAGTTACCTAACCGGTTTACAGTTAACCAATCCGTTTTCAATCACCAATCAATTATTCAAATACGGTATGCAAATCTTTGTTCTACGGCTTTCCGGTTCCCGAAAGATATGTAATTAACTATTCTACGGATTGAGCCGACTCACAGTGAATAAGTCGGAACGACGATACGGATGCGGATATGAACTCCGAAACCTCGAACGGAACCCCGAACGCTCCGACACGAACTCTGAAGATTCCCGAACACCCTTAGAATCGCCTGAACAAGAACCGGCCGGAGTCAAATGCGTTGACCGGTGTTGACTAGCCGTTGACCGGCGGTTGACCGGTGTTAACTTTGACCGTTGACCACTCCTGGACCGTTGACCACTCCGGTTGACCCAACTGAACCACTGAACCGGCTGAAGTAGCTGAACCAACTTCCAATTGACTGGTTTAGGTAAACCGGTTTAAAGTCAACTGTTGACCGGGTTGACCAAAGCGTTGACCGGTTAACCTAAACCAATCCAACCCGCCCAAACCAACTCAAATCCATCCAAAATCAATGCAAAACCTCCTCTGATGAACCGGTTGACGATTTGAAGGCGGAGGAGCTTCTCCGGCGTCCGAGCTCCGGTGTTGACCGGCGACAGAGGGCTTTAACCGGCGGTTTCCAAGGTTTTCCGACGACTGATGCTGAGCTCAGGCGACTGAGAACACTTCTTGATCCATCATGAAGCTGCTGAGAGGTGAGAGGGAGCTTGAAACACCAAAGGAGAACCTCGCCGGCAGCGGTTCTCTGGCAAAATTTCGGCGACCTCCGGGGACGGCGACGGCAAGGGAGAGGTGGCGGTTGTAGAGGGAGTGAAGAGGAGTTGAATGGTTCAAGTGGTGTAAAGATTAGGCTTATAGTTTAGAAGTTATAGGCTTTCTTGTGGCTCAAGTCTCTAAGAACATATGAATGTTCTTGAGGTTTCCTTTGAATCTTCAAGGTGATTTCTGGGTTTCTGATGAATGTAGAGAGAGAGAGAGAGGCTCGGTGGTGATGTGAAAGAGTGAGTTTTTGAGTGTATGAGCTTGTGGTTTGATGAAATGAATTGATATGACATAAGATGCCATGCAACTCTTGTTCATGCACCCAAAAACTATTCATTGCATCAAGAACCAAGAGGTGGCGCTATCCCACATGAGACACATGTCTCCAACAGTGTTTTTCTAAACAAAAACCCTTCCCCAAACCGCCTTAACCAACTCTTAAACCCGTCTTGTCCCGTTGCTTCGGTTTGTTCATTCTCGCGTTTAATATTTTAGAAATCCCTTGGCTGTTTCCATAAATCTTCAAATCTCCAAAGAATGATTCTCCCTAATTTCAGATGAATTTAGAAAGTTGAATCACTTGATTTGGACTTTTGTAGCTCCGGTTATGATTTTTACAAATTTTCTCGATCTTATCGGTTTCCATTTCCGATAGTCCGAAAAACCCGTTTAAGCTCCGTTTCTTCTACTCCTGGTCTTCTAAATGTTCTTTTTTTGAAAACAATAACATTTGGCTCGTCTCGGCTTCCGCCTCAACCTTTGGCAAAATTACAATTTTGCCCCTGTTAACTTTTCTTCTGCCGTTGACCATATTTTTGCAAACAGGATGTTATATTCTTCCTCACTTATAGGAATTCGGTCCCCGAATTCTCCGTCACTAACATACTTCGAATTGACACCAAACCTTTTAAGTTGCCTCGGTACACAAACTCCAATGCTTTCTTACCCGAACACTGCTGCACGGAACCCACTTCCGATGCTTCATGGCGCTTTCCAATTCATACCTACAATCTTACTGATCTTCACACTGTTCACCTGAACACTAATCCGATTCCCGATCCTCGATCTTGTCGGTACTTCTCTACTTTGCTTTTAACTGAATCATTCCATCTCGAACTCTGGACTTATCCGTAGTTGGCCACTTTGTTCTGATTCTCATTTCTGGCTTCCCCACTTTGCTTCGACTTCCACATACACCCGACACTGACTCGTCTCCCTAGGAAACTCTCAAGAATCTGATCTTTGAATCTCGGTTTCTCGGAGGCTCCAACTTAACTCATACCAATCGCTTCACTCTGATCTCCACATTGTTGCTGGCGTTTCTTCATATTTCTTTGCTAACTCATCATACTGACGGCTTCGTTTGGTCTGTTGCTTCCCATTGATACCTCACACCGACTTCTTTGCGGTCTGGGTTAACTGTCTCGCGGCTTCTTTACACTCCATCTTGCTTACAGGTTCCTGTTCGGTCTCGTATTCATATCGCATCGTCTATTATGTCCTGCACTTAATTCAACAACTTTCACTGGAGCGGTTAGATTCATTCCAATCTATCCCCGATGTCACTTCCTCATAGGAATATGATTAATTAACTACGTACCCAACTGTTACCCATGATTAAGTAACAATACTCTATAATCCCGTTTTCTCGCGAATTGACATTCGAACGCAACCATTCTCGAATTAGCTCAATACTTAAACAAGGGCTTTTAAACAATTGCATTCTAGTAACCTAAACAGAAATCCCAATCAAACACGATTAACAACTTACTGATGCTACTCTTGCTACGCTAGAAGGGCAAACCCTAATTATCTAATGCACCAATCAAAGCATTAATAAAGCACACAATCACAAAACGGAAACAAGCAATTACCACAAACAATCACACAATCAATAGATCGGTCCGAATATGTCGACGGTCTGGTTTTAGGTTATGATGAGCGATCGCCAGTTCTCCTTATCATTTGGTTTCACAGGGTAATTTAATTGCATCTGTAACCATCACAAGCATGTAAATAATTACTACGCTACTCAAAATGATCAGCTGAACACCCGGCATCCACCACATACATAAAACTACATATCACATATATAAAGGTTCCAATACATAGGTCCGATCAGAGTTGTTACATAGGCGGCCGCTGTCATAACCAAAAACCAAAAATGCGCCGCTATACACCGAGATATGTCAAAGAAGACACGCATATCCGCCGATCTATCTACAAGCAAAACAAGGTTAGTTCCCCAAACTTACCTGGCCTAACTAACCCTAATCTAACGCCTCCAGCAGGACCAAAATGCTCAGAACAGACGGCAATATGGCTCGCAAAGGAAGCCACGGGCAGGTGTGCTAGGAGGGTGCGGTGGTTGAGAATCTCAGGATGGTGCGTCGACATGATGCGTCTCAGCCATCGGGAAGAGACGAGCATTATGATCCTCGCGGTCACATAGCTGGTAGACGGGTGTAGGCGCTAGGAGTGGCCTACGGGAGCAAGCTGGTGCACGGTGACCCTCGTCACCACAAAGCTGACAAATGACAAGAGGTCGAGAGGCTGCACCACTGGTGGCTGGCTAGGCTCAGGGTCACGTCGGCTAGGTCCGGCTTGGTAAGGCTCCGGTACTGGCGCGCGATGAGGCTCGGCGTCTGACATAAGTAACCTGGCTCCAGAAATCACACAAATAGGAGCGAGGTGGCCATCATTGCCACAAACCTGACAGAAGTCTGGCACTGGGACCGGCTGATACAGCTCTCGATATCGCTGGTCAACAGTGTTGGGATTATGTCCTGAAATCACATTGTACTCACTCTAGAGATAGTTTTATTGTCGAGATCGGACAATTCATGAGATACTGGGTAGTCATAATGTTTTGCTAGAAACCGTTTATGACAAATGAGTTGTAACTCATTTCCAGTATCGTGTGAACCTACAGGGTCACACACCTAAGCAAGTTGGACATAGTTCATATGGGATTGATCATTGGCATATGGTCTGGTCGATGTGTATTGGATACACATCGAATATGAGTTTTGATGAGGTGTGTCAATCGACACCATTGGGTGCGTCGGTCGACACAGGATGTGTATCGATCGACACCACTAAGTGTGTCGGTCGACACAAGACCGAAACCGAAACTGGTGTTTTGGTTTACGTCGTGGTCGATACATATATAAGTGATCTTATGTATTTCGACCTAAGGACAGATGAGCGCCGCCGAGACAGTGTTTTTCTCAGAGAGAAAACACAGAAACCTCGAAGAACTCAGTTCCCAGGAGATCCGAGCCCTGGTACTAGCATCCCGGCGGATTCCAGCTTGTGTGCGTGTGGACTGAAGTAGAGGCGCAGCATCTGAGGCGCTTCACAGATCTCGTTTATCTGACCATCTTCCGCTGCTAATCTCCAGGTAAACACGAGATCAGATCCTTGATTCAATTAACTAGACCCTAGATCCTATGCTATCTGGAACATGACAGCAATTCCGAATATGGTAGAATTGGCTCGAAGTTCCAACAGTGGTATCAGAGCCTTAGGGTTTTATCATTGAATCAGACCTGTTTATTGAATTGGTTGTTTGGTTAGAAAAGGTCAGATCGATTATGATCGAAAATCGAATCTGTGATTTCGCACAGTGTCGATCGACACACTAGGTGTGTCGGTCGACACAGAGTGGCGAATTTGACAGAGTCGGCGGCTAGGGTTTTTCGCGAAGAAAAACCGAAAGCCTACTGTGTCGATCGACACAGGTTTAGTGTCGGTCGACACAGAACAGATTCGGTCCAGTGTCGATCGACACAGGTTAGTGTCGGTCGACACATACCTAGCAAATGGTTAATCGGTTCAATTGGATTGGACCGGTTATCATGCTTGGTTAAGTCCGAATAGATCGGTTTAAATTGGATGAATTGGTTCAATTGGATTGAACTGATTATCTCAATTAGCATAAACCGATGGTTTGAATCAGTTTGATTGGATAATACGGTTCAATGGAATTAGACCGGTTATCGCAATTAGTTGAAACTGGTTAAAACGGCTTAAATTGGATGAATTGATTCAATTGGATTGAACCAATTATCACAATTAGAATAAACCGATTTGAATGGTTAAGATCAGTTTGATCTGATAAGTCGGTTCAATTGGATTGAACCGGTTATCAAAACTGTCCTCGGTTAAGGTCTATGTCGACCGTCACACACGAGTTGTGTCGATCGACATGACCGGTTCGATGAACCGGGTTAATTGGATTAACCGGTTATTGAAGTCCGGTTTTGTTTGGTGGTGTCGATCGACAGACATAGTCTGCGTCGATCGACACAGTGCTCGAAATTCTGGTTATTGAACCTTGAATATACAGAAACCAAACTCGACCTAAACCTTGATCAAAGCTTAGCTTCAATATGGTCAACTGTCAAGACTCGTTTCGTTATGTGATGGTCTAGCCAAGAGCTTGGTGTCCACAATTACGTGAGTAAGGCAGGTAGTTATGTTGATAGATTTGCAGTGCTAAACATCGAAAATTACATGACCTAAGAGATTGATTTGCTGAACTTTTGGGTTTAGTTTCCTCAACTAAATATCAAGTAACCTTGATGTCTTGCCCAATCTTGTCTACTGTCAAAACTCGTGTCGTTTGTTTGATAGTCTTGGAGTCCTTGGTATCCACTGCAACATGAGTAAGGCAGATGATCATTGACAGACTTGCAGTGCGACTGTCAATAATCATAAGACAGAAAAGATTGGTTATACTTGACTGGGCTATCAGAAGTTCTGGGCCCGGAGACATCAGAGTGGATTAGACATAGTTTGTATCATCCACAACCAAGAGTTGTACTAGGTACAATTAGCAATGATTTGCTTACCTAGATAACTAAAGTTTGGGTAATGGCGAGTCGCCCACTCAGATTTTAGTGAAGTATGGATCTTGGATCATTATATTCATAGAGGAAACATTGTTTGAATATAATGCGAGTTTTCTTATTAGATAAGATTTCTCACCATATACATAACTAAATCTTTGTTTTTCTTGGATTTCAGCTTATGTCTATGACTACTTTCTCGTTGCGATCCGTCCTTGAGAAGGATAAGTTAAATGGATCCAACTTCCTGGATTGGTATCGGAATCTGAGATTCATTCTCAAGCAGGAGAGCAAGGACTATGTCCTTGAAAAGGCTCTTCCAGAAAGGCTTGGGACCAATCGCTCGCATGCAGCATATAATGCTTGGAATAAGCATTATATTGATGTGGTAGATGTGTGTGGTCTGATGTTGGCTACCATGAACTCGGACTTGAAGAGTCAATACGAGAACATGGAGTCGCCAATAGAGATGATCACCAGCCTGAAACTGAAGTTTCAGGATCTGGCACGAGTTGAGAGATTCCAGATGGTGAAGTCTCTAACTGAGTGCAAGCTACCAGAGCATGCTCCAGTAAGTCCTCATGTCATTAAAATGATGGGTTACATTGATAACCTGGGGAAACTGGAATGTCCTGTCAGCTTAGAGTTGGCCACTGACATCATTCTGCAGTCACTGCCGTCTAGTTATGATAAGTTTATCAAAAGCTATATCAAGAATAACTTGACGAAGACGTTGGCTGAGCTGCATGGCATGCTCAAAACGGCAGAGCATGACATCATAAAGGGTAAAAGATTTGAGAAATCTTGTGTTGGCAAGGGTAGATGCAGGGCCATCCAGATTTGGAATAAGGATAAGCCTGTGTCATCTAATAAGCCCAAGTCAGGCCCATCTGGTGTTAGAAAATGCTTCTACTGCAATGAGTCAGGGCATTGGAAGAGAGATTGCATTAAGTTCTTGGAAGATTCACAAGAGATGAAGGAGATGTATGGTACTTCTTCTTCAGGTATTGTGTTATTAATTCAAGTTCTACGTTAGTATTGGATACTAGTTGTGGTACTGATATTTTGGAAATATGCAGGACCTGGACGACAGTAGAACGTTGAAGAAAGGACAAGTGGAACTGCGTGTCTGGTATGAAGCAATGGTTGTTGCATGAGCCGTAGAGATTCTCCACTTGTAGGAGCCTTTCATACTTGGTTTTAGAAATTAAGTAATTGCTACTATGTATCTGCCTTGTGCAGAAATGTCTTTCATTTTCTTGTAAGAATTTAGATGTTTTTCATTTTGATAAAAGACAAGTTTTGTTCTTTAGATCTCAATGAAATATCATATGGTAGCACCCCGTTTGGAATGGGTTTTATATCTTGAACCAATGTACGCTTGTACACATAACATAAATACCAAACACTTTAAGTCTGATGACTTGAAGTCGATTTTTCCTTAGCATAGTCATTTAACCACACAAAGTGAAGCGGATTCAGAAGTTCCATAGTTTTGGACTCATTTGATTATTAATCATTTGAGATATGAATTCTGCTCACTGGGCCAAATGACTAAGGCCCTTTTAGCAGAGCTAAAGGAAACGGGCCAGAGGCTTATTGGGCCTTACACATACTGATGTATGCGGCCCGATGAGCATTAGTGCAAAAGGAAATCTTCTGTACTTCATTACCTTATTGATGACATCAATAAGTGTGGTTGTGTTCATTTGATGAGACACGAGCAGGAATCCCTTGAGGAGTTCCAAGATGAAGTATAGAACCGATTTGACAGAAGTATTAAGATCCTCGATTGAATCGCGGAGGAAAATACTTGAGTCAAGAATTGGGTGATCATCTAACAGAATGAATCGGATCTTATTAGATATGCTCCGATTAATGATGAGTCACAGGAATCTTCCATAATCATTTAAGAATACGTTCTAAAATGTCTATGTTTACGCTAAATAAGTTTCTATCAGAATCAGTGAAAAACACCACATTGGATGTGGAATGGGTGATTTCCAAATTTGTTTTTCTGATTAATTGGGATTGCAAGGTTTGTGTAAGACAGTAGTCAACAAACAAACTTGAACCCATATCTGATAAGTTCTACCTCGCTGGTTGTCCTAAGGAAACCAAGGCTTGCTACTTTTGCAACCAATCCGAGGACAAAGTATTGTTGTTCGGAACTGTGTCTTTTGAGAAAGATCGTACTTTCAAAAGGAACAGTGGGAGTAAAAGTACACATCGAAGAAATTTGATAAACACAGGAGGCTGCTCAACCTGTTGAGGGAAAGTAGCGGTGAGATCTACAAAGCGCTGTAGGATCTGCACCTGTGGAGCCTGAAATTTGCAGATCCGAAAGGATCCGTCACTAACTCGAGAGTGATTTCTCGTAACCAATTGTCGTGATCTATTGATCATTGAAAAGTGACGAGCATGCGAAATTCAAAGAAGCGATGGTGAGCCCCAACTCCGAAAATTTGCTGGGTATGCATGTTAGCTTTACCGATCCATTTCTGGATTGAAGCAAACATCTTGGAGTTGGAATCAACATTCTGATAATGTGGTCAAAAGTTTTGACTTGATCAGAAAGAAATGAAATCATGCGTTTACAAGAAGACTAGTGGGAGCGTAATTGCAATTCTCACACTGTATGTAGGCAACATACTTAATCTCATAAACGACGTTCCAACGCCAAAGTCTTATCAAGATTTGAGTCGGAAGTCAAGTTTAACGATAGACATGGGAGAAGGCCGTGAAAGTTCTTGGAATGAGGATCCATTGGAATGGATCAGAAAGGCTAATTGGATCGTGTCAAAATCCTTATGTTAATAAGGTATTGGACAGTTCAATTGTGCTTGATTCCAAGAATGGCTTCATACCAAGTGTCTTATGGCGACAGTATTAGCAAGAAGAAGTGTTATTGAACACTGTCTGAACTAGTATTAATGAGTGTGATTGCTTATGCTGATGCAATAGAATCCATCATGAATGTCATATTTGCGCTCGTCTAGATGCAGCCTACGCATAAAGCATGACGAGAAAATGCCAAAAATGTTCCGGTAACAGTCACTGAACAGTTACCAGAAATATCCCAAGTGTTTGAAGAACTCTAAGGATAGTTTCGTGGTGAACTGAGAAAGTGACGAACCAGTTGAAAGTAGTTAGACGGACAAAGACGATTCCCGGTTCCCACCTGGTTATGTCTCTTTTTCTGAATAGCGGTGCTATCTGTTGGAAAGGCTCCAAGCAGTGGACCGTAGAATAGTGCTTTTATCTGAATGGCGGTGTGGTTTGTTGGAATCGTTTCAAACAAAACACCGCAGTCTCTCCCACAACCTAAGCACCAGATTTATTCTGTTGCTGTAGGTATAAGATATCTGAAGAGATGATCTTGATTCTAGTGGGAGTAATTCTAGTTATGTTGTAATCTTTACATAGACATGCTATGGTAGTGTTTATGTAAGTCAAACTGACATCGGTATTATTTAATTATTGGATAATTAAGTAATAGTCCCAAAGTACTTTATGGTCATCATATAGGTCATCAAGTTGAGGACTTGATCATGAAACCCTATAAGTAAAAGATGACATAAATTATGATTGTCCCTAGTCGAGGTTATTGAAGTGGGACACCAATAACCGCGCGAGACTAGTATGTGAGGTGACTGTTGGACCAAGTTTCATGGAGTCAATGATATGATTATCATAGTCAGTCACATAGATATATGGTGGTGAACATATGATCGGACATGACCCGCTTAATGAGAACTCCACAGGATAGTTGTATCAGTGTCATGGGAGGTTCTCATTACGACTATAGAGTATAGTCCTTAGACCTGAGTTCATCATGCTTTCTATCATATGAATTGGTGCGTTTTGACCTTGTCAAACGTCGTTCCGTAACTGGCGGCTATAACGGCATTGCTTAGGCGTATCATGAAGTATGTGTAGAAATAAGGATGGAACTGTTGGGATAGTGTCCTGAAATCACACTTGTACTCACTCCTGATGATAGTTGTGTGTCGAGATCAGACATTCGTATAATACTGGGCGGTTGCAATGTTTTGATAGAAGCCTCTTGCAGTCTGTAAGTTGTAGACTAACTGCCAGTATTATATGATCCTATAGGGTCACACACCTAAGCAAACTGGAAGCATGAAAGTGGGAATGATCATTATGGTAATGATCATACTTATGTGTATTGGATACACATTTACATAGAGTTTTACAATGTGTGTGTCGATCGATGCATGAGTGCGTCGATCGATGCAGGCTTTTCGTGGAGGTGTGTCGATCGACACAGTAAGTGTGTCGATTGTTGCACATCGGGTTCTGAAACTGATGTTTCGAATTAATGACGTAACCGAGCCGGGATTGTCCGACGGTTTGTGATGCATTTCCAGGTCGATATATAAGGTCTTATATGGTCGACCTGAACCCTAGCCGTCTTCTCTTCTCTCTGACAGAAAAGCAGAAACACCAGAAACTCTTAGATCCCACAGATCCGGCACTAGCATCCTGTTTCCAGCTTGTGTGCGTGTGTATCTGGTAGAGGCAAGGCATCTGCGTTGCTCACTGATCTCATTCACCAATTCCGCTGCCAGTTCAAGGTAAGAACGAGGTTAGTAGATTCAATATATCAAACCCTAGATCCTAGGAGATCCAACAGTGGTATCAGAGCGTTTTTAGGGTTTAGCTATTGAATCTGATGCAATTAATTCGAAAACTGAGTTTGTTGAATTGATTATTGCCTGTGAAAATCGTGTTTTCAAGTGTTAATCTCGGATTAAAGCATCTGTTGAAAATTCGATACCTGTGTTATCGCAGTGTGTCGATCGACACAAAGCGTGTGTCGATCGATGCAGAGCGAAAACACGTAAATAATTTTAGGGTTTGTCGCAGCGTGTCGATCGGTGCAAAGCGTGCGTCGATCGACACAGAGCGAAAACTCGCAAAATAATTTTAGGGTTTATCGCAGCGTGTCGATCAGTGCAAAGCGTGCATTGATCGACACAGATCGAATACTCGTAAAATCTTTTGGGTTGTTCGCAAAGCGTCGATCGACACTAAGCTTGTGTCGACCGTTGCATCGCGAAAACTCGCACTGTATCGATCGACGCACTGGGTGCATCGATCGATTCAATTGGTTGGTTTTGGTTGGATTGGATTGAACCGGAAACCAATTTGATTGTGGTTAGGATATGTCGATCGATGCAAGGATGCATCGATCGACACTCAACTCGCAGACTCAGGGGTTGGACTCCTAGTTGCGAATACCAAATCAAAATGAACCTAAACTTAATAAAAATGAATGTTTTAATTAAATTGATAACTTCTTGGATGTATATTGGATATGCATCAAGATTAATTAGTTCCTTTCCTCAACATAATATCAAGTGATCTTGATGTCTTGCCCGATCTCGTCTACTGTCAGGACTCGTGTTGTTGTTGGATATTCTTTGAGTCCTTGGTATCCACAACAATGTGGGTAATGCAGGTGATCATTAGTAGACTTGCAGTGCAACTATTAGTGATCACAAGACAGAAGAGATTGGTTTTACTTGACTGGGCTGTCAGAAGTTCTAGGCCCAGAGACATCAGAGTAGATTAGACATAGTTTGTCTCATCTACGACCAAGAGTTGTACTGGGTACAATTAGCAATGATTTGCTTACCTAAATAACTAAATTTTGGGTGATGGTAAGTTGCCCACTAAGATTTTGGTGAAGTATGGATCTTGGTTCATTGTATTCATCTGAGGAAACATATTTTTGAATACAATGCGAGTTTTTCTTATTAGATAAGAATTCTCATTCCTTGAGCATTATAACTAAAACCTCTACCTCTTTTAATTACAGCTATGTCTGTCTCAACTCACATCAACACTTTCTCGCTAAGATCCGTCCTTGAGAAGGACAAGTTAAATGGATCTAATTTCTTGGAATGGTATCGGAACCTGAGAATAGTTCTCAGGCAGGAGAGCAAGGAATATGTCCTTGAAAGAGTTCTCACCAAGAGGCCACGTTCCAATGCCCCACAGACAGAAAAGAATGCTTGGGATAAGCATTCAGCTGATGTCAAAGATGTTAATTGTCTAATGCTGGTGACTATGAACTCTGAGCTGTAGAAGCAATATGAGAACGTGATGTCACCCATTGAGATGATTAACAGCCTGAAAGCTTTGTTTCAGGAGCAAGCTCGCACAGAGAGATACCAGACGGTTAAGTCTCTCATGGATTGCAAGCTGGCTAAGGACAGTCCAGTAAGTCCTCATGTCCTTAAAATGATGGGTTACATTGATAACCTGGGGAAACTGGACTGTGCCATTAGTCAGGAGCTAGCCACTGACATGATTCTGCAGTCTTTGCCGTCGTGTTTTGATCAGTTCATCATGAACTACAACATGCAAAACATGACTAAGACATTGACTGAGTTGCACGGCATGCTGAAGACAACAGAGCCGAATCTCAAGAAGGCAACTCCCAGTGTACTGATGGTACAAAGGGGTAAAAGGTTTAAGAAACCTAAGAAGGATAAGGGAAAGGCCCAAGTTGTCCAGACTGAAAGTCAGGACAAGCCCAAGCCGAAGCCCAAATCCGGGCCTTCTCCTGAGGATAAATGCAACTACTGCAAGCAGTTAGGGCATTGGAAAAGAGACTGCAAGAAGTTCATGGAAGATTACAAGAAGCTGAAGAAGACGTATGATGCGTCTGATTTAGGTATTTATGTTATCGAACTTAATGTTATATCTTCTAGTTCTACTTCGTGGGTATTGGATACCGGCTGCTGTGCTCATATTTGTACTAATATGCAGGCACTAAGAAACAGTAGAACGCTGAAGAAAGGACAAGTGGAGCTACGGGTCGGGAATGGAGCTAGGGTTGCTGCACTGGCCGTAGGCACCTGCGAATTGTCCTTACCGTCGGGCATGGTTTTAATTTTGAATAATTGCTACTTTGTACCTGCGATTAGCATAAACATAATTTCAGTTTCCGTATTGGATTTGGAAGGTTTTGATTTTGCAGTTAAGAATAAAGTTTGTTCTTTTAATCGTGATGGTACATTTTATGGTAGCGCCCCATTAGATAATGGGTTATATGTTTTAAACCAAGAAATGCCTAACTTTAACATAAATACAAAGCAGTTTAAGTCAAATGACGAAAACCCGATTTTCTTATGGCATTTTCGTTTGGGCCATATCAATGAGAAACGCATCCAAAGGCTCCATCGAAATGGGCTTCTGGGCTCATTTGATTTTGAATCATGTGAGAAATGCGAATCTTGTTTGATGGGCAATATGGCTAGAGCCCCTTTCAACAAACCAAATGAAAGGGCCAGTGACTTATTGGGCCTTGTTCATACTGATGTATGTGGGCCGATGAGTACTGTTGCCAGAGGAAATTACAAGTACTTCATCACCTTCACTGATGATTTCAGTAGGTATGGCTATGTCTATTTGATAAGACACAAGTCAGAATCCTTTGATAGATTCAAGTAATTCAAGAATGAAGTACAGAATCAACTTGGCAAAAGTATAAAAGTTCTGCGATCGGATCGCGGAGGAGAATACTTGAGTCAAGAATTCAGTGACTATCTGAGCGAGTGTGGAATTATTTCACAACTCACTCCTCCTGGAACACCCCAATGGAATGGAGTGTCGGAGAGGAGGAATCGAACCTTATTGGATATGGTTCGGTCTATGATGAGTCATTCAAATCTTCCATTATTCTTTTGGGGATACGCTCTAGAAACGTCTGCGTTTACACTAAATAGGGTACCATCTAAATCAGTGGAAAAGACACCAGATGAATTGTTGACTGGGAAAGTTCCTAGTGTGTCTTTCCTGAGGATTTGGGGTTGCGAAGCTTATGTCAAACGTTCGATCTCTGACAAACTTGCACCCAAATCAGATAAATGCTACTTCGTTGGTTATCCTAGGGAAACCAAGGCATACTACTTTTACAACCAATCTGAGAACAAAGTATTTGTTGCTCGGGACTGTTCTTTTCTTGAGAGGGAGTTTCTCTCTAAGAAAAACAGTGGGAGTAAAGTACATCTTGAAGAAATTCGAGATGCACAGGAGACTGCTCAGCCTGCTGAGGAAGAGCAGCAGTTGGATCCACAAAGTTCTGTGGAACCGGCGCCTGTGGAGCCTGAAGTTCGCAGATCCGGAAGGATCCGTCACGAACCCGAGAGATACTATGGATTTTTCGTGACCGATTCAAATGATCTGATGATCATTGATAGTGAGGAGCCAGCGACCTTCGCGGAAGCAATGATGGGCCCGGACTCCGAAAAGTGGCTTGGAGCCTCTAAGTCCGAAATGGGATCCATGTCAGAAAACCAAGTATGGTCCTTGGTCGATTTACCTAATGGTGCAAAAGCCATTGAGTGTAAATGGATCTTCAAGAAGAAGATTGACGTGGATGGCAATGTACAGATTTACAAAGCGAGGTTGGTGGCTAAAGGTTTCAAGCAAATTCATGGTATTGACTATGATGAAACCTATTCCCCAGTCGCTATGCTTAAATCCATTCGGATTCTTCTAGCAATTGCCGCTCATTATGATTATGAGATTTGGCAAATGGATGTCAAAACCGCATTCCTTAATGGTATTCTGGAAGAGGATGTGTATATGACACAGCCTGAAGGTTTTGTCGATCCTAAGAATGCTGGGAAGGTATGCAAGCTTCATAAATCCATTTATAGATTGAAGCAAGCATCACGGAGTTGGAATCTTCGTTTTGATGAATCAGTTAAACAATTTGGTTTCATCAAGAACGAAGAGGAACCATGTGTTTACAAGAATACTAGTGGGAGCAAAATTGCGTTTCTTGTACTGTATGTCGATGACATACTCCTCCTCGGTAATGACGTTCCGTTGCTTCAGTCTGTCAAGACTTGGCTCGGAAGTTGTTTTTCCATGAAAGACATGGGAGAAGCCGCGTACATTCTTGGAATCAGAATCTACAGAGATAGAATGAGCAGGCTGATTGGATTGTGCCAGGACACTTATATTGATAAGGTACTGCACAGATTCAGGATGCATGATTCCAAGAAGGGCTTCATACCGATGTCTCATGGCACCAGTCTCAGCAAGAAGCAGTGTCCGGCGACACATGCTGAGCGAGAACGCATGAATAGGATTCCTTATGCTTCTGCAATAGGATCTATTATGTATGCCATGCTCTGCACTCGTCCAGATGTAGCTTACGCATTAAGCATGACGAGTAGATACCAATCTGATCCAGGTGAAGTTCACTGGACAGCTGTCAAGAATATTCTCAAGTATTTGAGTCATACTAAGGATAAATTCCTGGTGTATGGAGGAAGTGAAGAACTTGTGGTGAATGGATTCACCGATGCGAGTTTTCAGACAGACAGAGATGATTTCCGATCACAATCTGGATATGTCTTATGTCTAAATGGCGGTGCAGTGAGCTGGAAGAGCTCTAAGCAGAATACCGTAGCTGATTCCACAACGGAAGCTGAATATGTTGCTGCTTCAGAAGCGGCAAAGGAAGATGTTTGGATCAAGAAGTTCATGACTGAACTTGGTGTGGTTCCCAGTATCTTGGAGCCAGTGGCGTTGTTTTGTGATAACAACGGAGCCATTGCTCAGGCAAAAGAACCAAGGTCACACCAGAAGTCCAAACACGTGGAGAGGAGATATCACCTGATTCGAGATATCGTCAATAGAGGTGATGTGAAGATCAGCCGAGTTCCGACAGACGAGAATGTCGCTGATCCTCTAACTAAGTCACTCCCAAGGCCTAAGCATGAGAGTCATACGACTGCTGTAGGCATTAGAGATCTTAAGATGTAATATTGATTCTAGTGGGAGTTTTAGTTTTATTTTAGTTATAATAAGATGCTCTTGTAAACATTCTTTTAGAAGTGTTTAATGAAATTTGATTTCAGCATTATTTATTGTGATCTAAATAATGGTCCCAAAATAAGTTTATGACATATTATAGGTCATCAAGTTGAGGACTTGATCATGAAACCCTATAAGTTAATAAATTATGTTTTGTCCCTAGTCGAGGTTGTAGAATTGGGACACTGACAACCGTTAGAGACTAGATTGTGAGGTGACTGTTGGCTAAGTTTCATGGAGCCAATGATATGATTATCGCAGTCAGTCGCATAGATATATGTTAGTGAACATATGATCGGACATGACCCGCTAATGAGAAGTCTACAAGATAGTTATATCTGTGTCATAAGAGGTTCTCATTACGACTATAGAGTATAGTCCTTAGAACTGAGTTCATCATGCTTTCTTGCATATGAATTGGTACACTTTGACTTTGTCAAACGTCGACCCGTAAATGGCGACTATAACGGCACTGTTCAAGTATATCATGAAGTGTGCGTTGAAACGGGGATGGAACAAGATGGGATTTGTCCCTCCTGTATAACGGGAGATAAATATCTCAGGGCCTATCGAAGATTGAATACTGAGAGAATGTGTGGCCGCACTCAAACAAACTGTAGTTCAGTTGTTTGTAATGTTCAGTATGAGATCAGGAGTTCGATAAACACGATGTTGGCTTAATAAGGATGACACCAATCTTGCCTTATGCCAAATCGAGATACAAAGACAAAAGGATTATAGGAATTGATGATTCCAGTACAAGTGGGAGATTGTTGGGATAGTGTCCTGAAATCACACTTGTACTCACTCCTAATGATAGTTGTGTGTCGATATCAGACATTCGTATAATACTGGGCGGTTGCAATGTTTTGCTAGAAGCCTCTTGCAGTCTGTAAGTTGTAGACTTACTGCCAGTATTATATGATCCTATAGGGTCACACACCTAAGCAAACTGGAAGCATGAAAGTGGGAATGATCATTATAGTAATGATCATACTTATGTGTATTGGATACACATTTACATAAGAGTTTTACAATGTGTGTGTCGATCGATGCATGAGTGCGTCGATCGATGCAGGCTTTTCGTGGAGGTGTGTCGATCGACACAGTAAGTGTGTCGATCGTTGCACATCGGGTTCCGAAACTGATGTTTCGAATTAATGACGTAACCGAGCCGGGATTGTCCGACGGTTTGTGATGTCATTTCCAGGTCGATATATAAGGTCTTATATGGTCGACCTGAACCCTAGCCGTCTTCTCTTCTCTCTGACAGAAAAGCAGAAAAAACAGAAACTCTTAGATCCCACAGATCCGGCACTAGCATCCCGTTTCCAGCTTGTGTGCGTGTGTATCTGGTAGAGGCAAGGCATCTGCGTTGCTCACTGATCTCGTTCACCAATTCCGCTGCCAGTTCAAGGTAAGAACGAGGTTAGTAGATTCAATATATCAAACCCTAGATCCTAGGAGATCCAACAGGAACAAGATGGGATTTGTCCCTCCTAGAACGGGAGATAAATATCTCAGGGCCCATCGAAGATTTGATACTGAGAAAATGCATGGCCGTGCTCAAACGAGGTGATTGTCAGTCGTTTGTTTTATCAGTATAGATCAGGAATTCGATGAACATGATGTTAGCTATAATAAGGATGACACAGTCTCTTGCCTTATGCCATATCGAGATATAGAGACGAAGGGGATTATAGGAATTGATGATTCCAGTACAAGTGGGAGATTGTTGGGATTATGTCCTGAAATCACATTGTACTCACTCTAGAGATAGTTGTATTGTCGAGATCGGACAATTCATGTGATACTGGGTAGTCATAATGTTTTGCTAGAAACCGCTTATGACAAATGAGTTGTAACTCATTTCCAGTATCGTGTGAACCTACAGGGTCACACACCTAAGCAAGTTGGACATAGTTCATATGGGATTGATCATTGTCATATGGTCTGGTCGATGTGTATTGGATACACATCGAATATGAGTTTTGATGAGGTGTGTCGATCGACACCATTGGGTGCGTCGGTCGACACATGATGTGTATCGATCGACACCACTAAGTGTGTGGGTCGACACAAGGCCGAAACCGAAACTGATGTTTTGGTTTACGTCGTGGTCGATACATATATAAGTGATCTTATGTATTTCGACCTAAGGACTGATGAGCGCCGCCGAGACAGTGTTTTTCTCAGAGAGAAAACACAGAAACCTCGAAGAACTCAGTTCCCAGGAGATCCGAGCCCCGGTACTAGCATCCCGGCGGATTCCAACTTGTGTGCGTGTCGACTGAAGTAGAGGCGCAGCATCTGAGGCTCTTCACAGATCTCGTTTATCTGACCATCTTCCGCTGCTAATCTCCAGGTAAACACGAGATCAGATCCTTGATTCAATTAACTAGACCCTAGATCCTAGGCTATCTGGAACATGACAGCAATTCCGAATATGGTAGAATTGGCTCGAAGTTCCAACAAACAGAACGTGGGCACCAATAGAGGTGGAAACCCCGCACTCCACGAGCACTGCACGGCTGGTACTATGGCATCTCTGGATGCGACTCTGACATCTCCGATGGTGATCTTGCTGGCTCGGACTGTGGCTCTGGCTCAGATAGCGGTTCTGAAGACTCTGGCAATATGGACATGTCTAGCGGTGTGGAAGGTGACTCAGACTGCCGGCGCGGCTGATGATGCGGCCCGACATACTAGTCAAGAGCGTCTGCGAGCATTCTGCTCCCTGACGTGGTGCTCCCACTGCTGGTGCTCATAAGGATCAATAGGCTCCATGTCAAGATCGAAGCCCGCAGGTAACGAGCTAAGTGCATAATCTCCCATGCTGAAGGATAGAGGGATGAAATCAGAGGATCGCAAACCGAACGGTAAGGGAACATCGGGCCCCTCTAAGATAGGCTCCGGTGGTATCTGCAGAACGACTGGCTCTGGTAGTATCTACAGAACGACTGGCTCTGGTAGCTGTGGCGGTAGCGGCGGTAACTCAATATCGCCCACTCCAAAAGAGTCCATCATCCAACCGTACCCGTGGTTGTTGCCCTGCAGTATCCGTAGGGGATTCGGAGGACGGCCGACGTACGCGAACCCCGTGAATAACCCGAAGCTGGAGGCTCAGGCTGGCCCTGATATGGATCTGGCTGACCCTGATGAGACCTTGCGGATCCTTGTCTACTCATGATGCTGAAACTGGAATAACCCCGCACTACACACACCTCCACGCAACCCGTCCTGGGGCACTCTGCTGAATGACTGCAATCAAAACACAACGCAGACTCGCTGGGACTCTAGAAACAAATACACAATCAACAACAAAAACGATAACAACACACTATCCCGCAAGCCTATCACACACACACCAACACCTCCACTCTGACTCGGTGTCGTACCGAGTCAGCAACTACGAACTTAACCGGCCCCGTGACCAGGTTAAGTGTCCACAAGGACCGCTCGGCCCAACACCGAGAGAGTCTAAATAGGCCTGCACGGAAAGCTCAACAACAACAACCACACATCATCACAGTCAACCACACAAGCAAGCCTATTAGGGTTTCTAACATATTTTATTCCATTCTTATCCGCTACCTTGGATTACTAAACTCCCCGACGTCTCATGATTAACTTAACTCATTCATTGAATAACCCTTAACCCACTATTAAACCTAATCATGATCCCGTTACATACTCTATACGTTTGTTTAGGGTTTACTTTTGTCTTTTAATGTCATCTCAATTCCTGTAGTTAGATTCATTCATTATCGTTCTTTACTATTATATAGATGCATATACGGTCCTATCATGCAACATCTATATGAATGCATCAATCAATGTTTCTAACAACCTAGCAGCACACAACGGTTTAATCCTTAATCCTAATTTCCTAACATGCATCTCAGTTACCTAACCGGTTTACAGTTAACCAATCCGTTTTCAATCACCAATAAATCATTCAAATATGGTATGCAAATCTTAGTTCTACGGCTTTCCGTTTCCCGATCTATATGCAATTAACTATTCTACGGATTGAGCCGACTCATAGTGAATAAGTCGGAACGACGGTACAGATGCAGATATGAACTCCGAGACCCCAAACAGAGCCCCGAACACTCCGACACGAACTCCGAAGATTCCCAAACACCCCTAGAATCGCCTGAACAAGAACCGGCTTGAGTCAAACGCATTGACCGGCGTTGACCACGGGTTGACCGGCCGTTGACCGGCGTTAGCTTTGAACGTTGACCACTCCTTGACCGTTTACCACTCCTTGACCGTTGACCCAACTGAACCACTCCGGTTTAAAGTCAACCGTTGACCGGGTTGACCAAAGCGTTGACCGGTTAACCTAAACCAATCCAACCCGCCCAAACCAACTCAAATCAATGCAAAAACTCCTCTGATAAACCAGTTGAAGATTTGAAGGCGGAGGAGCTTCTCCGGCATTGACCGGCGGTGGAGGGCGTTGACCGGCGGTTTCCAAGGTTTTCCGGCGACTGCTGTTGAGCTCAGGCGACTGAGAACACTTCTAGATCCATCATGAAGATACTGAGAGGTGAGAGGGAGCTTGAAACACCAAAGGTAAGAGAGAGAACAAGGAGAACCTCGCCGGCGGCGGTTCTCCGGCGAGATTCCGGCGACCTCCGGTGACGGCGACGGAAAGGGAGAGGTGGCGGTTGTAGAGGGAGTCAAGAGGAGTTGAATGGTTTAAGTGGTATAAAGATTAGGCTTATAGTTTATAAGTTGTAGGCTTTCTTGTGGCTCAAGTCTCTAAGAACATATGAATGTTCTTGAGATTTCCTTTGAATCTTCAAGGTGATTTATGGGTTTCTGATGAATGTAGAGAGAGAGAGAGGCTCGGTGCTGATGTGAGAGAGTGAGTTTTTGAGTGTATGAGCTTGTGGTTAGATGAAATGAATTGATATGACATAAGATGCCATGCAACTCTTGTTCATGCACCCAAAAACTATTCATTGCATCAAGAACCAAGAGGTGGCACCATCCCACATGAGACACCTGTCTCCAAGAGTGTTTTTCTAAACAAAAACCCTTCCTCAAACCGCCTTAACCAACTCTTAAACCCGTCTTGTCCCGTTGCTTCGGTTTGTCCGTTCTCTCGTTTAATATTTTAGAAATCCTTTGGATGTTTCCATAAATCTTCAAATTCTACATGATTTTAAATGAATTTAGAAAGATGAATCACTTGATTTGGACTTCCGTAGCACCGTTTATGATTTTTACATTTGGTCCGTCTCGGCTTCTGTCTTAACTTTTGGCAAAATTACCATTTTCCCCTGAACTTTGGCAAAATTACAATTTTGCCCATGTTGACTTTTCTTCTGCCCCTTGACCATATTTTTGGAAACAGGATGTTACAATCCCTGACTCTGTCCGACTTTTTGAAGCGGCTTGCATGTTGTCTTCGCCCTTATAAAATAGCGTAACCCTTGTTTACCGTCAATGACTTCAAGAAGAATTTTTGAAAGAACATCACGTAGAAGGTAATCCATTACAAATTTGGTAATGAAAAGATGAAAGACAAAAGGAATTTTGACAAATAGTATAAGCTTTCAATATCTGAGAGGTCGAAGTAAGCACAAGGATTTATTTATGGAGACAATGCAACCTTTGGATTGTCTAGGCTGTATTAATTATGTAAATGTCGTATCACTAAGTCCCAACTAACAACATTCATGATCATGATCATGGATTTAATGGGTAAAACTAAGTATTTTTCCTTTTCCTTTTCCATTTCTTGTTTTTTTTTCTTAAGGAATTCGAAAATTATTTATTTTGCTAATGGCTTTAACTATATATGTTATTTAGTAGTTCATCTTAGTCATCTATTTATATACAATAATTATACCGAGTCACATATCTATCTTTGAAACAGGGGAACAATGGGAGTGTCAACAGTAGTGATGAACATTTAATATTCTTCTTGTCTGCTTATCTTTCGTCTAAGGTTTATGGTTTAGGGTTTAGTATTTAGGGTTTAGGGTTTAATGGGCGTGTCAAATTTTTGGGTTAAGGGTTCAGTATTTAGGGTTTAGGGTTTAATGGTTGGGTTTACAGTTTAGGGTATATGGTCATATACAGTTATAGTCCCGGATATTGTCAAAAATTATTAATTAGTGCTATTACAATATTACTTAATAAATGATTATAAAAATTATATATAAAATTAAAACACACATAAACACAAAATTTTACAACCTAACGTAAAATATATATTTAATTAAGCACCACAACCGACTACGCGTGAGAAAATTTTTAAATTATTTCGCGTAATTAATCCGGGAAACCAAACCCAATTTTTTAGCCAAAAACTTTTCAATTAATGCCTTAACCCAGAAAATTCGTCTAAATGTTGAGAATCAATCATTTTCCGCAACATAAACCCTGATCTTATTTTGTTCTTCCCCTTCTCCAAAATCTCCTTCGAATCATCTCGCATATTTTTTTCTCAAGATCCTCCTCCCTACCGACTAATCCCTAACTGGCATTTCTTAATTGAAACTCATATTCGAGGTTATCAGTTTCATTGCTATCGACCCTCTAAATTTCTTCTCTAAAACTCTCCGTCATACGATGCCTCAAAAGGGAAAGATAGTAGCTCGTAAGATAGTAGCCGTTCGAAACGTCACTCAGAGAGCCGCTGGGTCCAAACCCAGTGGTTTGACAAAAACACAGAGCCCTATGCCACCCCAATACAGCTTCACCCCGAATCCAGTTGTTTCTCCGACTCAGACCACTCAACATCCACAGAGTAATCCAGCTATCCCCCTAACGTCAGCGTCAGTACCCCGTGAACAGGACTATCTACCGCGAAAAAAACTATTCCATAGCTCGACTACTAATCAACCTGAAGTCGAAGCTTCACCGGTGTCAGAAGAAGTCCAAAACAACCAGGACCCTGTTGAGGATGCCCCACCTTCGCCAATTTACCAATCTCAGGCTTAGAGTCATCCATCTTATGAAGGCCACAACTTCCTCGACGAAACTCTTCATGTTTTGCTGGACCTCGAGGATGACACACTATGGGCTCTGAATACTCTGCTTTGGGTACCAGACAGGGAAACCTTTACCACCGTACTCTCTCCCGCACCAATTCCAGACACGACTTGGTATGGCTACTGTCATGTACTGTTTCTTCAGCTGTTGATACTCTCTGTATGGGTTTTTTGTTCTTCTCTTATGCCCTTCGCAATGGTGTGTTTTCAAACAGTCTAGTTTGTTTATGAATCTGATTGTTGGTTTGCTTATGAAATATGGTTATCAGATGAGTTCAAGTCTCTGATGGTTAGTATGTTAATCTTGTACATATTTCAGATTTACTCGTGGCAGAGGATCGAAATTGGTTCAGAATATTACAAAAAATTTAACAAAAAAAATCGATAAACCATACTATAGCTGGTCACATGTGCCTCATGATAAAGCAGAAAGATATTTCCTCGAGTACGTTGTACAGTTTTCTCTCCAACACCTTTCATATATACATTGCATGTGTTGTTTTCACTAATGTTATGCTTATTCTATTTGTATTCTAGAAAACCCACCATTGGGATCCCTTGATAAAAGGGACAATTCAACAGTATTTCGAGGGGATCTGTCAACGACGATTAAAAGACATGATTAACACTGCGAGGACTAAACGACAGCGACCCAAGTGGATCGGCGGGACTCTCTGGAAAAAGATGTCCGACTATTGGGAAACTGAAGAAGCAAAGGCTAAAAGTAGGACCTCTGCCAGTTGTCGTAACTCGGACCGTGGAGGTCTCGGTCGTCACGTCCATTTCTCAGAAAGTCGTACCTAGAAATCAAGCTTGACATGGCAAGTAACCTTTGTACATATCTGTTGATCGGAAGCATTGCAACTAGAAATTTCAGTAATAATTCTTGTTTAAGGTATAACACTGCAGGAAGAGGAATATGGAAGACCGGTTCATATTGGTGAGGTATTTGTCAGGACACATACAAAGGCAGACGGTACGTTTGTTGATCGGAAGGCAGAGGACGTTGCTGCAACATTCCAAAAGATCGTAAAGGAGAAGATGTTAGATCTTGATATAGAGACTTCAGAAGTTTCGAACGGTGCTGCTTCGAGACATCGGGAACTATCACTAGATGAATATGAACACATCTTCCTTGAGGTAAAGTAATATTTTTCACAATTCACATTTAAAAAGTCATATTATGTTATTTATTTAATTGTGTTTTGCAGACTGTCTTTAATTATACAGTCCACTGAGATCGATAAACGAGGAAATCCTTATGAATTTGGAAGCCTCAAAGAGTCTATTTTGAGGGGCAAGCGCAAGCAGTCGGGAGAATCTTCAGGGTTTGTGGCCATGCAAGACCAATTGAAGGAAGCTCAACGTAAAATCGAAGAGCAGGCTGCCCATGAAGTAAATCACGCCTGAGTTGCGAATGAGCAGAAGGATAGGATCGAGTACCTTTCCTTGGTAGAACAGTATCTGCGGAAAAGTGATCCGCGTTTTCTTGACTTCATTGAAACTCATAAGCCTGGTTCCTGAGCTTTAATAACTTCTTCCAAATCCAAGACCCCTTCTGCCCTTCTTTTATGCTCCAAAAAAACTGTTGCTTCAACAAATATTTGACATGTCATTATTGAATTTATAATATTTTTAAGATAAGGATGCATATACTAAATAAGAAAGAATAAAACTCAATTCTCTTTAAAACAAATTATTTTTGTTCATATGAGTGAACGTGAAGATATAGACATGTGGTGTACTCAATTTCTTAAATCTCGTATTTCACAAAACAATTACAAAAGAATATAAGCAATATGAAAATATATAAAATATGTAAATAATTAAGTACAATAAATTATAAACAAATAATAAATTTAGAAAATTGACATTTAGTGAAAAAAATTCTCGAATAAAATGAATATTTAGAGAAATATTTTGATCAAATTAGTTATATATATATATATATATATATATCAATAAATTAATAACTTTTTAAATTAATAAAACTAGCATAATTCATTCGTATCATGTGCAGTACAAAGTTTTAATATTAATATTGATTTTTTTATCTAAAATATATTAAAATAATTTCTTATATTTTCAAAATTAATAGTAATAATTATAAAATTCATAATATAATATTTTCTATCTATAAAAAATATATATAATAATATTTTAAAATCAAATAAAAATATATTAAAGAAAATATCTGATATTTTCTTTTTATTACCAATTTTATGTATATCTACTAAATATAATAAAATATTTATTTATATCAATATAATAAATATCTACATATTAATTATTAAATTTTATCTTATATTTTCTGAAATTTAATATTGATAATAATTATAATGTTTTATCTGTAACAAATATATTCAGTAATATCTTAAAATCAAATAGCAAATATATTGTAGAAATTATATGATATTTTTAATTTTATTTAATATCAAGATTATGTATATCTTCTAAATATAAAAATAATTATTAAATCTATATAAATATTTCCTATATATATTAAATTATTAACAATTTTATTATATTTTTGAAATTTTAATTGTTTTATCTATAACAAAATATCTAGTAATATCTTAAAATCAAATATATTATTGAAATTATCTGATATTTTTAATTTTTATTACCGTGATTATATATATCTAGTAAATATAAAAAAATTATTTAAATCAATATAATAATAAATTTTAAAAATAAAGTAAAGTTAATATAATAAAGAACATAAATTCATTAAGGGTAACTTAGTAATCATAAAGTAAGGTTGATATAGTATTTTTTTGTCAACAAGGTTGATATAGTAAAGAACTTAATTTTATTAATGGTAACTTAGTAATTAATCATTTTAAGAGTGAATAAAAACTCAAAAGCACTTCTGATTTAATATAAACTAGGTGATGGCCTGGACGAATGTGCATGTGTGATAATTAAATGAAGAAAAGCTTTGCATGACTAAAAAAATATAAATATTAAATGGTTACATTATATCAATTTTGGAAAAATCAATACGTTCTAAAAAATAATCTTATTCGTTAACTAAACAAATTAAAAGAGAGTGTAACATGCAAATCTTAAGATACGATTTAAATTTGAAATATAAATAATACAATTAAAATAAATATTATATATATAATGAGAAACTCCAGTCAAATTTATCAAAATAAGTATTAGTTAAAAGTTATACAGAAAATCAAATTATGTTGCGGGAAAAAATAAATAATATCTCTATCTTATAATTATATCAAAATTAATTTAATTTTTATTAATGTTAAGTTAATAAAATATTTATAATATAATATAACATTATCGATTTTTTAACATGTATAACATTCTTAATAAAGAGAATGAAAATTTTAATTAATAAAATATTAATTTATAAACTGATTGATATGAAATTTTCATAAATAAGAGAATTTTTATTTTCATAATTTTGATATGGTTAAGATTTAAAATAATTGATGAGAATAATAAAAACGTGATTTATTAAAATTAAGTGTAATTTAAATTTATTTGTTTGTTGAGCTTAAAATTAGGAAATGAGATATTTTGGAGATTTTAAAATCAAGATATATCATTTGCATAAATAAGAGAATTTTTATTTTTCATAATTCTAATATAGTTAAGATTGGAAAAGTATAAGAAGAATATTATGAAAATGCGATTTATTAAATATAAATGTAATTCAAAATTGCATTTTTTGCTGAGATTAAAATTATAAAATGAGATATTTATGAGATTCTAAAATTAAGATATATCATTTTTATAAAAAAGTGAAATAAATAAATAAAAACCATATTTAAACCAACAAACATTCAAAATAGGTTATCGTTGTACTGCTACAGACTTTGTCAAATCAAAAATAATAAATAGAGAGTAACATACATATCATATGTTTTGTCACTACAAATTAGAAAAAAAACAAACAAAAATCCATGAACCATAAATGCACTTAAAAACCAAATTTCTACTATGATTGCTTCATACACATGATAAAGATCTTTTCCCTCTCTTGTTATTTATAAAATAAACAATTTGAATATTGTATTATGTAAGAGAATAAAAAATTCATTTATTTTTAATATAGTATTATAATATTAAATAATTGTATCCAATACAGAAATAAATTTAATGTATATTTTATATGATCTTTAAGTGTCCTAAAGCTTTTATTCACATTCAAAATGGTTGATTACTTACTTGTTCTTAATGAAATTATTGTTTTTGACTATACTAACATTAACTTATATTGATAATTTTGTTATTTATTAAATTAATTTTAAAATTTAGTTTTTATTTTATTCTAGAGATATACATGACCCCGAAAAAAAATTAAGATGATAAATACAAAATATTGATTTAAATTTAAATAATAAAAGTAAGTTAACTTATTTTTTGTAATTTATTATATTGATTTAAATAATTATTTTAATTATATTTAGTAGATACATAATCTCGATAGTAAAAATTTTTAAAAATATCAGATAATTTTGATATTATATCTGCTATTTGATTTAATATATAAAATAATTGGATATTTTGAATTTATAATTATTAATAATATTAATTTAAAACTGTAAGATAGATTATTAATAATTTAGGTATTTATGATATTTATTGAAATAATTATTTTTATATATTTAGTATATACACATAATATCGATAATAATTTTTATAATTATCAGATAGATTCCTATAATAATTTGGTATTTAGATATGTTTGTTATAAATGAAAATGTCTTATAGTATGAATTTTATAATTATTATTAATAATAAATTTTAAAAATATAAAATTAATTATTTTTTAATATATAATTTAGATAAAAATTTTAATATTAATCTTAAAATTTTGAGATTTATAATTGTTTTCGTCATAAAGAAGAGAGATTAATGAATTTTACCTTTACATAATCTGTTTGCAAAATATTAAGGATTTGTTTTTTCAACATATATTAGGGATTTTTAGGAAGATTTTTTGTTTTGTTTTTAACGACGGAATCTGATGTTTTATATTCCAAATTACATATACATATAAATGAGAAGTAATTTTGGTCGAAATCTAAAATGTCAACACGAGAGGTTGTTAGAGGAGAATAATGTTGACGTGGAATGGTGACATGGCAAGACAAAAATAACTTAAAGGGTTTGGAGTTGAATTTATTTACGGGAATGCAATCAAGTCGATTTTTTTTATTTAATTAATTTACTTTCCTAAAAATAAGCACAATATCTTTCTGAATATTTTATTAGTTCAAATTTGAAAAAAAAATATTTTATGGTATATACCAATCTTTTGAGAGAAGTTTGTTAGTCTCCAATGAAATCCTATATAAGGTGTACTTTGTGGCCTAAAAGCATAATCGTTTGCATCTTCAATATTTTCAAGAAGCTTACTCTCTATTTTTGTTTCTCATTGGCAATGGCAGCTTTCTTCCGGATCATTAAAATTTTTTATCAATCGATCTGTTATCATTTCTGTTACTTTCTTCTTCTTATCGATTTTAAATGGATTTCTATATTTTTGTTTTTAATTCTGTTTTATTCATTTGGTCGCATGAAAGAAGAATCTCGGTTATCAAAAAACTATGTTATAATGTGAGGTGAACTAACAAACGTTTGAGAACTTCTATAAAAAGGAGTGTGAATTTATCGTTGAGATCTAAAAGTCTGATTGATGGTTCACTAAAAGAAAACATCGTTTTTGCTACTGGACCTTGCGACTATACTTGTCGTCGTAACATTTGGCCACTATTAGGGGACATTAATGCTACTATTTTGCGACAACGGATATATGGACGTGTATTAGTCGCTTATATACGACTAAAAAATGATTGTCGCTGATTTACTCGTCGATTTACGACAGATTAACGACTATTGTCGAGACCGGAACCAATAGTCACAGGCTAGTCGGTGATATGACGACTATTTTTGCGTTTGATGCTCATAGTCGTAGAACAATCGCGAGTTGATCAGTGCATGGACGACTAATTCGCTACTTCGGGTATATTAGTAACCAAGTCGTTTATTTGTCGCTATTGATACGACTAATATTCACCTCATCATTCGTGTCGCAAAGTAGTCGGGTATAGGTCGTATCATATAGTTTGATATATACTTTGATATTTGAATTTAACAATAACCAAATTGATCATGGTTAGATTTATATACTATTTAAATAATGTAATTAAAAAGTGATTATGATTAGTTGTAAAGAATAACGACAAATGTGTTTTTAAAAGAAACATAAAGACGATCAACATATCAATCTAACCCCAAATATAACAAAGTTTAATAAGGTCTTCTAAACAGGCACATTATTTAGAAGATCTTGAACCAGGGCATAATTTCTTCAGGATATTGGTCAGATACCGGATTTAAAAAGCTACAAAGTAGAAAATGATGTATCAATTCTAGAAAACATATAAAGCATATTACATAATGAGTTGCATTAGGTTTTTGACCAAAACTTGTTGCGAAATCCATTAAAGTCCAGATTGTTGGTTTGATCGTACATAATCGTTGACATACCTTCTTCTCCTTTGAGCCAAGTTACACCTAATTAAATAAATTTTATATGTACACCGTTGACATTTCTAACAATATAGAAATCAAAAATATCATCAATCCTAAACCCAGACATGTAATAGACCATAAGATTATTCTCAAAAAAAAAACGAAACTAAATTTCTAACCATACCCATTACTTACTTTCTGTAGAAGCACCGGAGAATCACAAAGAGATGTCTGTCAACATCCTTCCGAAACCTTTTTATTAGTTCCTTAGCATCTTCCCCGATAAATAAACACCGAAGACTCTGGAGGCTAGAAAAAATGTATTTTCAATATCTATTATCAGAGACAAACAACAAAACATATGTGAGGAAGATTATAGGCATTTGCTTAACTAACTTTAGGTCGCGAATTGTAAACTGCAGTTTTGGTCCTGTCCAATAGGGTTGAAGGTTCCAAACATGTGTAACAACACCAAGAACATCTATAATAGAAAATATGGATCATTTCGAAAACTCTACCTTAATCTATATTTAGTTAAAAATATAATATCTACCACACATGCAAATAACATAATTCATATATATAATCCGATAAAGGAAACAAATGTATAGACTAAAAGTTACCTATAGGGTATTCATCACAGACTCTCCCATCTAATATATCCGGAAACGATTCAAATTGCATTAAATGACCTTCCGGAATATTATCATAAGTGAGGCAGAAAGATGTGTTTAACCCGAATATGAGCTTGAAATCGTGAAGTGTCAACGACACATATTTCGGTGCTTGTACAACTCGAGCATTTGCAAGTTTAAACCAACGACCCTCACACCATGTAGAGAAACGAAATGTCTCAACGAAAGAGGCAGGAATAATTGCCTCTATTTTCTTACCCTAAATCAATAAACGAATACCTTAAATAACATGCAATAACCCAATAAATAAAACAGACTATATAGTAAAAGAAAGATTACCTCATCCACCAAAATCATTTGGATGTTCGGTTCTCCAATTGATGTAACACACATCGAAACACACAAAAGAAATACTTTTATGTCTCAAAAGCAAGGAATGAAATTGTTGATTTGAGAAAATTTTCTAAAAGTCTGTGGAGCCAAGGTTGAGAAACGGAGAAATTTTCGCCGAAATTAGCTTGTAAAGAAGTTTTTTTCTCTCAGTAAGGGGTAAGAAAAATGAAGCGTCAAGGGTTTTAATGTTAAATAGTTTCCCAAATTGGTGAGTAAAAGGTGTGAAGCACTAAAAGAAAACCTTTGATTAGTAATAGTAAAAGGTGTAAAAATTGGAACTCACAACCCTTTGTTTAGACAAAAGTATTCAGGCCACAACCGCTAATGATATTTTTTTAATAATGACGATTTGGTTTAGATAAATTTGGTTCGAAATTTATTTATCCATGTCAATAACGACGATTCAAAAATCCCTATTCTCGATAAACTTCCTAATATGCTGCAGCCACCCTCTTATCTTGTTTTGAACGTTACATTTGGTAGGTTTGTGCTAATTTCTTACACATTAAATGAGAGACAAGAAGAATATTCAATGTTCCTCTTAACTGATATTATTTAATTTCCTTAACATGATAAGTATATACTCAAACCATCTTAAAACCATTAAGAACATTTCACACCAACCAACAAACTGGCATTTATGGGTGTTTCTTTACAAGACCCCCATCAAATCAACAATAATCATGGTTAAATATATATCATGCAAAGGAGAGTTACGATGTTTGGTTAACTTGCTCTGTTTTCATTATTTGAAAAGTCGATAGCTACATAATCTACTACATTTAACAAACATTATATTAATAAGGATCTTCAAAAAGATAGTGGGGCCAAATTCCGAAAATATCTCTCATTATTGTGAAGAAGAATAGTGACTCAAGGGTCCAAAAGCATGTATCGCAGATGTTTGTACCTTTGAAACAATTGTCCCACCCACTCAACCCAGTCTTTATCGGAGCACACATACATCTATAAAGCCCTTTGATGTTTAATCCTCTTCGCTTCTTATAGAACAGTTTACACTGTCTGTCTGACCGTCCATACCTTTGTCTCATAGTTATATTAACACATACTCGAGTTTCAAATTCGCGCTCGATGATGTACCCACGGTTCAAAACTTCTCCATCTCCATAAAACACCTGCAGGAACATGGATTACGCGTATTTCCCTTTCTCTCATCCATAATCTGCCGATCTTTTGGTCATAGCCTCTCCTTTCACCATCCGGTCGATGGAGGTCAACGATTGGTCGACCCAATTTTCGCAATATACAAAAAGACACATACCTCTGAGGAGAAGAGCAGAAGGGTTTTTGTATTCCAGACATTTGTTGTCCAATTTAGTTATAACCCTAGGTGGGCACCAGATATCTTCAGTAATGTTTGAGAAGTACAGATCGACCGACTTATAAAAGTATGAGCTTTCTCCGATGTTTTGCATCGCAGTGCATGTTGCTTTCATCCGGCCAGATAGCGTATCCCTTGGTTATCGTCAATGACAGAAAGAAGGATTTTTTTTAGGATATCGCTAGGAAGGAAATTCATTGCCGATTTTGGTTAGAAAATATGGAAACAGGCGTGCATATGATGGCGTGCATATTCGGCTGGAGTAAGTATGTACATGATGAATCTTACTCGCTAGGTAATGATATGTAATGTCGCTTCATTATTTGTTGCAGTTCAAAATTTATTACAAAAACGCGTTGTTACTTGCATGGATATGTTGTTGAAATTTTATTTAGGTAAATGTCCTTTCAGTTTAATCATCTCGCCATTTTTGCAAAAAGTCATTTATCTTTCACAAAATACTCTGGAAGTATTACCATTTTCTCCCTTCTGCTGTATTTTCTCAGTATATGGCTCATACTTATGTGTATGAAAACGTATTACCATTTTCTCCCAAAATAATGCATTACTCCTTATGATTAAAATTTGCACATAAATGAATACATCATATAATATTATTCTCAGCTTAGCACCTTATAGTCAACACTAAACAATATTTAACAATGAAGGATATTCAAGAATCTAATCATGGCCAAATTCCAAAAAATTTCAGCAGGAGTCTGAAGTAAAATAGTGATTCTATGGACCAAAAGCATATGTCGCACATGGTTGAGCCCTTTAAACCAAAGTCCCACCAACCCTTCCAGGTTGTTATCGGAGAATACGTGCAACTATAAAGGTCATTGATATCTACATTCGCTTCCTTCTCAAAGAACAGAGCCGAAGGCGATTCTGGCCATACATAACTATCCTTTCTAGTTATCTTTATACGTATCCGAGTGGCAAGTTCACGGTCGATGACATATCCACTATTCAACACCACTCCATCTCCATAAAAAACACGCAAGAGCATGGAGTACGCGTATATCTCTGTTTCCCCTCGGCTGTCTACTGATCAATGGGAGTGTCAACGGTAGTGATGAACATTTAATATTCTTCTTGTCTGCTTATCTTTCGTCTAAGGTTTATGGTTTAGGGTTTAGGGTTATGGGCATGTCAAATTTTGGGTTTAGGATTCAGTATTTAGGGTTTATGGTTTATGGTTTAATGGTTGGGTTAACAATTTAGGGTATAGGGTCATATACAGTTATAGTCCTGGATATTGTCAAAATTATTAATTAGTGCTATTACAATATTACTTAATAAAAGATTATAAAAATTATATATATAATAATAAAACACACATAAACACAAAATTTTACAACCTAACGTAAAATATATATTTAATTAAGCACCACAACCGACTATGCGTGAAAAAAATTTCAAATTATTTCGCGTAATTAATCCGGGAAACCAAACCCAATTTTTTAGCCCAAAACTTTTCAGTTACATGCCTTAACCCAGAAAATTTCGTCTAGGTGTTGAGAAACAATCTTTTGCCGCAACATAAACCCTGCTTTTATTTTGTTCTTCCCCTTCTCCAAAATCTCCTTCGAATCATCTCGAATTTTTTTTCTCCAGATCCTTCTCCCTACCGACTAATCTTCAACTGGCTATCGAACCTCTAAATTTCTTCTCTGAAACTCTCCGTCATACGATGCCTCAAAAGGGAAAGAGAGTAGCTCGCAAGATAGTAACCGTTCGAAACTTCACTCAGAGAGCCGCTGGGTCCAAGCCCAGTGGTTTGACAAAAACACAGAGCCTTATGCCACCCCAATACACCTTCACCCCGAATCTCGTTGTTCCTCCGACTCAAACCACTCAACCTCCACAGAGTCAGCTATCCCCCTAACGTCAACGTCAGTACCCCGTGTACAGGACTATCCACTGCGAAAACAACAATTTCAGAGCTCGACTACTAATCAACCTGAAGTCGAAGCTTCACCGGTATCAGAAGAAGTCCAAAACAACCAGGACCCTATTGAGGATGCCCCACCTTCGCTAGTTTACCAATCTCAGGTTTAGAGTCATCCATCTTCTGAAGGCCACAACTTCCTCGACGAAACTCTTCATATTTTGCCGGACTTCGAGGAGGACATACTATGGGCTCTGAATGCTCTGCTTCGGGTGCCAGACAGGGAAACCTTTACCATTGTACTCTCTTCCCAACCAATGCCAAATACGACTTGGTATGGCTACAATCATGTACTGTTTCTTCAGCTGTTGATACTCTCTGTATGGGTTTTTTTGTTCTTCTCTTATGCCCTTCGAAATGGTGTGTTTTCAAACAGTCTAGTTTGTTTATGAATCTGATTGTTGGTTTGCTTATGAGTTATGGTGATCAGATGAGTTCGAGTCTCTGACGATTAGTATGCTAATCTTGTACATATTTCAGGTTTACTCGTGGCAAAGGATCGAAATTGGTTCGGAATATTACAAAAATTTTAACAAAGAATTTCGATAAACCATACTATAGCTGGTCACATGTGCCTCATGATAAAACATAAAGATATTTCCTCGAGTTCGTTGTACAGTTTTCTCTCCAACACCTTTCATATATACATTGCATGTGTTGTTTTCACTAATGCTATGCTTATTCTATTTGTATTCTAGAAAACCCACCATTGGGATCCCTTGATAAAAGGGACTGTTCAACAGTATTTCGAGGGGATCTGTCAACGACAGTTAAAAGACGTGATTAGAACTGCGAGGACTAAACGACAGCGACTCAAGTGGATCGGCGAGACTCTCTGGAAAAAGATGTCCGACTATTGGGAAACTGAAGAAGCAAAGGCTAAAAGTAGGACCTATGCCAGTTGTCGTAACTCTGACCGTGGAGGTCTCAGTCGTCCCGTCCATTTCTCATCAAGTCGTACCTAGAAATCAAGCTTGACATGGCAAGTAACCTTTGTACATATATGTTGATTGGAAGCATTGCAACTAGAAATTTCAGTAATAATTATTTTTAATGTATAACACTGCAGGAAGAGGGATATGGACGATCGGTTCATATTGGTGAGGTATTCGTCAGGACACATACAAAGGCTGACGGTACGTTTGTTGATCGGAAGGCAGAGGACGTCGCTGCAACATTCCAAAAGATCGTAATGGTGAAGATTTAAAATCTCGATATAGAGACTTCAGAAGTTTCGAACGGTGCTGCTTCGAGACATCGGGAATTCTCACTAGATGAATATGAACACATCTTCCTTGAGGTAAAGTAATATTTTTCACAATTCACATTTATAAAGTCATGTTATGTTATTTATTTAATTGTGTTTTGCGGACTATCTATAGTTGGAAGCCTCAAAGAGTCTCTTTTGAGGGGCAAGCTGCCGGGAGACTCTTCAGGGTTTTGGCCATGCAAGACCATTTGAAGGAAGCTCAACGTAAAATAGAAGAGCAGGCTGTCCGTGAAGCAGATCACGCCCGAGGTGCGAATGAGCAGAATGATAAGATCGAGTAGCTTTCCTTGGTAAAATAGTATCTGCGGAATGTGATCCACATTTTCTTGACTTCATTGAGACTCATAAGCCAGCAGCTAACACAGCTGGTCGTCCCCCAACAGGTACAACTTAACTCCATCTGCTGCCTAGGTTACTTGTCGCTCTGCCTACCGAACTTCTTTTTTGGTGTATGATTTCGAAACTCCTTAATATTGGAGTTTGCATATGTAGATAATCATTTGTGTATATATGAAACACAAAACTATTAAGGTTATCAATGATTTCTTGAAGCAAATATCTTATATATTGCTTGTATCATTCAAATTGAAGTATCACCAATTACCAAATCGTAAAATTGACAAAAGGAATAATACCAAATTTTTTTGTTCACGCAAACTTAACAGTCGTTAATTAATGTTATCTGGATATCCCGCGTAGTCGATGTATAGTCGTTCGATCATTCATTAACCAGTCGTCAAAGTGTGAATAAACAGTCACCCTAGTCTGCGACTAAGTCGTGACTATACTACTCAGTCACATAACAGTCGACACATAGTGGCGAGATCATTACCATAATCGTATATGGATGTTCAGATTAGTCACAGGATAGTAGTTAAGATGGTCGTTACCCAGTCACTTCATAGTGGCTAATATTTACGACTACTTTCTGACTATACAATACAGTCACATATTAATCGCCCCATGGTCACCTGAGTTAACGACTATTTGATGAAAACATTTCTCCGACCGTATCTGGACTCCCTTTATAGTCACACAATTGTCGCTACCGTAGTCTCAGTTTAGTCCCTATATCTTCCGACGACACTGTGTCTATTTTACGATTACCTATGTTGGTCGTATAAATAGTCGTAACCCGCCGACTAATAATACGACTATGAGATTTAGCGACTATGGATTAACGACTACCACATTTAGTCATATGTTTGTCGTAAAACTCCAATCAACGACTATTCTGCGATTAAAAGTGCAGTCGTGAAAACGCTGTTTTTTTTATAGTTGTTGTTGCCAAGACATTGTTAGTTCACATCACATGTCCCGATTGTCTTAATGAGCATATAGTCTGAATAAGTGTTGTCTGTTACCATAGACATGGATTTGGTGGTAAACAATCGATTTGGTAAATTCACTTTCGAGTCCCGAATAAGGTTTAGTCTTGATTATCCCGATAAATTGTGATAACTATGACTTTTGCCAATACGTCTGATTTTCCGATTAGTCCCTATAGTCCGAATAAAGTTTTGCAGATTTGTTTTATACCAACTTGAAACAAATAGGATAAAAAAATATACGGCTGTTAAGTCTCAAACATATTTATTAAAACAATAGCTGTCTTTTCTAATCTTTACACATTTTGCTCATAACTTTTAGACTCTATAAATGTTCTTTCCCTAGACGATTCATATTCTACTGTTTACCGAAAATAAATTTCTTTCTAGATTTTGTTCAAAAAAACCAGCGAGATTCAACCATGTTTCTTCAGGTTATCCGAAGACTTTCTGAGATCAATAATAATGTCCCATTTCTTTTGGATATAAAGTTTTCCTCATGCGAGCATGGATGTGTGTTTCTTCCGTTGCAGATCCTAAAATGTCAATGATTTTAGTCGATGAAAAGTTAATATCTCTTTCCATTTTTGTTTGTTATCTTTTTATTTTTGCATGTTTTATTGAGCGAGTAATTTTTAGGATTCAGGGTATAGGGATAAAGGCCGTCTTTCATGCTTTTGATGTTGAAATTTTTTGTGATTCAACTTGGTTTGAGGGTCGTTGGTTTAACCTTACAAATCCTCAACTAGTTCTTTCACCAAAGTATATTTCCTTGACTCCTCACAACTTCAAGCTGGTTTTCACATCAGATACATATTTCTGTGTGACTTATCATGGTATTCCCGATGTCCTTTTTATTCTTTACACATCGATTTCGGATATCTTAGATCAGAGGGTTTGTGATATGTATCCTAAAGGTAATTCAAAATTCAATATTGTGCTTAGAATTATAATAATCATGTTATTTACATGTGTTTTCTAATTGATATTTTTCACTTTATAGATGTCCTTGGTGTTGTAACCCATGTTGGAAATCTCCAAGACTATTGGACAGGGCCAAAGTTGCAGTTTATCATTCGCGATATAAAGTGAGTTGATCTTAGTTCTTTATTAAGATGAGTTGTTTTGTTGTTTGTCTCTAATAATATTAACACTTTGTTCTCTTATCTAGTCTCCGGAGTCTTTAGTGTTTATTGATTAGGAAAGATGGTGAGGAATTAATAAAAAGGTTTTGGAATGATGCGGATAGACATGTCTTTGTGATCGATTCTTCGATGCTTCTTCATAAAACGAGAATCAGGTATGCATTGAAATTTTGTGTGTAATTAGATAAAAAATATATTGTTTAGTAAATGTTTAGTTTAAGGATTGATTCGTATAGTAATCTCTTCGTTGTATTCAATGTTTATGAAGTTTGTTCTTGGTTGTATTAATTTAGGTTTTACTTGGTTTAAAGGAAAAGAAGAGTTTCAACGATTGTTTATGATCAAACTGAGAATCCCGACTTTGTTAACTTCCTCAAAAGGTTGTGTTCATAAAACATTGAATTCAATTATTTTTCTTGATTTTATTTAACAATGACTAATACATGTATTTCTGTTTTTGTAGTTTGTCAAATCTTGTTCCTAAGCAATATCCGGAAGACAACCTTATTTCGCATTTCATTTCCAAATAATTAATCTAAATTAGTATACCTTTTAAAACTTTTATATATTTTTGGGTTATTGGATCAGGTGATCCTTTTTATGTTTTTTTAAAACCTATATGTCTGTAATGTTTACAACGTTTTTTCAGTATCAGAATCCCTTAAATAGATAAATATATTTAAATATCATAGAGAAATCTTGGACAATTCAATTTGGTAAAGGTTAAAATACACATTTTTAAAAACTAAATTTCTATAAGAAAATGGATTTATGTTGAATCCTAAAGAATTATTTTTGTAAAACTAAATAGATTTGACATTTTTTTAATGACACATTCTTAGAATAATTACACGGTTCAACGAATCGTAAACAGTTCAACAAAATCTTAACAATTGCAAATTTTTATATATTATTTTATTAGTCTGTCAACTTAATATTTTAATAATAAAAGTTGGTTTTACATTGTTGGAAGTTAACGTGTATCGTATATATTTTGAAAAGGAAATCAAACTTCTGGTGAATATGGTGATTTATCATATATTATCATAGTTAATATAAATTTATTTCCATACCTCGATTTTTACTTCATTATTTCACCTTCCTAAAACATATATCACAGTATCGTTACCATATCTTTATAGTTTGTTTTTTTTAAATATTATTTGGCATATACAAATCTTTCAAAAGAAGATTTCGTTAATTTATTTCAACCCTAATTTATAATATCTCTATAAATACACACTCTACCAAGTTCAAAAACACATATATCGAGAAATTTTATTATATTATATTATCGAAAATAACATGGTTTTAGTTTTGTATTGTGGTATGTTTGAATTTGCATAATTGTTTCAATCCATTCCAAACGAGAAGGTAATGATTTTTTTATAATTAACATGGTTGAAATAAGATACGATTTGCGTATTAATGATAAGGAAAACTATTTTTAATAGTTTGATTATCCCAACTACCAACACGTTGTAAACAATATGTCACTCAAAATTTGTGGCATGAAATCTTCTTAATGTAAGTATTCGGAATTTTATTATTTGGAATATACATTATGTTATCATGTTAATTCTAACATTAGATCCATATGTGCATATTTTATTAAATTTATAGACACCGAAAACGAAGATATTTCATGGAGAATATTTCTCTCGGTCAAATTTTCTACAAACACGTTTAGGAATTAAGTTTGTGTGGAAGCGAGATATTAGGGAGTAGAAGATTCTTAATGTAAGTAGTCAGGTTTGTATTATCATAACAAAATCTTTATTTTACGAAATAATTCTAACATTATGTGCTCGTGTGCATATTTTCAAAAACATTATGGACACCGAAAATGAAATTGTCTCTGGAGTGTTTTGCTTTCAGTCATACAATCTGCCCGATCCTATAAGAGATACGGTTGAGTGGAAGATTAAGAAACATGAAGAGAATGAATACAAGCGCAAAAGATAAGAATAAGCAGATAAATTTAATATTATTTTTATCATTATCAATTGCTTTCTGTTTTTTATAATAAATTTTTGTAATGCATTCTTACGCTAAATAAAATAGGTAGACCAAAATATGAAGCGCATACATTATTGTGTTTTGATTTTTATTTAAAATAGATATTTACGATTATTGATATATCTATTCCTTTATTGTTTGCATGTTTTTTGGTATGTAAAAATTAATAGGAATAGATGATCTTTTAGTTGATATGATGACTTTCTTATCATCATTTAGGAAAAGATAATAATGACCGAAATGCTTTACAAATAGCGTGTTTATTCAATGCATAGAGTGTTACATTAAGGATATTGAAGGCGGGTTTTCAAGGCCGTTTGTTTCAAAGAATTGTCTTTTAAGTTTAGTTAAGGTCTCTGAAATTTCCTACATTAATCCAAAAAAACTTAATTCTCTTCTCTAAAAGAATCCAAAACCCTTTTTAAAATTTACGAATCTAACAAAACAAATCTGCGGAGCGAATCAATCTTCTTTCAAGGTTAATCGATCAACATATGATTGGCATTTTAAGGTTAAAATACTAAGGGCATATGAGTATTATGTTCATGGGCAAGGGCTCTACCGAAATTTTGTTATGACTGATAAAATGGTAAGCGAAAACAGAAGATTTGTTTTCTATACATTATAAGTAGTGGATATTAAGTTCTTATATCTATATATTTAGTGTATATATATATAAACTAATGTCACCCATTGCTGATGTAGGGTACAAAGATGGAATTAGTTATTGCCCCATAATATACTTCCGGCTATAAAGTGTTGGGGGGGGGGGGGGAGAAGAAGGGAAGTGGATTGACATACAATGTGTCAAGGTTGTCTATGATTCTTCCAGATTTTGGGCAACGAAGTCTGAATACATTCTATGTAAGTTCTGGATCTAGCATCCGGAAAACTGGTGCCATTAATGATAGGCATTTTTTTATTTCTTAACTATCAAAGAAGTCCAAGATTACTCAGCTCCGACTAATGTTGTTGTTGGTATGGATGTCACATGTTTTTTGGTACATAATTTTTTTTTTATTTACTATTTTAACATATTCATTCATTTTGTAGATGTAATGGGTCTGATGTTCAGTTCATGATCCATGCATGTAGAAGTTGATAACACTGCAACATCAAAAAGAATATTTCATATCAAAGACTCACTGTTTAGGTTATAGAGTAGTTGTTCTCTGTATAATCTGCAAATAATAGTTCTAATTTAGTTTTGCGTACATTTTGTACGGGTAACCAGCTAAGATGTATAGCTTTAGGTACACACGCTCATGATTTCACAAATCGATTAGTTGCTTCTAAACGTGAATATGTTATATGTGTTTTGAAATTTTGGAAGATAAATCGTTTTGGAGGTAAGTTTTCATACCGGGGGAAATGCATCATATTTATCTTACTAGAAGCTTTAGAAGATTACTAATTATCAGTTTTTACCAGGTGATACTTCAGATGTTGAAGTAGAGATGCAAGATGGATTGTCTGATATTCTACTCAACCCTCCTTTCCCTGAAGTTGAAGACATGAGGGATGAGTTTGAGCCCATTGAAGCTTTCCTTGCAACACAAAGAGAAGTCTGTGGAAGATAGTTACCAAATCGTATTTGTATAATTTATTTTTAAAATTATTTGGCATAAAAGGAGGGTTATTTTGATGTTTATAAACTTTACTATGTTTTTTATTAAATCGTAGAAGAGCATGATCAAATCCGCGAGAGAGCATGAACAAATCCGCCAGAGAGCAATATGGAAACGTACCGGATTTTTGAAGAACATGATTCTTCAAGTTCATCTTGACGGAAAACTGGTTTCTTCGCTTCGACCTTTGCTGCATTTTTTAAAATACTTATAGCTCCTTTCATCAGCTCCATTTGGTCCTCAAAGTCTACAAACCTTGTATTTATTGTTGTCAACTTGAGCTGATTTTGTTTATTCATCTCTTCCAAATTATCAGTCAAAGATTTCAGAACTTTAAGTACTTTGGAAGTGCCATTTGTCTCACCTACATGCTCACCACCTTCTTTCACCATTACTTTCTTCTTTTTTGTACCAACTGGAGCTGCTTCCTCGTCTTTTGAACTTTGTGCAACACTCACATGCTTTTTTTACCCGGGTTTATGCATTTCTGATCTACAGAAACTCTTCCATGCCATTCTCAAGTCCATTCATTCTTCTGCAAACACTGGTTGATGATGTCTTGTATCAGTGTATCCACTCTTTCATCATCAACTTCATTACGCCAGTCGGGATAAATTTCATTCATTGGCTTGATTACCATATTTTTAACAAGAACCTGCAGTTTCAAAGGAGATTAATTCAAGCTTAATAGTCGGAAACAAATACATAAATCACCAACAATACTAGCAATCCGCAACAGGTTATAAAATATGTAACATGGTTATAATGTATGAGATGAGCAGAACATAAATCTGTAACCTGTAATAAACAAAAAATTGAAGAAAAAAAACGAACAAATATCGGTTAGAAATCGAGACATACCACGGCGTTGTCACGCTCAGCTTCCAAAATCACGTCATCAACATCTTAATGAGCACGTGATCCACCCCAACAAAGTATAGGAAGCTCTTCATCTCTCTTTTTACCACCATACATTTCTCTCAGCTTCGGATAAGACTCCAGAGCCCATCCAATCAACGCGTGAACAAATTCATATAGTGTAACCGAAGACCAAACAAGATTTGTTTCTTTGATGGACTTGATCAGAACCTCAAATGATAGCCGTTCTCACTGAAAACTATTAAAAGTATCAGGATCTAAAGATTTTTTAGCATACTTGAACTCAATCCTACCACCTCTTTGAAATCCAAAAACTCCAACATGGAGGAGGCATAAAAAACCAACAGTCCTCCTCTCTAGTAAAGGCCAGCCGCCGCAGATATCCAAAACTCGTCGCAGGTCATTCCAATGAGGTCCATCGCCTACAGCCAAACTCATTTTACCCCCATAACTCTGCGTGATCAACGTTTACTTCAACTCCAATACCATACAGATCATAGTTAAGACCTTTTTTTGGTCAAACACATTTAAGACCTGTTATTTGTCCAAGTTCGTTGAAGGAAAACCTTAGTGGATCATCTCCAATCAAACATCACATTTCCATAAGCTTCTTAGTCTTCAATTGGTCAGATAGTGCCGTGTCTAATTCCTTCTTCTTCTCATCTATGGCTTTTTGGTTGTTTTGATGATTATCCTTGTGCCATTTCTGCAGCGCCTTCCTGCAGCTATTAATGCGATCTGCCACTGAGATGTTTCTCTTATTTCCAAGCCTCTTTGATCAAGGTGAATATCTCTGGCTTTTTCCGGAGATTTCTTTCATAGCGAAACATCCTTTTCTCGTTCTCTTTATTCATTGCACAATAGGTGATAATAGGTCGGTGGTCAGATCCCTCAAGGCGTAGATACTCCATTCAACTAGCTGGGAAGGTTTCAGACCAGGCTCCATTTGCCATTGAGCGATAGCCTGCAGAAAATCGTATGTTCATTGCCTATTCCTCTCAATGACAGGCAATTACCTGAGTGTTTGAGGTCAAAAAAATCATTTGCAACCACAAAGTTTCAGAAGTTAGCATAGGAGCCTTCTATTCTTGTGATACCTCCTATCTTCTCCTCATTACATAAGATTTCATTGAAATCTCCAGTTAACAGCCAAGGCATATCACTGTGGTTTCTCAGCATTAAAATTTTTGCCCAAATCTCCCATAGCTTATATTTGTTTGGTTCTCCATACACAAAGGTGATGAACTTTTGTTCTTTTTGTGGTGGTGCACAGTTCTATATTTACACTATTTATGATGAAGATTAGGTGGATATGAGTTAGATTCTTGTTTGTGGTTTTATTATCTTTGCTAGCCAGTATATTGGGTTTATTTCTTCATGGTATCTTCTAGGATGGGATTGCTTCAGTTCCGATAGTAGCTCCTTTCAACAGTGGTTTTGTGAGCTTTGTTGTTTTGCATCAATGGCTCTTCTATGTTCTTTCCCATGATTGCTAGAGTTTATATTAATTTTTGTTTCAATGGTAGATTGCTTTCACTTTATTCTTGCTTTAGTTTTTCTTTCTAAAAGATTATTTTCAGCCGGCTTGGAGCTTCTTTTAAAACTCTAGGACTTATGTTTTTTGTAAAACATTCGGGTTCTGTTTCTGGTATATCCGGTTTTGTAATTTCTTATAGTTTAGTTGTATGTTGAATAAATAAAATTTCAGTGAAAAAGAGGAGAAATAAAAATAACAAAAACAAATCGGGAGAATCCCATAGCAAACCTTCAAAAAGGCAACCACTTCCACTTTAAACCTCAAATACATGTCCATAAAAAACCTTCAATGTGGCCTTATTAACATTTTAATTCTTGAATGTGGTAAATGACTTCGCGATCGAACGAGACAGAACGGAATAGTAGACGCCGTAAACGGAACAGTAACTCCGTTTTATTAAACCGAACGGCATAATCTTTTTCCGGTTTGCTATTTTAGTTATTTGGTTTGTCAATTAAAGTTAAAAAATTAGACACATTAAACAGAGCACGTGACTCTCTTCCCAAACATTTCTTCCCCAAATCGATTGATTAGGGTTCTTAGCGAAGAGAAGAGGCGATTGAGAGAAGCTCTGAAACTCGATGACTAAGAGGAAAAGGGGAAGGAAAAAGGCGATTAGCCTCAGCGACGAAGGCGAATTATGGTAATTTTGTCTCCTTTATGATTTCGCCTCTTATCTGATTATTTGCGATTTGCGATTCTGGGTTTTTGCGATTTCATTTTTTTTTTTTTTCTGTTATAATACAGGGATGAGAAGACTATTAGGATTATAATACACTATGGGGGAACAATGAAGAGAGAAAATGGTGATGTCGAATACATTGGTGAATTGGGTGTGAAGATTGTTTTCTGGAAATTTGAGGAGATTGACTGGTCGAAGTTTGAAGATTTTAGGAGTTCTGTAGGAATCGAGAGCTCAGTGAAACTGATTCACTACAAAGGAACATGTGCGGATATTAGCACTTGTGATTATGTATATGATAGCTGTAATGGTGATATACCGAATCTGTCTGGTTTTGCGAAGTCAGCTGGAGAGATCGAAGTGTATCTAGAACAAGGGTCTGATAATGATAAGGTTGTAGATGAACTAGCTGAAGATGAGGGTTACGATCCTGATGATGAGAAAGCTGCAGACGAAGAAGACATGCCACCAAAGGAAGATGAAGACCCTCAAGAATGTGAAGATGAAAAGCCGATTGAGCAGAAGAATGCAGACGAGGTTGATGATGGAGATGAGGTAGTAACAGATGCTGGAAATGGTAGAGACGATGACAGGTTTCTTATTGTGTTTGAAGAAGGATCGCAGAGAGATCCAAATGTGGAAGAAACAGTTCGCGAGATGGTACAAATGCAGGAGCAAGAAGCCAAAGAAGCAGCATGTGATGATGAAAGCGATCCAGATTTTGGATTAGAAGATGTCATGTATCCAGATACTCCATTAGAATCCGACGAAGAGTGGGAGCAGTGGAAGAATCCTAAGAAAAAGACGGGAAACAACAAGAACAACAAGCATTTCAATGGCGATCCAGATTCTGAGCCTTACTTGTGGTTGTTTCAGACGTTTAACAGTGGGTTGGAGTTTAAGGATCAACTTCTTAAGTATTCTTTGAATACTTGTTACGATATTAAGATGGCTAAGTCGGAAGCAAATCGAATTTCCGCTGTTTTCAAGAAGAAGAATTGTCCATTTAGAGTGTTTTGCTCTATAGAGAAACCCTTGAATAAGTGTATGGTGAAGGTTTGTCATTACAAACACGACCATGGGAAGTCAAGCAAAGTATCCATGCTTAAGCAAGGTGTTATCGCAGGCTTGTTCAGGGAAGAGATAAGAAGGAACGTCCACCTACCAGCTAAAGATATGAAATACATCATCAAGGAAAGGTATGACATTGTTGTGAATCTATCAAAGTGTTTCAAAGCAAGACGTATTGCTTTGGATTCAATTCTGGAAGATCAGACAATTCAGTTCGTAAAACTTTGGGATTATGAAGCAGAGCTTAAACGGTCAAATAAGGATATTTCGATCGAGATTCTTACTGCTGATGTTGAAGGTAGGGAACACTTTAGAGGATTCTATATCTGTTTTAATGAGATGAAAGAGACTTGGCATAAGTGTTGTAGACCATTAATTGGATTAGATGGAGGCTTCTTGAAGTGGGATTTAGAGGGTGATTTGTTAGCAGCAGTTGGGAGAGATGCTGATAACAAAATGTATCCGATTGCATGGGCTGTTGTAAATGGCGAGAACAAGGACACATGGGGCTGGCTTATTCAGAAGATTAAGGCTGATTTGGGCTTAGGAGTTGGCAAGGATCTCACACTGATATCAGATAAGCAGAAAGTAATCTGTTTTTCATATATGAGTTTCATAGTTGTGAATGAGATGACATTGTTCTTATTTATTGTTTTTCAGGGACTTATACATACCATGGGTGAAGAACTTCCACTCGCAGAACACCGTATGTGCACTAGGCATATATATGCCAACTGGAAAAAAGCTTTCTCTAAGTCAGAATACAAGAACCTGTTATGGGGTGTTGCTTACAGTTACCATGAAGGGGAATATAAAGAGAAGATGAAGGCTTTAGAGAATTATGACCGTGTTGCTTATGAGGCCCTGCTAAGGACTGATCCGCATAGGTGGTGTACTTTCTTTGTACCAAACTCGCATTGTACTGATGTTCACAACAACTTGTCAGAAGCATTCAACAGAACAATTAAAATGGCTCGCACAAAGCCGGTTATTACCATGCTGGAGGATATCAGAAGACAGGCTATGAAAAGGATATCGAGAAGATGGTTTGCAGCAAATAAGATCACTTCTTTCCTCACACCAATCACTATGGCGATTCTGGAGAAGGCAAGGGTAGCGAAGCAGTATTGTAGGACAATACGCAGCAGTACCAACTTGTATGAGGTAATTGAGTTTGACACGGTGGGATATACTGTTGATTTGGCAGCTCACCAATGTGCCTGTAAAAAATGGGATCTTACAGATAAGCAATTTTACAGTTTGAAAATTCAGGTTTCTTACAAAATTCAGCTCACCAAACATTCATTTGTAATTGTTTGGTGTTGTTCTTAGGAATACATTGCAGGCATGCCTTGTGTGTGTTTGATGACAATGATCAAGATCCAGAGTTGTATGTGGCTAACTACTACGAAGCAGGAGTGTTAAAGCAAACATATGAGCTTAATATCAAACTGGTGAATAGCGAGAGGATGTGGATTCCGACTGATAACCCCCTATTGCAATTCCCAACATTCGCAAGCCAGGGGGAGACCAAAAACAAGAAACCGAAGGAAAGATCCATTCGAGGATCTCCAAAATCCGGGCAAAATAACAAGACATGGTAGGGTGTTTCATTGCAGCCGATGTGGCCAAGAAGTACATATCAAGAGCGGATGCAAAAATGAACCTGCTGTTGTGGAGGGTCCAAAAAACAGAAGAGGAAGACCACACAAAATTGATCCTCAGGTACATATTTGTTTATTATCGCCATTAACGGATGTAGACAGATTACACTTCCTAATTTTGTTAACAATATGCAGCTACCACCAATACCAAAGAATCCTAAAGCTGCACCTAAAGAAAATCTGAGGAAGCCTAAAGCTGCACCTAAGCAAATCCAAAGAAGCCTAAAACAGGTGGCTCTCAACCGGTCCTAATCAACTCAACACCTACATAATTTCCAGCTTCTTCAAGTGCACCTGAACCATCAGTCTCCACTGCCAAACCTAAGCCGAGGTAGCGTGCAAGACATTTAAAGACATCGACAATGGATAACACTACAAGAGATGTAGGCATGTTTACCAGTCCATACACGGGTCGACCTTTCCAAGCTTATGGAGACAAATCGTATCATCCTTCATTGCAGCCATAGCTTTTGTTTGTTCTAGTGACTATTTTCGGAAATGTCGAGTGAAGCTTGTCTTGACTTATGTATGTTCTGTTATGACTTATGTAACTTTATTCAGGTATTAAGTACTTATGCCTATTACATTTGCATCTTTGTCTTGCGGTTCAAATACGTATAACTAAAGAAGGAAGAAGACAGAAATCATAACATACGAAAGCATTCATACAAACACAACCAAAGTCATGACCATAATGTAGTACACATCAAAGGAAACATCAAACTTAGAAAGAGTCATTAAGAGCAAACATCAAACTAACACGGAAGAACATGACACTTCTACTGATTCTTCCAAAACGCCATCATGAAACCAATTGCAATTGAGAAACCAAGGGAAGAAGTGATTAACACATTGCGATACACAATGCTCCTCTTGTTTAGTATCAGCATCTCACGGTTCAGCTTCTCACACCCGTCGCAGATGTACTTCGTTTCGTCAACCATTTCACGAGCCTGGTTGTTCGTCACTCTTCCATTCTCGGATTCAACCGAGCCAATAGAGTCTTTCAGACTTTTTATCTCCTCGCTGACGATTCAGAACATCTCTTGCCTCCAGCAAGGCTTCGTGTTGCCACCCGTGTGGTTTCTCGATATCAAACTACTCAAAAAAATTGCAATTTTCATAACCATTACCTGATTTACGGCCTCGACAGGCATAAAACCTACGGCCAGGATTTTTTACAGTCCAAGCACGGGTTATCTTCGCCGTTGAGTTACAGTTACACAAAACCATTGAATCCCTCCTATGATCAATTCTGGATGAACTTCTGCTACTATCCATCTACACAAAACGAAACCATTCAGAGAAACCCAGATTTCATAGAAACCAAGATTTCTGACAAAATTAATTTTGACACCTAACCTTAAAGAGCTTGAATCTCTTCTGCTCGAGTTTCTTAGCTTCTCTCAGTCGTGTCTCTCTTCTCTGATAACCCTAATTTGGAAATCAATTTGGGGAAGAAATGGGAATGTCGGGGAAGAGAGAGTCACATGTCTGTTTAATGTGTTTATTTTTATTTTTACTTCAAATTCAAAACCAGACAAATTAAGTCTCAAAACCGGACAAAGATTACGCTGTTTGGTTTAATAAAACGGAGTTACTGTTCCGTTTACGGCGTCTACTATTTCGTTATGTCTCGTTCGACCGCGAAGTCATTTACCACATTCAAGAATTAAAATGTTAATAATGCCACATTGAAGGTTTTTATGGACATGTAAGAGTGTCGAGGTTTAAAGTGGAAGTGGTTGCCACTTTGAAGGTACACTTATTAGAAAACAATAAACAGACTACCTAGTACCATAGAGTTAGATATATAAAGAGAGGGAGAGAGAGACTAAGAAGTTGATGGAAAATCTTGTGTGCGAAGATGAAATGGCTTTAAGAGGCTTTAATTCTTCTTTTGGACTCAAGTTCTTGATAGATGTGTGTGTTCCTTTTGTTACATCTTTTCATCTCAATCTTGGAAATCTCCAAAGTGGCAAGATTCTCATGCGATCCCCGGTGGAGAGTCGATTACGAATAGCTAGCCAGGTAATAAACACATAGTGTGGTACCCGTTGAGATAACCATATGATTCAAGCCCAAGGAACCTGCTCTTTCGTCATGCGAATCTGCTCACAAGTTTTATGTGTGGAGAATGAGTCACGGTAAACATCGAATCGTGCTTCCATAGAAGTTTGTCATGCCCAGCGTCATTTGGAGGGACATGAACGGAGAGTAACTTCTCCAGCAACTCAGGGAACCCTCTCCGTGCACTGCAACTAAGCTAAGAGGGGCGGACGCAGGAGATAATATACGGGTGCACGTGCCCCCGGTTACTTTTATAAAACTAAGTTTTTGCCTTTGTATTGCTTTCTAAAATAGCATAGATGGTTTGTGAAGCAACCGTGGCCTAGTGGTCAAGTGGTTAAAGCTTTACATCGGCAGGTACTGGGTTCGAATCCCCGAAGACGCAGTTTTACAAGATTAATGGAGACAAGCTTATAAGGAAGTTTTCAGGAGCAGGTGGAGCCGTTGATCGTGACCGTTGATGGATTCTCGTAGAACGGAGGTAGTATTATCTGTAAAATTGTCCTTGTAATAGTTCTCATATAATCTGTATCAGCGTTAAAAAAAAAAAATAGCATAGATGGCTTTTTGTGCCCCCTCTAATCCCAACCATAATTGGTTCGTTGCCCCCCCCCCCCCCTCTCTCTTCATTAAGTCCACTCATTTCCCTTTTTTCTATTAGTGTTAAATATATATATATATATATTTTATGTGTTTTTTTTAACATCGCATGAGATTCGAACCTATACGAAAGATATTTTTGTTTATTTGTCCCCTAAATCTATATTTTTAACTTTATTATTGAATAAATAGGTCAATTATTATTTAGTAAGTTTTGTAACAATATTATTTAGTAAGTTATCCTCAATAAATTTCTAATAAACTAAATTAGAACTGTTTTTAATTTTTCTCTTTTAATTAAACTATATATCAACTCATGCCAAAATAACTTAACTATTTTCTTTCTTTTCATGGTTTCATTAATTATATTGTATATCTACTCAAATTCCTTTTGTGTTCCTTAGAAAAAATATATAATTCATCAATGTTGATAAAATCTTCATCAAAAGTAATAAAATATCAAAATATAATGTTTAAGTTGTATATTATAATTATTAACTAAATGACCAAACTGTTATTCTAAAGATAATTAATGTATATAAGAACTACTATATATGTATATACATTGTCCACAAGTTTGAACAATGGTTCTTTTAGTAAAGTTTGTATGTTAGTAGTTTTGTTCGGAATTTTGCTACGAGTTATATATGCGGTGAAGTTGGTCTAACAATTTATGAAACAATTGGGATTAAATGGAATTTATGTGAGCCAGAATTTTTGATATTTTATGTATATATAGTGATATAATAGTTTCTATTTAATCATTAAATTATTTGTTAATGTGTCCCAGTAAAAAATGTTTCTGGATCCGCCATTGTTACATCCATCTTGCATTGTCATATGCATCTGCCATAGTGGCATTTATAGATATTCCTAACATCCGTGGATCTGATTCTCCCATCAGATCCCTCAGCTTCTCAAGCTGCAGCCAATTATCGTGGTAATGTTGTTGTGCCGTCACCAACATCAACCCTGAAGAAATCGTAAGCCTGGTTCCTGAGCTTTAATAATTTCCTCCAAATCTAAGACTCCTTCTGCCCTTCCTTTATGCTCCAAAAAGACTGTTGATTCAACAAATATTTGACATGTCATTATTGAATTTATAATATTTTTAAGATAAGGATGCATATACTAAATAAGAAAGAATGAAACTCAATTCTCTTTAAAACAAATTATTTTTGTTCATATGAATGAACGTGAAGATATAGACATGTGGTGTACTCAATTTCTTAAACCTCGTATTTCAAAAAACAATTAAAAAGAGAATATAAGCAATATGAAAATATATAAATTATGTAAATAATTAAGTTCAATAAATTTTAAACAACTAAAAATTTTAGAAAATAGACATTTAGTGAAAACAAAATTCTCGAATAAAATGAATATTTAGAGAAATATTTTGATCAAATTAGTTATATATATACATATATTAATAAATTAATAACTCTTTAAATTAATAAAACTAGCGTAATTCATCCGTACCGTTTTAATATTAATATTGAATTTTTATCTAAATTATATTAAAAATAATTTCTTATATTTTCAAGATTAATAGTAATAATAATTATAAAATTCATAATATTATATTTTTTTATCTATACAAATATATATAATAATATTTTAAATGAAATAAATATATATTAAAGAAATTATCTGATATTTTCTTTTTATCACCATTATTATGTATATCTACTAAATATAATAAAAGATTTATTTATATCAATATAATAAATAGCTATATATTAATTATTAAAATTTATCTTATATTTTCTGAAATTTAATTTTGATAATAGTTATAAAAAGTTTTATCTGTAACAAATATATTTAGTAATATCTTAAAATCATATAGCAAATATATTGTAGAAATTATCTGATATTTTTAAATTTTTTTACTATCAAGATTATGTATATCTTCTAAATATAAAAATAATTATTTAAATCTATATAAATAAAAGCTATATATTAAATTATTAACAATTTTATTATATTTTCAAATTTTAATTGTTTTATCTATAACAAAAGTATCTAATAATATCTTAAAATCAAATATATTATTAAAATTATCTGATATATCTAATTCTTTATTACCGAGATTATATATCTACTAAATATAATAAAAATATTTATTTTAGTCAATATAATAATAAATATTAAAAATAAAGTAAAGTTAATATACTAAAAAAAACATAATTTCATTAAGGGTAACTTAGTAATCATAAAGTAAGGTTGATATAGTAAAGAACTTAATTTCATTAATAGTAACTTAGTAATTAATCATTTTGAGAGTGAATAAAAACTCAAAAGCACTTCTGAATTTATATAAACTAGGTGATGGCCTGCACGAATGTGCATGTGTGATACTCTTTCAAATTTAATCAAAGTTATTTATTCGGTTTGTATGTTAAAATATATGTGTGTATATGTTTTTAGGCGACAAGAAGCATTACTTAGAATCCAGAGTCCCGTCGAGAAGTGTTTCTTCTATGTGATCGTCCCGCACGCATGTGCAGACATGATATTTTTTTAAAAACCATGTTAATTTGTAATTTTAGATGTTAATTGGTTTGTTTAATACCTCCCCTGCAAACATTATGTTTGTAGACTTTTTGCATTTTTTGGTAAATATTACTTTTAGATGTTGTTTATTCAACTATAAATTATTCTGATTACTCAAATTATTCTAATAATTCTTAAGTACATTACCCATATTTTGTTTAGAACCCTCAAAGACACCTAAGTACCACATGTTAAGGGTATTTTGTTTTTTTTTTTTAAAAAGTAGACTATATTTATAACTAAAAGTAAATCCAATTCTTAAATATTTATAACATATTATAACATTAGTATCCATAGATCTTTTATTCATTCGTATTTTCAATCTCATCTCTCATTATATTTTCCTATTTGACTCGTTTTTAAAGGAAATAATAAGAACTAGATGACTCGCCCGCAGCTTGTGCGGGGTAAAAAAATTTTGTCGACGATTGTTTAATTTTGTTTAAGAGAAAATTTTCATTTGGATATATAAATAGTTAGTTATATAGATTAGAAAATGCAAGTTAATGGATATAATATATAATTAGTTGTCTGGAGAATATCTATTTGTTTCTTTTATATAAGAGAATTGTATTATAATTATATTAACTATTTCAATTGACTCTTAAAGTAATAGCGTGGTTGCGTTTGTTTTCGTTTTTTTAAACTTCTAGTACCTTAATTTAGGAAATATAATCATCTGAATATTAATTAGAAATGAATACATCTGTATAAAAATTATATTTTGGAGACACAGAATTCAGAATAGTAATTTAAGTACTTGAAATTGATAGATGTCCTAACCGAAACAAAAATATAGTACCAATTCAACAAACAAACAAAACAAAGCACTAAACATACATTTTTGACAAAAACAAACTATTTTAAAACATAGGATCAATCGTGAATTAGACCAAGTCAGACATTCTTGGAGGAGAGGAGTTTGAGGACAGGAGTAGTGGCATTTTCCCAAAAAGTTAAAGCACGATTTTTGGTTGGCCTTGACATTGTTTGCCAACAAAAACTCTCTTAAGCCGCCACTCAAATGTATACGTCGCCTGTCACTATGAGAAGGGAATGCGATCTTAACATACCATTTCTCTCCCGCATCATTGACCATCGATATTGTGTTGCCCGAAACATTCTCTAAATCGTTTGCATCCACAAAGGACTTAGAAAGATATTGCAAAATGAACAAATATGGATCATGCTACAATATTTAAAACCAAAATACAAAAGAACAACTTACGATTCTGCTTCGTTTGATGTTGTCACTCGTGACGTTTAAGGTAACTCTTCTCCTCGGTTCCTTAAAAATCATTTCCTTATTAGTCAAAATATTAGAAAGAGTGAAGAAAGTGTTTCGGAAATAAGAGAAAAAAACACTTACGCGTGCTTGCTTCTCCAGTCTCCATCTGAGGGGTATTTTCATATGTGATCTCACAACAATGTGGTCCGTACTGTTGTAACATTTGGAAATCGGCACCTCCACGATACTCAAAAATTAAAAAAAAATCACCATCCTCTAATGCATGTGCCTTAAATAACTGTCTCCAGCCTTCTGTAAGCCTATCACCAACTCGTTTAATAGGGAACTCTTCTGGCCTCACATCAGATGTGAGTTTACTGACTATAACATTGGTTTTTCCAAGTATATACCTCTTAAAGAACCTTTCCGGGATAGTCTGCAACACAAAGTTTAAACAACGATTGCCAGAGATAAAATATGTATAAAAAATAAACCTAATGAGAGAAAGAACAAAGATTACATACCAGACTCTTTCTACATTTGTCTGGAATCATAGGCTTGAAAAATCGTGGGTTTGTCATCTTCAGATTTGTTCTGAGAAGTTAATATGTCTTAATATAAATTAAAAACATTACATGCATGTACCAAAAACAATATGAATTAGACCGCATCTAAAAATAGAGAACTATTTGTAAAGTTGACTAAACCCTTAAGTCTACTTAAAAATTCAGAATTGATTTTGTGTTGCAGAATCGATGAGCTTTTGTTCATTGGTCTTTCACAATATGTTTATCTCAATATAAATCGGTAAACTCCATGAATACAAACCCTAATTTTAAATATCGTTCTTCTGAAAAATTCAGGGTTACCTTGTTGAATGAATTGCTGATTAAACACGAACCTCGAACTTTATCCTCAATATATTACGCAGCGCCAAGATTGAACTGATATTTTTCGTCGATCGCCTGTGCACTTTACCGATTTTAGGAATTATTAGAATACTAAAAGAAGTTGGAATCGTTTCATCTTCATTTCAGCTTACAATGGGCCTTAATTATTTGGGTTTTAATAGTATAGTTTGAAGATAATGTTATGTTATTACTAAATTAGCTCAAATGGAAGCTTAGATCTAAAATAACTAAGCCTTATCTATAAGGCTTCTCTATTTAGACTAAGTTCTACTATTTGCAATATTGCAAATTATTAGGTTAAATTTCATTAGACAATAGTTATTATTTAGTCAGTGGTTATTGTTTTATATTGTTTTAAATTTCATTAGACAATACTTGTTTGCAGAATTAGTGAAGCATTGTTTGTAGCAACTTTCTTATATTTGTTTTTTATATTTTTACTAATCATCTTCTTCTCATTCATTAATTGTGGCAAATAGTTTTCTACCATATATATAAGGAAGAAGCAGTTGTATGAGGCATAAATTGAACATAGGAGTTGTAGAAAATTCATACAATCCAGAACATAAACTTAAGTTCGAGTTCAACATGTTTTAAAAGGTACAACAATAAAACAACATTAGATGCTCGTGTTGTTTCGCTGCTGGAGGTATAACCAAGGAGTCGTTGGGTTCTCCCAAAATAACTCCAACATGAAAGTGTTGTTGGGCTTGATGTTGTTATACGTAAGAAAAGAAACATGTTAAACGCAAACGACGTCTAGTATTTCCAAACTCCATTACTAAAAATCTAGGCCACCAATCACCACTCTCATTTGCCAAAAATATTCTTTTTCCTACTACCTTTTCCAGATCATTAAACTTATACAAACTTCTGAGGCAGAAACTACATTAACAAATTTATGATTGTTTCTCAAAAAATTTGGTTTCATGAATGAGCAACAAGTAAAAGCGTTCGCAATTGATATATACTGAGCACTTACAATTCTGTTGTTTTTTTTATGGTGTCTTTGGTTGCTTTTAGTTTCAAAGTGTTGTTTTTGACAGGGATATTCTGCATTAAAGATCAAACTTTTAAAAAGAAGTTTAAAGTAACTAAAGTAATCCAAGAAATGAAGATAAATATTGTAGAAGAAATACAATTACATACCACATCATCAAGGGATTGTGGAAGAGGAGGTTTCACAAATTTCTGATTCGCCATTGCAGTTGACGGATGTTGTTTGTTACTAATTTGATCAAAAGAATAGATTAGATATATTAAGTAATTTAGTTGAAAAAGGTGGAATATCATGGAGACGACTGCCGAATGCTTAATCGAAAGTATGAAGAAAAAAACCTCTCAATCGTATAGTAAATCTGTAATATTTATTCTTCATAAATCCTAAAAAAACTCAAATATATTATCGGGTTTAAAAGTTTTAAGGGTTAAGGTCAAGGTTTACATACCTTCGATTAAGTTCTTGTTTGAAGAGAATAATCAGTAAGGAAAGGTACGGTAAACATAAAGTGAAGATAATGTTACCGATTTGGGTAATTATTTATTGTACTTTTATTTTGTTTCGATAATATCGATGTTGAAGAAAATTTTACTTATAGCTTTAAACAATCACTTGTAAATAGTTAAATGTGATGGGCATTATAAACGGACATAATATGATTTGATTCATATAAAATACAAAATATCTATTTCAAAGTATCTATTCCAATTAGTATGCACAATTATCCGAAATTATAGATTAATAATAATATTATGCAGAATAAAGGCAAATCATAATTAATAAGATAAAAAATGTAATGTTTAACGTCAAATAAGTTAAAACCCTTAGATGGGCATTAAGTCAAAAACAAAATAAAAATATATTACAAATAATATAAAAAGTTCTTAATTTAAAAGGAGTTGAAATAAGATGAGGAGGATCATGTTTTGAAATTGACTCCCGTGGCTTTGGTCCAGCGAGCCCTAAACGGTAAAAAAGAAAAGGTGTTACTCCTCTAAACCATAAAAATGTAATTATAGTATTGTAATTGTTGAAAAACATCTCCCTCTTTCATCTGCTTAACATCTACCAACTCAAGATCAAATTCAATTTGGGAAATCATTCCGGAATCTTCTACATAAGGTGTACCTAAGAGAGAAACAATATTACTAATTTACATACTACGAAAAAAAGAATTAAGTAAATATGTAGTAAAAATATGTACTTACCCAAAGTACGATTGACTCTCAAAAACCTCAAGACAATAATTGTTTCATAATTTCCGGACGAGTGCTAGAATTCATTAAACTTCATTGCATGAGGACCCCTAGCAAGAAATTTATCTAGGCTCCACTACAATTATAAGATTTTAAAATTGTTATTTTTTATAAAAATATATAAACTATAGTTGACATAACAAATGTTAATGGTGTCGTAAATGGTAATAAATAAATTTTAATTTAATAAATATATAAATTTAGATTTTTACTTCATTTCCCTAAGATGAAACCAAATCTGTCTCACTGAGTCGGATGAGATTTATCTCCTGTTAATCCTCTCTTGCTCACATGATTCCAGATGACCCACAAATTTGATGCATCCAATGACATCTACAATACAAATATATGAATATGTCATAAAATATTGAGCATGGTTTAAAAATATATTGTAAAATAAATATAATGATTTAAACACTCAACATACAAATGGTGTGTTTTGATAATATTTTCCGATCTAATATTGATTTCAATCCAACAAAATCGTAGAAATTATCATCAACAACACTAAAGCAGTTCGAAATTTGAGTTTGAGAGTTTATCACTATCTTTTTCGATGTGGTAGTGTATCTCGAATCAACTTCACTGTAGATGACATCAAAGTTTTGGACATACTTCCATGAGCCCTACTCAAAGTTTTTGTTTATTTTGTGAAAGACATTCGTGGGTATTGTCGCTTCAATCTTGAAACACTAAACATGCAATATTTATTCTAATAATAAGTTGATGAATCTAATATGAAAGATTATGTGTTTAAATCTTATCTAGGTTAAATAAATCGATAAGAAATCAAACATTTTCATCACAGAAGATTACAAGACTTTGAAGACCACTTGCTTGTACGTTTGTTAACCACTTTCTAATGATCTTCAAGCGAATTTTCTAGTCGTTTTTGGTGTTGTTGACGTCCCATAAGAGAGTGTAGTTCTCCATTTTTATCTGGTTCGAATTTTGCAGTTATGGAAGAATTTGATTTTGCAAGAGAAGAAGAAATGATAAATATAGCAGATTTCGTACCTTTTGAAATAAATTTAAGCAACAGTTTATAAATGAAAAGATATAACATTGACGAGTTAAGTTTTTAAAAGTTGAAGTGGTGGTTGTAGTTTTAATATTGCTTTTAATGAGGTACTAGATGACTCGTCCGCACCTTGTGGGGGGTGAATTTTTTTTTGGTGACGATTGTTTATGTTTTGTTTAGAAATTTTACAATTTAACATATATTATAAGATGTAAGTTTATGGGTACAAAATATATAAGATGTTTGTCGATATTGTGCGGGGTGACTTAACTTAGAAGGTTTTTTGCATAATTAAATTAGTTATGATGCATGTAGTCGAGTATCTGAAACTATAGAAATTGTACATGAAGCATGATTTTATATAAAGAGAAACTTAGAATTTAAATGAAATTCTAGATGACTCGCCCGCACCTTGTGCGGGATGAATGATTTTGTCGATGATTGTTTACATTTTTGTAGGAAACAAATATATGAATATTAGAAATCGTACAAAACTGAATTGAATCATGATTTTATAACAAATTTTATAACAAATAAAAATAAGAATAATAAACAAATCGAGAGGAACACTAAAATAGAATATTATTAAAATAAACAACTAAATAGCTGTTAAAATAAGTGAAAACGTTTATACCATTTTATTATTTTTGAGATCTACTATATATAAACCAAACATTTTTACGAAACATAAACGTTATATAAACGTTACGTATTTCTACTACTAGAAATCGGACACTCGACTAATCATCATTAATCAGAAGATTAGTTAGACTAATTACCAATCTTAAACCAATCTTTTAAGTCATGTAATTGTTGACGTCTTGCACTACAAGTCCATCAACACGATTACCTCCTGTCTTACTTATGTAATTGTGGACACCTTGCACTGCAAGTCTATCGCACAATGAAACAAGTCTTGACAGTCGACAAGATTGGAAAGACATCTAAACATACTTGATATTTAGTTGAGGAACGGAACTGTTTAAAAACAATTAATCTTATTATGTTTTAATTATTCTAAGAATTCGGGTCTAATTTTGGTTCGGTTCTGTGATCTCAGGTTCAATAACTGAAATTACTAGAGGCTGTGTCGACCGATACTACTTTAGTGTCGATCGACACAATTCTACCAAAACCAATTTGCGATAACCGATCAATCCAATTGAACCGGTTCGATAACCGGTTAGTGTCGATCGACATAACACTTGTGTCGATCGACATCAACCCAATTCAATCAAACCGCAATTAACCCGTCAAACCGGTTTAAACCAATTGCGATAACCGGTCCAATCCCATTGAACCGATTCAGCCAATTTTAACCAAGTTCGATAACCGGTCCAATCCAATTGAACCGATTAACCAGTTCGCGAGGTCTGTGTCGACCGTCACAATTAGGGCAAACCTAAATTTTATTTGGGTTATCATTCTGTGTCGATCGACACCGGATTGGCATCGATCGACACAATGCGAAAAACCCTAGAGCCGTTTTCGGACAAGAAACCTGAACTAGAATACTTTGATCAAAAACAATTTAGCATGCATATATCCAATATACAACGATTCAGATTCAACTAATCTAATCAACATGCTACAAATTCAATGAAACCCTAAGGCTCTGATACCACTGAAGGAATTTCTAGCGGTTCTAATCATATTAGGCAACCCTAAGTATAATTTCCATAGCCTAGGATCTAGGGTTTAGGTTTATTGAATCATAAGGATCTCAAAATTACATGGAGATTAGCAGCGGAAGATGAACAAGTAATCGAGATCCATGAGCGCCTCAAGTGCTGCGCCTCTACTGGTATCAACACGCACACAAACTGGAATCCGCCGGGATGCTAGTGTCGGGAGATCGGATCTCTTCGGGATGCCTGTGTTTCTGAGAGGTGGCTTTTCTTAGGCTCTAAAACTTATGCTCCAGGTCGTGCTATATCTCATATATATAGACATGAGAAAACCTAATTAATCACTGGACCGAACCGAGATTAATTGAGTCATTAAATCGAAACATTGTTTCGATCTGCGCCTTGTGTCGATCGACACACCCTCAAAAACGTATATTAATGTGTATCAAATACACATTAATTTGATCATTACATTAATGATCATTCCCATCATTCCCACATGAAGTATATCCAGTCTGCTTAGGTGTGTGAACTTGTAGGATCATATAATACTAGTAATGAGTTCACAACTCACATATCACAAGTGGTTTCTAGCAAAACATTATGACCATCTAGTATTGTATGAATGTCTAATCTCGACAACATAACTATCTCTAGAGTGATTACAAGTGTGATTTCAGGACATTCCCAACAGTTCATAGCTTTCAAAGTTTAGTGGTATTGAGACAACACACATATAATCACAAATGCGAATGAAAAATTCACCTAGATTTGAAAATATTCGTCTTATTGTTATATTAGTTAAGTTTTTCTCAATAACCAATAAGGCACAACAAACTAATAACTAAAATATATATTAAGTGATTATAAATTTTATCGATCTTAGTGTTGGTGGGTGTATGTTTTTTTTTAAATGTTGACCATTTTAGTATTTTACCCATTAAATTTTCATACTCAACTACTCTGATAAATACATTCACTCAAATAGTTAAATTGATACAATAAAATTTGATAGTCCAACTCTAATCCTAGTTACTTTTATTAGATTTTTTTTTAATTTAACGTATAAGAAATCTAATATATTACTGTTGATTTGGTATAACATTTGATTAACATGTATTTTATTTCTTGTTGATTATTAATAATTTTTAAAAATAATATAAATGGGTCACAGACGTTTTGGGCTTCTTCGAGATTGAACCAAATGTTTAAGTTATTATATACATGATTCTTATTATTTATTAATGATTTATATTAGTACTCGTACGTGAATATTTTGTTTTTATCAAAGCTTGACCATTTCAGTATTTCACCCCTCAAGTCTTCGTAGGCAACTGCTCTAAATAATATAACCATTCAAATTAATAAAATGAGAATATTAAAGCCGAACTTTTAAATTTTTTTTAACCTATTAGATTAAAATCTAAAGATTATATTGGTTGGTGTGATTTATTGTTGTTATGATGCTATTTTTTTAACTAAGCTCATTTTATGGTTAAATACATTCCTAAATTCAAGCAAATAAATAAAAAATTAGTTAGATGGAAATTATATAAAATCGGAATATTTTTATATTTATTATTGTTATTTAGTTAAGATTTAGTTGTTTGTGTAATAGATATTTAAGTTAGAAGATCATGTTTTGGAAAGTGGTTAGTTTAGTTAGCATATTTATGTTATAAAATCGAAATAAATAAGATATTTACTAAGATTTTATGATATATTTTTGGAAATGTAATTAATGCTATAAATTTGTAAATAAATAATGACATTCATTGTAAATAATTCCAACTTGAAACCAATTTTTATTTTTAAATGAATTTGCTTATAATATGTGTATATTCCTATATTATTATTATAAATATATATATATATATATAAAGCTTTTCCTATATATAAAATTCATAGCTTCCATTAGAGAAGATTGTGTTTTAAATAAATTAAAATATGTTATACTATAATATTTTTGGTTACAAATGGAATTTGCTATGTATGTTTCTTCTAATTTAATATATTTTAAATTTATTAATTTATATGGATAGTTATTAGTTGCAAATTTAAGGTGATATAATTGTATATCTTACATTTATGGGAATACATTATTTCGAATTTCGGTGGAGCGTTATTTTAATTTTTAAAATAAGAAAAAAATTTATGGACCAAATTCGTATATGGAAGTTAGAATATGTAATTTTAATGGATTGGTGAATTTACTTTTCAAGAACAGGGGCAAATATAGTTCAAGGAAAAAAAGAACACGGCAAGAAGCAAAAAAAATAGTTGACATGAATAATGTACAATTGAAAAATATATTCAAAATATCTTAGGTAAATTACATACACCACCACTTATTTACAATTGAATACATTTAAAAATGTACAATTGAATGGATATATTTAATTGAATGTTCAATTGAATACATTTAAAAATATATTCAAAATATCTTAGGTAAATAAATTACATACACCATTTCGTTGAAGAGGCAACTAAGGTATCCTGGTTCCTTTGCGGCGATGACAAAATTCAATTAGGCTTCGTCATGCCAATTCGACGCATGGGTCATTAGTTCCAAGAAACCATTTGACTCCTCTCCTCTCTTAATTTAATTGGTTATCGACCAATTATTTTGTGGTTAGACCAAGCGCAGGTTTCACCCATTAATTCCTCAATCTTCCTATGGTTAACTTTCTTCGATTTTGGGCTATTTATTATGTGGGTTAGTATTTTTTTTTCTTTTTCAACTTTTAATATTATTATCGGGCAAAAGAGTTAAGTACAAAAGAGTAGCTTAGAGTATTGCTACAACCATTTTATAGTATACTCCCTCCGTTTCACAAAGAGTGTCATTCTACACTTTTTTCTTGTTTCACAAAGAGTGTCACTCTACATTTTCAATACTATTTTTTGCATTGAATTCTTATTTTACCCTTCACTCAAAGCTCATTTTATTTAAATCTAAGTCATTTTACTTCAATTAATGATATAATAAATAAAGGCATTTTTGTATAACTATAGGTTTTCTTAATATGTGTGAAATGTGTCAAAATAACACTTTTTGTGAAACAGAGGGAGTAAGATTTATTATACATTCGAGCTAACTTCGCCTCGAGATCAGCCAATGTATTAGCACTTCTTCTGATTGACTGGAATCCGTAGGTTGGTGCTGATAGTATTAGGAGATCATCAAGATGAGTTTGAATGGTAGCTTCTTGCACAAGGGAAGTCTTCTTAGAAGCTGCCCATTTCTCCATTGGTTTGTATAATTGCTCAAGTAGTGGGTTAGTATTTAAATTTGGGTTTCCACTAAGGTTGTAATTTGTATCACCTTTGCTCTATTTAAATATATTCAATCAAAAGTTCAAAAAAAAAAAAATTACATACACCACCACTTGTTTCAAATAGATATATACAATTGAATGAACTTTATACATTTAAGTTAAATATGAAATTAATATAAAATCTTCCAAGCACATCTACTATACAATACAATAAGTAAATTCAATTACGAACTTTCCGTAAGTTAAATGCAAACTCTATACTATATTACTATATATACAATATATATAAGTATGCAAACAACATCTTGAATCCAACTACAAACTTACCGTAGAAAAAACATATAAAAGGAAAATGAATCTTTGCCCAAAGAAAAAAAAAGAAACCGATGAATTTATGTGTATATACAATTGTTTAATATACCACCACTTGTTTCAAATGGATATATACAATTGTTTCTAATATTGTTCTATTTAAATTACATATACCACCACTTGTTTGAAATGCATATATACAATTGAATAAACTTTATACATTTAAGTTAAATGTGAAATTAATATAAAATCTTATAAGCACATCTGAATCCAACCTGCAAATTAATAAACACAAAATAATCACAAAAATGTAAATACAAATAAAATAGTTACTTAACATTTGGCTTGCTATGTTACATACCTGCAAATGAATAAAAACCTCAAAACAAAATAATAAGCATGATAATGTGAAATGATATAATTACCTATCGTTTGGCTTGGTATGTTATATACCTACAAAATGATTAAAACCATATAATAAAATTAAGCAGCATGTTAATAGCAAGTGAGAAAGATACCTTATTGTTTGACATTGTAGGTTTCATACCTACAAAATCAGCAAAACAACAGAAACAAAATTAGAACAACAGAAATAATAAAAACAAAATAATGGTTCGACATGTGGGTGATATGAGTCTGGTAGAGGCTGTATTTATAGGATCATCATATTTAGGGTTGCACAAAGTTTTCGAAAGCTTCTATTAGAAGATTAATATATTCTTTGAGATATTTTTTTTACTTCAAATTTGACAATTAATGTCGACATTTATTAGTTGCTACATTTTAGTGTCGAATTTAGTTTGAATTTTAAAAGTAAGGAAATAACTTATGGAAAAAATATAAACTGTAATCTAAAATTATGAGAATAAGTTAAGATTACATTTCGTAAGTTTAGGAAACGACATTTACTTTTCAAAATTAGATTAATTCTCGATTTTTGGTTTTTTTAATCCAAAAATTTCCTAAACGAATTTTGATTTATTTTTAATGTCAAAAATGCTCTCGACCAATCAAAAGCTTTCATTTAAGCCATGTCATCAATGACATCATAATTTTCTCTCATCGCACTTCGCAAATAATATATAGTAGATAGATAGATTTTTTATTATTGACCATAAATTTTTAATTTCTTAATTTAGTATTTTGGTATGTTCAAATCTTTAATTTGTGATTGTAGTTAATTTTAGTTATTTTTTAAATAGCAAAATTGCAAAAAAAAAGAAAGAAGAATCGCAAATATCTCTCTAACGTAATATTTGTTTTGTTCTAATTAGAAACGTCTATGATTTTGCATTTAATATGATTATTTAATATTATTCCTTATATCAATATTCTCGGAATCTGTTATGATATCTTGCATGTTGGACAAAATCTATACTACATGTTCGTTGTTTGTAGGTTTTTGTCAAATCAATTTATGATCATAATTAAAGACATATTAATATTTTATTTTAAATGCTGAAATAATACTTTCCTTCCTTATTGAATGTTTGAACATTTTATAACGGATTTATTATTCATAAAAATCTATCATTGTTAGACCACAATGAATTTATTTTATTAAATATTGCTAGAAGAATTTTCATCAATGAGTCCATATTATACATCCACAATTAATGATTTGTTTTTGATAAAAAAAAATACTCCAAAACAATTGATTTGAAAATATATAAGAGTCCAAAACAAAACCAATAAAATTCATTGAAACATAAATGGAAAAACTACTATTGATCTACTGAGTAAGGTTTCTATATACCTCCCTGTAAACAACATTTGTAGTCTTTTTCATCACATTTCCATCTTCATTTGTAATAATAATCTTCAATTCAGACCTTGATTTCCCTCTAGACAAAGTGACATATAACCGTCCATGTGAAAACACAGGTCTAGGAAGATACAAACCGACATTCTCAAGTGTTTGACCGTGAATCTTATTGATGGTTATTGCAAATGCTAACGCCACAAGAAATTGTCGCCGACGCATCCTAAATGGAAACTTTGTATCTGATGGTGTTACATACATTCGGTTTAGAAGTATCTTTCGACCAATAACAGATTTATTCCCTGTTAAAATCATTACTTCCATGCAATGAGGTCTGAGCTGAGTAATAACTAACCTTGTTCCATTGCAAAGACCACCATTAGGATCAATGTTACGCAAACACATCACTGGAGCACCAACCTTTAGCTTCAAACAATGTTTAGGTAATCCAGGCACCTTTATGCTGTTCAAAAACTCAATAGGATAATTGGTATCATCATCTATGACAGCATATGAAGGAATAATACTGTCGGAGCTTCGATATGTTACTTCTTTGCCTATAACATAAAACTAAACAGGTTAGACAATATTATAGATAATTTAGTTGAATAGGGCTAAACTATTCTAATAAGCAAGATTGTTATATACTTGATAGGTCTCGAGTTTTACCCTATACTAACTGCAAGTGCATAGTATATCAATGTAGTACTTAGGGATCGAATCCACGAGGACTCTAGGCAACAATAGGATCAAGAACTTAAAGAGATTAAAACTAGGAGAAAGCAAAAAGCAAATTGTATTGAATTAACTAAAAGGCAAGCAAGAAAGTAAATCAGTAGCAGGTTGTTGTTGTAAGCAATAAACTAAGGGCGCTAAGTCTAGGGCGTTCTCAGGAAATCAGACAAGCAGATAAATCATTCAGTCAGTATCTAATTAAACACAGTTCTAGAACTCAAACACGGATATAGAATTAACCAACTGTCGTTGCGAGAATTCTCTAAGTCTAAGTGCAGCAATCCAAATTCCTTTGCAATTACTAACAGATTAAACCAGCTTTAATTCCAAGTTCGATATGTTCACAATTTAATTAAACCAAATTCCTTTGCGAGTAATTAAATTGCTCAACCTAAATAGTTCAGATTCTAAACCACACTGTCGTGTCGTATTTAGCAGCCTAAGATCTAGATTCTAATTGATCAGGTCAGAACTAGCATTAAACACAATTTAGTTTGAAGAACATCTATTGATGTGAATCCTTAACTGAATTAATTGTATCTAGCAAGTCATGAAATCCCTATGAGAAACCCTAAACCTAACTATGAAACTACTCATACATAGATGATGTAAACATAAACAATGAATTCATAGAAATCATAAAAGAGATTAGAATATAAAAGGGGTTCGAAAACTTCTCCAAAACGAATGTAGTACAGGATCAGATCAGCCTCAAAAGCTCTAAAACTCTCTGCTCTAAGTTATGATAGCGTATGTAAAACTGAAACTAAAAGCCTAATTAAATAGCTAAAACACGACTTGGGGCTTCTGTGTAAATATCTAGAACTTCTGGGCATCTTTGCAATATTGGTATTCTTCATTAAGCCGCCGAGAATCTGGCCCAACTCGCTGTGCATCGATCAATGCAGGTGTGCAACGATCGACACAGTACTCTGTTTCGGACAGTGAACACAACCTCTCGGGTCAAATCTCCAAAGTGCTCCAATTAGCTCCATAATCTCCACTTTTGCTCCAAACGTACATGTACCTAATAAGACCTGCAAAAGACTCTAAAGAAGAAACACTAATAGACTCTAAAATAGACTTATATCATGGCATAAAACCGGTAAAAACCATGATATATCAACTCCCCCACACTTAGCCTTTGCTTGTCCTCAAGCAAAACAAAGAACTAGACATGGTGAAGAAGTTTGAAAACTTTCAGAAACTCTTTTTGTCCTAGAAGCAACAACACTCAGATTCCCCTTAGTAAACCACTGAAAGAATCACCTGCAAGACATCAAGACCAACATATACTTCCCCCACACTTAGCAACTGTCCTAAGTAAACTCCACAATCACATTCACGCATTCAAATTCACCCTACTGACTTCTGCAAGTATTTAAGTGCGGTCTCACCTAAGGAGTATCGATCAAAGGGCACATGGACTCTTACCTTGCCAGCTCTAGACCACCATACTATCTTTCTCTAGTCCCTTTCTTCTCTTTTCCCTTCCTTAGCATTCTGATTTTTCCCCATTGGGTATCATTTTTTTTTATCAGTGCTCTTCCCGTTAAGGGGTGTACTTTGGACACATTCCATGGATGCACATGATATGATAGTTATAGCTACCACCCCCAGAGACCACTTCGGAGTTACTAACTCATCCTCAGTTTATTATTCTTTTTTTTATGGAAGGGGAGAAGGGAACCAAATAGGACAGGTTTACAGGCTGTGTCACAAAGGAATCCGACAAAAGGTATACCAAGCACTTAGGTGAGAAAATTAAGTCAGTATTAAGGTGAAGTCAGTAAAAGGATCCTCTGATACCTGAAGTGATGTGGGTGTTCTCAGTAGGTTGATCTGTGATGGGGTTTTCTAATAGTCATAGATAGATCCTGCAACTTCGTCCCGATGGTTACTTAAGTTCCTGCAAGATGTTGTTAACTCCTCCAAAATTCATTGTTTCCTACTTAAACTGGTTTTGACTCAATAAAACAATTTTTTTTTGAAAAACTGGACTGACTCTAAGAAAACAGAAAGATAAAGTCAGTAGCACCTCCCCCACACTTAAGACACACTGTCCCCAGTAGTGTCAAGCTAAGGGTTGGCAAAAAGAAAAGAAAAATGTTAATGGATGTGTTGAGTTCTGTCTGATTTTCACCTCTATCGCACAGGCATCGATCGCTGCATTAATGCATCGACCGTTGCTAGGCGATTTTTTGTCGTGTGTCGATCGTTGCTCAGGACCACAACGATCGCTACAATGCGATTTCTTTCGTGTTTTGACGATCGACACAGGTTGTGTCGATCGACGCACTGCGATTTCTCGGATCAGTCAGCAAGTTAGCAGGTTAGTCCGTAAGAAAATCCAAACTTTCGAACATGCAAGCTGTAAAACACTGAAAACAGGCAAAATCAAAGCAACTAGTAGTCTAAACATGAAAACATCATCCAAACATAAGAAATCCTAGAAAACAAAAGAAAAAGTGCAAAAGAAAAGAAAAAGTGAATACAAGAACCGTAGTCTAGAGATGCCAATACTCAATCACTCATCCTCCATCCCATCAATGCGATCAGTACCACTCGAAGATCCTGGAGTCGGAGAGCGTCGCCTGCGTCGTGACCACACTTCACTTCACTGTGGCAGGGTCATAATAGACCCATACTCGTCCCTCCTTCAGCCACGTAGCACTCTGCAGATGGCTGAAATCAAGGAACTCCAAACTGTCATTACGCTCTGTACCCTCTAAGGGAATCCTGCAATGCCTGAAAATGGGAGTAAGCAGACTCCCTACTCTCTCAGTGTCCACACCATCAAATGGCTTCTTCTGCAGCTCGCACAGATGATCAGCAAAGACAGCTCCCAAGTTGAGTCCCGTGGTGGGATCTCTCAGAACTGTATCCTCAAACTTATCCCTCAGCCCAATAAACAGCATCTCCATCTCGTTCTTACGCATCTTGTTGGCTTCAAACTTGCACAACAGAGTGGATCCCAAGATGCGCAGGACGTATCTAAGAACCGGATGCCTAACCTTAATCACTGGTGTGGTCCTCGAGTTATACCGACCAGTGCCGATACACTCCCAGAAATTCTGAGCCTCATCCACATCCCACTCAAGTGACATAGCAATGCGTTGCGGCTCAGTGCTGAATTCGTAAATCCTGCAGATATCGAGAAGGGGAATCCGATACATGGCTCCTAAGCACATGAAGGTAAAGAAACCTCTTGAAGCCTTCATGTTGTCTGGTGTAGGGTATATTACTCTGCAGGTGGCGAGCAGTTGTCTTACCAACTCTGGGTACATCTCGTAAGGCTGCATTGGCATTGTCCCCAGACCAATTCCTTTACACAGTGCAAGAACCTGCTCATCTATCCCCAAACTCTTGCAAGTTGAGTAATCTGCAAACTTGGTTGGCTTAAGCGTCATGTTGCACCAACCATTGTACAGCAATGTGTCAAAATCATCCCACTCATCAAGCAATGGCCGCTCTGTGAAGGTGTCGGTCTTGAGCAACTCTGTGATGCCCCGTATCAAAATACGGTCAACGGGCAGCAGAAAGTCAACCGAGGGTAAAACCGTCATTTTACCTAAGCCAGGGGTAAAATGGTAATTTTACCAAAGTTCGAGACGGAAACCGAGACGGGCCAAATATTCTTATGTTTTAACATAAAGAATGTTTACAAGACCAGAATTGGAGAAATCGGAGCGGAAACGAGTTTTTCGGCTTATCGGGATGGAAACCGACTAAACCGAAGAAACTTCGGAAATTCATATCTTGAGCTACGTAAGCCCGAACGGAGTGATTCAAATTGCGAAATTCATCTAAAAGCATGAAGAATCATATTTTAGAGGTTTTGGAATTTATGGAATCATCTGAAGCTGTTCTAAAATATTAAACCCGAAAAACCGTAAAACCGAGCAATGTTTAAGTGAGAGGATTGATGGGATTAATGATGACTTAAGGGTGATTTGGCAGATAATTATGCTCTGAGGGACACCTGTCTTCTCCCTAGCTCGCCACTTCTCCCCTCTCTTCATGCATGCATGAGAAAAATGCATTGAATCTCCTTTTGTGCAAGTAACCTTCACTTCCACATTCATTTAATCTAATTCTCTCTCTCTCTAATCTCTCTCCCTCGAACACTCTCTGGAGCTCTCACACTCTCTTTTCCAGAAACAATAATCCTGGTTAATGTTCTTGAAGTTCTTGAGGGATTCATCACAAAAACCCTTCATGCTCATCTTACCTTGAAGAAGAAGTAAAGCTCAAACCCTTCTTCTTCACTACCAAATCTCTTCTCTCTCTCAGCGCTCTCTCTGATGCTCTCACACTCTCTGTTTTTCCAGAAAACATCAAGATCTTGCTTGTTGTTCTTGGTGTTCTTGAGCTCTCATCAAAGATCCTTTGAATGTTCTTCATGGGTTGTTAAGTAAATAAGTGTTCAAATCCTTTTCTCTCATCACCAAATCTTCTCCTCTCACTCATGGTCTTCTCCCTCTCTCTGTTACTCAAGATCATGCCAGTTATTTCTCAGAAATTCATGCATGATTCTTGAATCTTCAAGAAAAGCTCAAGAACCCTAGATTTGTGCATCAAACCTTGTTTTACAAGAAATCCCATAACTTTCTTTCTATAAACCCAAATCCGGATCTGCAAAGCCCTATGGCTTCATCTTGATCTCCTATACCTTTTCCAGCTGGTCGCCGCCGTTGGAGTCGCCGGACTTCGCCGGAAAACCGCCGTGAAGCAGTCGGTTCTCTAGGGTTTGTGGATCTCTCCTTTTTCCTTAGTGTTTTTAGATGTTTTGAGTCTGGAAATGGCTAGATCTAGTGTTTCTGATCAGTTTGGTGTGTAGATCTGAAGAAGAAGCTGCTGGAAAACCCCCTCCGCCGCCGGTCAACTCTCCTCCGCCGTAGTCAACGCCGGAGGGCCGCCGCCGGTGAAGTTTTCCGCCGCCAAACCAAAGCCGGTTCTTCAAGGAGTCTTGTGGTATGAGTTGTGTTACAAATGGAGTTGGTTTGGTGGTTTGATTAAACCGGGTCAAGGGCGGTTAAACCGGTCAACGGTTTGACCCAAAACCGGTTTAGTCAAACCGGTTCTAAGGGTGATTGGACCGGTTTGGTTAGTTCCGTAATTTGACTGGTTTTATGGTTCTGTGTTTCAGGAGTGTTCATTAGTCCGGGAATCCGCATCCGCGCCAAAATCCGTATTTCAGTGAGTCGGCTCGAAAATGCATAACCTTAATGTAACCGGGAAACCACTAAACCGTAGTCACTAAGACGTTGACCCGAGATTAACTAATTAGTAAATATAAGATTAACTGAACAATTAATAATTAACCGGAGAAAACCAAGTAAATCGATTAGGGTTTAGAATTAAAAAGGATAATCGATTCCGTGCCGCTAGGATTGTTAGTAAAGCGTATTCAGTGTATATATATACTTATAAATATAAAGAACGAGTACTAATGAACTATAAACGGGAAATTAAGACGATAGTAAAATATGAGTTAAACCTAAACCAATGTATAGAGATAATGACGGGTTGGGGTTTAGGTTTAATAGCGGGTTGTGGGTGATGAATGAATAAAGTAAATTAATAATGAGATGTCGGGGAGTTAGTAAGTTTACTAACTCTAAACCGACGGATCGAGGAGTTAATAAAAGATATCTAGAATAGGGTAAATACGGAACGTGGTGATTGGTGAACCGTCTACGGGTTAACAAGCGGTTAACCCAAGGTAGCGGGCGAGAATAAAGTAAAAGACTTAGAAACCCTAAATAGGCATGCTCGTGTGGTGCTTAGTGTAATTGTGTAATTGATTGTTATTGCGTGTTGTATTGTTGTTGTGGTGAGCTTTCTGTGCAGGTTTAATAGACTGCTCGGTGTTGGGCCGAGTAGTCATTGCGGATACTTACTCCAGTCTCGGGACCGGGTAAGTTAGTGGTGCTGACTAGGTATCTTACCTAGTCAGAGCGGTGAGTTGGGTAGTGTAGTGGCTTGCGGAATGATTGAGATTATTATTGTTATTATTGATTGCGTGATCTGTGTTAGAGTCCCAACGAGTCTGCGTGTTTACATTTCTGCACTAGGACTCTAGGGTGCGTTAGATTCCGCAAGCCTAGGTTTTTGTTTACGTTCCGGTACTTCCGACCCGATTGGATCCTCGGGTTTGACCTAACCGGGCCATGGTGGTTCTGGTTATGGTGTTAACCTATCGGGTGACGCCGGTAGGTGTGCGGTCCGGAGAATACGGGGTCATGTCCTAGGGCCGGATTGCATGGAAACTCGGGCTATCTAGGGGTAGTCAGAGTCACCGCGTATCGATGGACAGAGAACGGTGTCCTATGCGTGAGTCCTCTTGAGCACGTATAGGAGTCGAGGGTTAGTTGCCATACAGGCGACGATGTGAACCCGTGGAAGTTACCGAGATCGTAGGGCCCAGTGTTGTTTTTATCTTTCTTTCGTTGCGCGTAGATAGATCGAGTCCAATCGAGGACATGTGCCGCCGTGCCTTCGATTTCTTTAACTCTCTTACTTATCTTGGCTATTGCTTGTGTGTGGGTTTATTACGCCGTGGTAGCGCGTGATTGACCATTTATGTCTTGTTGATTGTTATTTTGGGTTCGGGGCGGGATTGTAGAGTTAGATAGAATAGAAGCCATTAGTGGGGAGCCGATTCACTGGGTAATCTTAGATTGCTCATTAGACTCTTTTTGTGTTTTCAGGTTACCAGCGACGGACGTGGGAGGTCCTCGGTGTAGCTTCGGGTTGCTTGTGACGTGATTTTGATTCGTTATTTTTGGATGTTTTATTTTCGGTTCGGCAGCTGTGCTATTTTCTTTATGATTGTATTTGATTGGATTTGATGTGTATATATTGTTATTGACGATTGTTTGTAAAATTGTTAAACGTTGTATTCGATGTTTAACTCCTTAAAAATGAAATTGTTTCCCTGATATGAGGTTTGGTCCGAACCGACACAACTCATTGAAGTCGTGCAAGTAGTACTGCTTGCGCTACGGATACGAGGATAGCGGAGTCGGAAATAGATCGGTGCGAGCCTTTTGTCTCAAACCGAACTATCTTTGGCTTCGTCCTGTAGCGAACTTTTCCCGTTCGACTTGCTCGGGTTCGATTGGTCATGTTCTTGTTTGATTGTTGACCGGTCAGCTCGGCGGTCAGCGGAGAATGGGAAAGGGGCGTTACAGAAAGGTGGTATCAGAGCATGGTTCTGCATGGGTTTCGAAACATTTCATTTTTGAGTGTTTTCCGTGTTTTATCGAGTCAAATGTGTCACACAAGCAATCGTTAGGAAACCGAGCCGCGTCCGTTACACCCGGGGTTGGGATGGGAAAGTAGAAATTTTCGTATTATTTGTACTAACTCATTTTGTGTTTTGATTGCAGTCTTACAGCAGTGCGTCCCGGGCAGAGTGGTTGGGTGTGTGTGTGTATACGGAGCAGTACAGTCGAGCAGGATGAGTCAGCAGGGATCAGTCGGGTCCGAGCAGGGACAGGTAGTTCAGTTCCAGGGGTACCCAGCATCGCCAGGTCACACGCAGGGATCCCGTACAGCGGATCAGCCGCCCGTTCCGTTACGAGAGATGCAGGGTGCGAGAGCAGCACAGGTGGATTGGTCACCTCTTCCGGACCCGTTACCGCCCGCGATGTTAGATGATGCAGGTAGCCGAGACCCTTTTGCCGACATGATGGGATTTCTGGGTGGAGCAGATGTGGAGCTACAGTTGCCGCCACAGTGGCCAGAGCCGGACGTGCCGCAGATTCTCGCAGCGACAGATGCGCCACCGATGTACCAGGCGCCACCTCTTGAGACACCAGAGTTTCCACCGCTGCTTGGTATGGAGGATTATCTGATGGACCCGTTACCGTTCGGTTTTGATCTTGATATGGAGCCAGTGGACCCTGAGCAGCATCCGCAGTGGGAGCAGCAGGTAGGGGAGCAGGTAGCAGTGTTAGAGGATATCTTGGCGCAGCAGGTTGGACCAGGATCTCCCCGTACCCCGTTGGACCTTGAGTTGTCATCAGGATCTTCTGGGTCGGAGTTTGAGGCAGTGACGCCACCAGTCGAGGCAGTAGAGGCCCCACCGGTTGTACCTGAGAGTCGCGCTTGTAGTGGATGTGGAGTACGAGGTTTCCATCTACGGTGGTGTCCGCGATCCGTTGACCCACGACTCCGGGAGCCCTATCAGCCGTTGCCCTTACCCGGTCATTGTCCGTTGTGCGGTCAGGACGATCACGGTGAGATGACTTGCCCAGTAGCCAGAGCAGGACTGTATATGCCAGATGGTGAGCCGTATCCAGCAGCAGTACCCGGAGGTTGGGGGGCCGGACCCAGCCGCAGAGACCCCGAGCCTAGTTCGCCGCCCGCCAGACAGTTCTCTATGATCCAGATGCCGATCATTCAGTCGCCGCAGCCCGAGTCAGTGCGGAGGTGCCAGTTATGTGGAGGTCCGGGTCATCTTGCCACAGATTGTTTCATGGATCCCCCATCAGCGCCGACTTCGCCGTGCCAGTTGTGTGGAGGTTATGGACACTCGGCAGCCGCTTGTTATCGAGGACCGTACCCAGTAGCTCCTTCCGTCTGTTCAGTTTGTGGCCGCGCAGGTCACGATGCTTACCTCTGTCCGATAGCCGGGCCCCAGCACGTTGGAGCACCGTCTCGAGATGCACACACACCACACCCACCCGGCGCGCCTGCCAGTGGATACTCCAGTGAGCCGTATTGCCAGTGTTGTGGGGCATTTTGGTCTTACTGGAGGCATTAGGATAGGGTATGGGTAGTTAGGCCAGGTAAGTTGGGGGCACTAACTTTATTTTGACTTGTAGATAGATCGGCAGGATAGGCGACTTACGTGTCGTCTTGATTTTTGTTGTGCAGCGGCGTCATATGGGTTTTTGGTTTATGATGACGGTTTTATGTAGGAACTCTAATCTTACCCGTGTACTAAAAACTTTATGCTGTATGATATATCGTTTTATGTATATGGTGGATGCAGAGTGTTCGGCTAATCGTTTATAGTAGCATAGTAACTATTTGCATGATTGAGATGGTCCGAAAAGCAAATGGTTTACTGTGTGAAACTAAATGATGGGCGGAACTGACGACCGTTCATCATGATCTGAACCCGGAATGACGACGCATTCGGCCGATCTTTAGATTGCGTGATTTATTATAGTAGCTTGCTTGTTTATTTCTTGCTTGACTGATTGATTGTTTTGTTGTGTGCGGTAGATCGCGTAGTGTTAGCAAGCGTGGGTTTGATAGATTGACCGTTTTGGGTCGTAGTGACCATTAGATTGCTAACCATTTGACTGTGTGAGTAGTGACTGATCGTTTTCCCTTGATATTGATAGAAAGCTAAGTCATAAGTTTATTTTGCTTGTATTTCAAAGTTTCGAGCTGACTTGCGGACGGTTGAGTTCAACCGTCGATTCACGAGAGAACGGACTTATAGGGTATTGTTATTTAATCACGAGGGACCGTAGGGTACGTAATTAAGTAACAATATTTCTATGGGAAAGTGATATCGGGGATAGAGTGAGAAAGCAATGAGAATCCAAACCCGAACCCGAAACCGAGTTAAAGTGTCGAGATGTCGCCAGTCGAGAGTGCCGGACCGCGAAGTAATGGAAGTGTCATCAGTGGGAGCGACGTCAGTGGGAGTGCAGCCGCCATCGCGAGAGACGGAAAGGAGCCGGGACGCACACGAAGTTAGCCAAGAGATTTGAGAAGAAGGAACGCCGATGTTGGAGTCATGGAGAAGGAAGCCGATGATCAGATTCTTGAAGAGTGTCCCAGGAAAAGGAGGGAAGGACGTCGTCCGAAAAATGTGGAAGTCGAAGCAAAGTGGGGAAGCGTAGGAGTTGGTAAGCAGCCCACCGGAATCGGAACCAAGTCGACGTCCGTAAGTGACGAAGAATTCGGGGACCGAATTCCTGTAAGTGGGGAAGAATGTGATGCCCCGTATCAAAATACGGTCAACGGGCAGCAGAAAGTCAACCGAGGGTAAAACCGTCATTTTACCTAAGCCAGGGGTAAAATGGTAATTTTACCAAAGTTCGAGACGGAAACCGAGATGGGCCAAATATTCTTATGTTTTAACATAAAGAATGTTTACAAGACCAGAATTGGAGAAATCGGAGCGGAAACGAGTTTTTCGGCTTATCGGGATGGAAACCGACTAAACCGAAGAAACTTCGGAAATTCATATCTTGAGCTACGTAAGCCCGAACGGAGTGATTCAAATTGCGAAATTCATCTAAAAGCATGAAGAATCATATTTTAGAGGTTTTGGAATTTACGGAATCATCTGAAGCTGTTCTAAAATATTAAACCCGAAAAACCATAAAACCGAGCAATGTTTAAGTGAGAGGATTGATGGGATTAATGATGACTTAAGGGTGATTTGGCAGCTAATTATGCTCTGAGGGACACCTGTCTTCTCCCTAGCTCGCCACTTCTCCCCTCTCTTCATGCATGCATGAGAAAAATGCATTGAATCTCCTTTTGTGCAAGTAACCTTCACTTCCACATTCATTTAATCTAATTCTCTCTCTCTCTAATCTCTCTCCCTCGAACACTCTCTGGAGCTCTCACACTCTCTTTTCCAGAAACAATAATCCTGGTTAATGTTCTTGAAGTTCTTGAGGGATTCATCACAAAAACCCTTCATGCTCATCTTACCTTGAAGAAGAAGTAAAGCTCAAACCCTTCTTCTTCACTACCAAATCTCTTCTCTCTCTCAGCGCTCTCTCTGATGCTCTCACACTCTCTGTTTTTCCAGAAAACATCAAGATCTTGCTTGTTGTTCTTGGTGTTCTTGAGCTCTCATCAAAGATCCTTTGAATGTTCTTCATGGGTTGTTAAGTAAATAAGTGTTCAAATCCTTTTCTCTCATCACCAAATCTTCTCCTCTCACTCATGGTCTTCTCCCTCTCTCTGTTACTCAAGATCATGCCAGTTATTTCTCAGAAATTCATGCATGATTCTTGAATCTTCAAGAAAAGCTCAAGAACCCTAGATTTGTGCATCAAACCTTGTTTTACAAGAAATCCCATAACTTTCTTTCTATAAACCCAAATCCGGATCTGCAAAGCCCTATGGCTTCATCTTGATCTCCTCTACCTCTTCCAGCTGGTCGCCGCCGTTGGAGTCGCCGGAGTTCGCCGGAAAACCGCCGTGAAGCAGTCGGTTCTCTAGGGTTTGTGGATCTCTCCTTTTTCCTTAGTGTTTTTAGATGTTTTGAGTCTGGAAATGGCTAGATCTAGTGTTTCTGATCAGTTTGGTGTGTAGATCTGAAGAAGAATCTGCCGGAAAACCCCCTCCGCCGCCGGTCAACTCTCCTCCGCCGTAGTCAACGCCGGAGGGCCGCCGCCGGTGAAGTTTTCCGCCGCCAAACCAAAGCCGGTTCTTCAAGGAGTCTTGTGGTATGAGTTGTGTTACAAATGGAGTTGGTTTGGTGGTTTGATTAAACCGGGTCAAGGGCGGTTAAACCGGTCAACGGTTTGACCCAAAACCGGTTTAGTCAAACCGGTTCTAAGGGTGATTGGACCGGTTTGGTTAGTTCCGTAATTTGACTGGTTTTATGGTTCTGTGTTTCAGGAGTGTTCATTAGTCCGGGAATCCGCATCCGCGCCAAAATTCGTATTTCAGTGAGTCGGCTCGAAAATGCATAACCTTAATGTAACCGGGAAACCACTAAACCGTAGTCACTAAGACGTTGACCCGAGATTAACTAATTAGTAAATATAAGATTAACTGAACAATTAATAATTAACCGGAGAAAACCAAGTAAATCGATTAGGGTTTAGAATTAAAAAGGATAACCGATTCCGTGCCGCTAGGATTGTTAGTAAAGCGTATTCAGTGTATATATATACTTATAAATATAAAGAACGAGTACTAATGAACTATAAACGGGAAATTAAGACGATAGTAAAATATGAGTTAAACCTAAACCAATGTATAGAGATAATGACGGGTTGGGGTTTAGGTTTAATAGCGGGTTGTGGGTGATGAATGAATAAAGTAAATTAATAATGAGATGTCGGGGAGTTAGTAAGTTTACTAACTCTAAACCGACGGATCGAGGAGTTAATAAAAGATATCTAGAATAGGGTAAATACGGAACGTGGTGATTGGTGAACCGTCTACGGGTTAACAAGCGGTTAACCCAAGGTAGCGGGCGAGAATAAAGTAAAAGACTTAGAAACCCTAAATAGGCATGCTCGTGTGGTGCTTAGTGTAATTGTGTAATTGATTGTTATTGCGTGTTGTATTGTTGTTGTGGTGAGCTTTCTGTGCAGGTTTATTAGACTGCTCGGTGTTGGGCCGAGTAGTCATTGCGGATACTTACTCCGGTCTCGGGACCGGGTAAGTTAGTGGTGCTGACTAGGTATCTTACCTAGTCAGAGCGGTGAGTTGGGTAGTGTAGTGGCTTGCGGAATGATTGAGATTATTATTGTTATTATTGATTGCGTGATCTGTGTTAGAGTCCCAACGAGTCTGCGTGTTTACATTTCTGCACTAGGACTCTAGGGTGCGTTAGATTCCGCAAGCCTAGGTTTTTGTTTACGTTCCGGTACTTCCGACCCGATTGGATCCTCGGGTTTGACCTAACCGGGCCATGGTGGTTCTGGTTATGGTGTTAACCTATCGGGTGACGCCGGTAGGTGTGCGGTCCGGAGAATACGGGGTCATGTCCTAGGGCCGGATTGCATGGAAACTCGGGCTATCTAGGGGTAGTCAGAGTCACCGCGTATCGATGGACAGAGAACGGTGTCCTATGCGTGAGTCCTCTTGAGCACGTATAGGAGTCGAGGGTTAGTTGCCATACAGGCGACGATGTGAACCCGTGGAAGTTACCGAGATCGTAGGGCCCAATGTTGTTTTTATCTTTCTTTCGTTGCGCGTAGATAGATCGAGTCCAATCGAGGACATGTGCCGCCGTGCCTTCGATTTCTTTAACTCTCTTACTTATCTTGGATATTGCTTGTGTGTGGGTTTATTACGCCGTGGTAGCGCGTGATTGACCATTTATGTCTTGTTGATTGTTATTTTGGGTTCGGGGCGGGATTGTAGAGTTAGATAGAATAGAAGCCATTAGTGGGGAGCCGATTCACTGGGTAATCTTAGATTGCTCATTAGACTCTTTTGTGTTTTCAGGTTAGCAGCGACGGACGTGGGAGGTCCTCGGTGTAGCTTCGGGTTGCTTGTGACGTGATTTTGATTCGTTATTTTTGGATGTTTTATTTTCGGTTCGGCAGCTGCGCTATTTTCTTTATGATTGTATTTGATTGGATTTGATGTGTATATATTGTTATTGACGATTGTTTGTAAAATTGTTAAACGTTGTATTCGATGTTTAACTCCTTAAAAATGAAATTGTTTCCCTGATATGAGGTTTGGTCCGAACCGACACAACTCATTGAAGTCGTGCAAGTAGTACTGCTTGCGCTACGGATACGAGGATAGCGGAGTCGGAAATAGATCGGTGCGAGCCTTTTGTCTCAAACCGAACTATCTTTGGCTTCGTCCTGTAGCGAACTTTTCCCGTTCGACTTGCTCGGGTTCGATTGGTCATGTTCTTGTTTGATTGTTGACCGGTCAGCTCGGCGGTCAGCGGAGAATGGGAAAGGGGCGTTACAAACTCATCTATCTCCACGCCCCAGACCCTATTTGTTGGAATCAGGAGCGCATCTGCTCTAGGCCATGGTAGCCGTATTGCTTCCTGATCTCTCTGATAATCCTCAGGAGGATCTGAGTCTCGATGGAACCACTCAGGTGGCGGCTGATGGTGAGCTGTAGCTGCTGCTGCGGTGGTTCTACGCTTACGGGATTGTCGAGGAGGCATCTGCATTCAAGAAGATAAAACAATATTAGTCTCGGCAGAATATCCCTGTGAAATCGCAATGCAACGACCGTTGCGCAAGTGCAACGAACGATGCAGGGCGATTTCACAGCCGACAATGAATCCTCAAATTCGTTTCTAAATCCGTTCTAAAACTACACCAACAACAATAATCCATCACCAATCACCCCTAATCATGTCTAATCAGTACGGGTTCATCAATTTCAAGCCTAAAAATTCCTAATTTCCAAACCCTAGAACCGAATCCGAAAATGTTGAAAATGAAAGTTCTTACCTTGGATTCACTGCAATTGGGTTAGAGAAATAGATAGGGGATGTTAAAACAAGTAAAATCAAGCCTCGAATCAGAGAAAATGATGAAGATTTGAGAGATTTAAGGTAGGGGAATCGCGGTTGTACGGACGGCGAGAGTGGAGAAGAAGAGAGGAGAAAAGGCGATCGTTACTGATGAGCAACGATCGATGCTGTTGAACCGAATTGGTTCCGGTTTAGCACGCGTACCTTAATTTTGCAATTAAACCGTTTGCAACGACCGTTGCACAGGACCGCATCGATCGTCACAATGCGATCCCATCTCCTCGTCAAAATCTCCTTGCAACGACCGGTGCACAAGTGCATCGATCGTCACACATCTCCAGATTCGAGTTCTGTATCTAAAAACTTAGCAAAAATAACTCAAAACGTAAGTTCCTAAGAAAAACACCAAAAATAAGAAAGAAAAATATTAAAACCTAACAGTGGGTTGCCTCCCACTCAGCGCTTGTTTAAGGTCATTAGCTTGACCGGACGAACGAGAATCAGGCACCGTGAGATCCTGACAGAGACTTTAATTGTCTCTGTGCAAGTCTCCTCATCCAAGGCAGAGAGTAAGCTCTATCGGAATGAACGCGTCCAAGAAAAGAAGGAGTGAAATTCTCCCCAGGATCCAAAACCGTAGTGTGACTTGACTGCTCTTCATCTCCATCCATAATGGTGAAGGTCTGCCCATCAATCAGTGGCTTGCGCAGCTTGTCCATCTCAAAGTGCAGTGGATCATCTCCCAGATGGAGATCTATCAGACTGTGTCTCACATCTATTACTTCTCCAGCTGTAGCCAAAAATGGTCTACCCAGTATCAATGCATCATCCTGCTCACTGTGGTACTTAATAACTAAGAAATCTGTTGGAACCAAGTAGTTTCCAACTCTCACCGGGATGTCCTCAAGATTTCCTTCCGGAATCCTTAGTGACTGATCAGCTAGGACAATAGAGGTCCTAGTGGGTCTAAAATCCATCATACCCAGCTTCTTTGCCACAGAGTATGGCATAAGACTTCCAGCAGCTCCTAAATCACAGAGAGAGCGCTTAAAACCATCCTCGAAGATAGAACAACTTAGCACAAAAATCCCAGGATCAGGTAGCTTCTTAGGAACCTTGGTCAATAGCACATCACTTATATGCTGAGGAACAATTATAACCCAATCCTTCATCTCCTCATCCAAAGGCAACATCTTACCCAAATATCTCTGCACACAAGGGTGATAATGTGGATCATCAGATGGTGGAATTTCTTCCAACTCTTCATCAATCTTCTATACCTCATTAAGCTCATCAATCTCTTGTTGAATCAATTCAGATATCTTAGGATATAAGCGAATAGATTGTGCATAAATCTCCTGTTGAGTTATCTCAGACACTCCAGGGAATAAGTGGTTAAGCTCTGAATCTGCATCAATGTCATAAGAATCCTGCGAATCTGTCTGTCCACGCCTTGCAACGATCGACGCTACAGGTGCATCGATCGATGCAGTCAAATTTTCACAGATTCTACCCGAGAGATTTTCCTCATAATCCGAAATTTCACCCTCTTCTACCACTTCAGTTGTACTTAGCTCAAATCTTTCACCTAGGTGTGATCCATCATCAACGTACACTGACCAGGCCTTAATATGGGTGTCTACAACACTCTTTCCCTTGATGGAGCTAGAAATTTGGCTCACCTGAGTGTCCAATTGCTTCACATGAGTGTTTAGAGACTCAAACTTCCCATTGAGATCCTCATAAACAGCATCTAACTTCTTGTTGCAGTCCACAGCAATTTTGGTCTGTCCTTCCAGCAACTGTTCCATCATTGCCTCCATCTTACTCTCATGAGTAGTAGCTACATGAGGTGCTTGGTAAGAGGAAGATCCATAAGTCCTCTGATTACCTTGTTGGAAAGGTTTCTGAAATCCACTAGTCTGTCCAAATCCAGAAGAGTTTTGGTTGCTGTTGAAAGCACTCTTTTGTCCTCCATTGAAGAACCTGTTACCAGACTGATTACCAAAACCTGTTTCCTTGGAAACCAGATCCTCCGATGTAATTCACATCCTCTTCCTGATCATCTCCTTCATCATTGATCATCTCAACATCTTGAGCAAAGTGGACAGCTTTCTTCCCAGCTAGAAGATTGCATATTGTGTCCAACTTAGATCTAATATCAGCTATCTCAGAATTCTCCATCTTCCCACCGGACTTCTTTCTTCTCTCATCAGTAGTCTTGCAACTATTACTGCTTACCAGATTATCTATCAACTGCTTAGCTTGAGCAGGAGTCCTAGTGTTAAAGTTGGCATTGCTAGAATTGTCCAACGCAGTATGATATGGAAGATCTATTCCCATAAAGAAGATGCCTAAAAGTGTTACCTCAGTGAATCCATGGTGCGGGCAGTCACGTTGGTACTTCTTAAACCTCATCCAGGCTGTCTTAAGAGGCTCTGTTGGACCTTGGGTGAAGGTGAGAACGTCCTGTCTGGACTGGTCTGAGCGGGCATCATCATAGAAATGACGCAGGAGCTCACTCTTCAGAGCGGCCCAAGTAACAAACGTCCCAGATGGAAGTTGTTTCAGCCAGGCTGCAGCATCTCCAGCCAGAGAGTAGGGGAAAAGCTAGAGGAACAAATAGTCTTGGTTAACTCCATCGTACTTTATTCCAGTGATTATGCCCTCAAACTCATCTATGTGATCCATCGGCTGCTCACTTGGAGAGCCATGGAAGGCTTTCTGCCTCAGGAGAGAGTAGTAGACGGTTTTGATTTCAAAATAATTCCTCTCAAATTCAGGAAGTACAAGAGCTGACCGGTTAGTATGAAACTCATCCGGACGGTTATAGTCAGCTAAAGTCCTTTCATGGACAACCATCTGTCTACCTTGGCCTTGTCCTTGACCTTGGTTCTTCTCCTGCTGCGGCTGTGGTTGCTCTGGAGGATCAGGGATGACATTCCCTTCAGCATCTATCGGTTCTCCAGCAGCATTGTAAGGATTGTTGTGTCGGTCCCTGAGGGTACCTTGAGCATCAGGCTTTATGATAACACGTTCAACAACCATCCTTGTTCTTCTAACTCTTCTGTTGGTCCTCTCTAGTCTTGCAAGCTCTTCAAGTTGGAGGTTTACGAGATTAGTGTTTGGATTACTTCTGGTATCACGCGTCTGCATAAACCGTCTGTAATCGCCAAGCAACGATCGATGCTAACAGTGCAACGATCGATTCAACTCCAATCGCCTAGTGTCGATCGACACAAGAAGTGCAACGGTCGATGCTATGCGATTATGAAACATGCAACAGAGAGAAAACAGAGAAAAAAATCAGTAAAAAAAAAAAAATCTTAGTAAAAACCCTAAGTTCGAAGCTATCGAAGACTCTAAGAGTCCCCGGCAACGGCGCCAAAAACTTGATAGGTCTCGAGTTTTACCCTATACTAACTGCAAGTGCACAGTATATCAATGTAGTACTTAGGGATCGAATCCACGAGGACTCTAGGCAACGATAGGATCAAGAACTTAAAGAGATTAAAACTAGGAGAAAGCAAAAAGCAAATTGTATTGAATTAACTAAAAGGCAAGCAAGAAAGTAAATCAGTAGCAGGTTGTTGTTGTAAGCAATAAACTAAGGGCGCTAAGTCTAGGGCGTTCTCAGGAAATCAGACAAGCAGATAAATCATTCAGTCAGTATCTAATTAAACACAGTTCTAGAACTCAAACACGGATATAGAATTAACCAACTGCCGTTGCGAGAATTCTCTAAGTCTAAGTGCAGCAATCCAAATTCCTTTGCAATTACTAACAGATTAAACCACCTTTAATTCCAAGTTCGATATGTTCACAATCTAATTAAACCAAATTCCTTTGCGAGTAATTAAATTGCTCAACCTAAATAGTTCAGATTCTAAACCACACTGTCGTGTCGTATTTAGCAGCCTAAGATCTAGATTCTAATTGATCAGGTTAGAACTAGCATTAAACACAATGTTAGTTTGAAGAACATCTATTGATGTGAATCCTTAACTTAATTAATTGTATCTAGCAAGTCATGAAATCCCTATGAGAAACCCTAAACCTAACTATGAAACTACTCAGACATAGATGATGTAAACATAATCAATGAATTCACAGAAATCATAAAAGAGATTAGAATATAAAAGGGGTTCGAAAACTTCTCCAAAACGATGTAGTACAGGATCAGATCAGCCTCAAAAGCTCTAAAAACTCTCTGCTCTAAGTTATGATAGCGTATGTAAAACTGAAACTAAAAACCTAATTAAATAGCTAAAACATGACTTGGGGCTTCTGTGTAAATATCTGGAACTTCTGGGCATCTTTGCAATATTGGCATTCTTCATTAAGCCGCCGAGAATCTGGCCCAACTCGCTGTGCATCGATCGATGCAGTTGTGCAACGATCGACACAGTACACTGTTTCGGACAGTGAACACAACCTCTCGGGTCAAATCTCCAAAGTGCTCCAATTAGCTCCATAATCTCCACTTTTGCTCCAAACGTACATGTACCTAATAAGACCTGCAAAAGACTCTAAAGAAACACTAATAGACTCTAAAACAGACTTATATCATGGCATAAAACCGGTAAAAACCATGATATATCAATACTTGCCAACTTGGAAAGCATATAATCATTAATCTCATCAACATTATCATTGGTAGGGCTGAGTATAGCTCTGTTTTGAAATACTTGACCATCTGTTGAGTTAATAAAGTCCGAACCATAAACTTCGTTAACTATTGTCTCGATTGGTTTCTCAAACCCGGTTATTAACAAATCTCCAGGGATATCGATCTCAACAACTTTATCATTTGGAGAATTAATCTTGCCATCACCTATATCCAATAACCATTCTATAAATTTTTTCAACTATTCAGCATCTTCATCACTTACTCCACCAAGCAATTTCAGGTTCTTTGTAAGTGTTAGAAGTTTACATGGTTTCCGTAGCTCCGAAGAGTTTAAAGTTTCAAAGATTGTTTATGATCTTCCTCCCCCGGGAACTACTAGAAGAATCTGCCTAAAATCACCACCAAAACAACTACCTTTCCTCCAAATGGCCTGTCCTCCTTTTCTCAGACAAGATCGCACAAACTTCGGTCTAAGTTTTCCACATAAAGTTTATTCATCATAGGAGCTTCATCCCAAACTAACAGGTTAGCAACTTTCATCAATTCAGCAAGATCGGATCCTGGCTTCATATTGCAAGTTGTGAACTCATCTGGATTGATCGGAATTGTAAATCTTGAATGTGTTGTTCTCCCACCTTTCAACAATAAAGCAATATTGATCACAATAAGACCTCTAGAACGAATAGAAGCACTTAATATACTCCACATGAATTTATTAACCGTACCTCAAAACCCATAGAGAAAAAACATTCCTCATTTATCATTCACAACGGCATCCAGTATAGTTTGATATACAATTATTTGCTCGGCCGTTATCATGGCAAGAAGTCTCTCTTCTTCTTTTCTTTCATCCTCACGGTTATAATTCCTCTCATCATCTATTAGACGATTGTCGTTGTACTCTTCATAATCTTCTGGTAGTGGTATCTCTGGCCATTTAGTAAGTGATCCACCATAACTTTCCAACTTTTTTTGTATTCTTGTCAATGCTATGTTTTTCCTATGATCATCACTTAAAATCAAATATGCATGATTAAAACAATGTTAACAATATTATATCTTCATGGGGTATTTGAATGTTTCACAAATATTAAATAAAAACAAATATAAACAGTCAAAACAACAAAAAATATATTTGTTAATATTTTTAGTACATACCAGGATTCCGTCGATTTCTCCTTTCATCAATTAGAATGTCTTTTGTTAGATATTTCCATGTTTAATTCCACACAACCAAAGGATGGGAAATACTATATGTTATTAACATATGAACAAAATAATCCAGAAGATAATTTTCATTGGCCCATTCACTTGCTTCCTCAGTTGCTAGAATAAATTCTTTGTCATCATCTAGCAATCCCTGAGCATCACATGCATCTTTAAAAATAGGATAGACAATACCTTTGAATGTCCTTATATCCTCATAGCATTTTGGGCCTTTAACATTTTTAAGAAGTATTCTTAAATAATACAACTGACCGCATACTGGACTCACATGGGCAATCCTAACAATCACAGCACAAAGCTTTCTCTGCATTGGTTTCCATGAACTCTCTTTTTATATCAATGTAAACTTAGTTGGGAACTGAGAATAATTGATATCCTTTGCAAGATTATGATATTTCTTACATGCAATCATCCAAGCGATAAACATAGATTGTATAGCCGTCGTTTTAATAAGAAGAGTCTCAATGGGTTCAAATTCATCAAAGAAGACAATCTGCTGGTTGGAAGATGAAAACCAAGTTTCTAAATAGGTACACTACGGTAATGTGTAGGGAATGCAAATATACGCCATGTTGCTTCAGGTGGTGAAAGATATCTAGCAATCAAAAAGTAAAAAGAAATGTATTAAAATATTATGATAAATTTTATACAAATAATCAGTAGTGTGCAAAAAACATGTATAATACCTGCAGTTGTAATAGTGCTCAATTTCGTCAATAACACCATCTTCATTTTCTTTTTCAATAGTAGCCGCAATATAATCACGACCTTTATGAATGTATTAAAACAAATACTATATGGCTCGCGACTGGACACACCACTCGACATTAATATGTGCACGATATCGAAGCATGAGTTCCTTGTTAAATAGAACAACATATCCATTGTCAAGTTGAAATTTTCCCTTTTCAACAAACTTTTTATCATCTCTACGTCTGTAGCAAGGAAAACCATTAGTATCAATTGTCGTCCTATTGTTTACCGCCTTTGGATACTTCTTCGAACATCTTCCGTTTACCATACAAACACTACTTTTGTTTGCGTATCCACATGGACCATGCATCATGCATTTTGACATTGCTGCGTATAAGTTCGGTTGTTTAGCCTTGTCTGGTATTTCTGCACAAATAATTTTATCTATGTCTTCTATTGTTGGGAATTTGTAACCTTTCTCCATAAATAGTAAAATATGCTCATGCGGCAATCTTTTTTTTGAAACTCAATCGTGTACATTGTTGTAATATAAGAACAAAATAAATTTTTTAAATTTTCAACTTGTCATTCTACGACGCATGAAGGTATATAACCAAATATCAAAGTATATGTAGTATATTTAGATGAAAAGGTAAATAATCAGGAAGTAAAATATATACCTCCAACAGTCTTTCCAAAGACACCTCCTTCTTTTTTGGTCAATTCCATGATCAAACTGTCAAGTTTTGATTTAAAGATTCGACAAATGATATATGGTATATCCTCGATGGTCAATCTAAATTTTTCCAGGAACCTGGTTATCTCCGGCAACTTAGGGTTGCATGTAAAAGTAATGAAACGGTTAGGAAAACCTAAGTATTTGCATATAGTCATTGCATCCAAATAATATGTTGATGCATATACCTAAAACCACCTGTAAAACTTGATGGAGTATATATGCGTCGACCTTGTTTTAGAAGATTAACACCTCCCGCCTCATCCATTTTTTGAATTTTTTCGTAGTTTTCTGATCGAAGCTTCTTCTGGTTTTTCCACACATAACGCAACCGGTTGGATTCAATCATCGTATATATGTCAACCAAAAACTTTTGAAACAATCTTCCACATCTGTTTATTGTAGGGCCTCGCCAACTCTTTCACAAATTCTATATGCAAAAAAATCACGCATAGAAATAACTTTCCTCTTCCTTCCATGATCATCTGTCAAACCTATAAGAATTTGTAATCTGAAACCATCCTCTCTGTATGGAAACATAATTGGATACTGGAGAGGTAAGTAGGCTGGATGAAGTTTACTAATCCTATGAAATCCACCATCAGTTGTCTCCAATATAATGTCCCTTGTCTCCATGTTACAAACAAAATCTCCGGGAATAAGTGCAGCCACTTCATCTTTTGTTGGAATATTGTGAGTCCTTGCATCTTTTTCTCTACTTTCAATGAATCTGAGACGGAAACCGATATCTTGGGTAACATCAAATCTATCTCTGGCTGTCCTCAATGAGACAACATAAGGATTAACCTCATCTAACATATTCTTCAAGATTTCAAAATTTTGAATCATCAGTTTTGTTACATCTCTGTCGTTATCTCCCCTATAAAAAGAAAATATAAATAAAAATATGATATCCGAACACACAAAAATATTAAAACAAACCAGTCATATCATCTAAAGCGTCTTGGGTATTTACATCATTTTCTATGTGATGAGATGCATCATCCATATCCTCTTCAATTGAACCTACATCTCTTGCATTATTTTCATCTTCAGATTCACTTACATCGCCATACCTGTTTGCAAAAGCTGAAATAGAATTTTGGCAATTTAGTTATACAAATTAATGAGTATAAAAAAAAAGACTACAAAATCATAGTAATTTACACTTAAATACCTTGAGGATGGTAATTAATCTCAGTTATAGGGGGAGCATTAGATGGGTTTTCCTCCACATTTACTGATGATGGACCGAATGTATTTTGACTTTTCTCTTTTCCTTTTCTTTGAGATGAAGTAGCTTGCAATTCCATTAAAAAAATATACAGTTAGTGCAATGGTTTAATTGTTTTCAAATTTTGTAATAAATTAATCTTGATACAATACCTGATGTAACTACTGAGTCTGTGGTCTATTGGGAGATATAATTTGAGCTACCATTTGTGCATTCCAAACTATTTTTCTGTTTAATTTACCAAAATTAATAAATATAGAAAAGGATTGCCATTTCAAATATTTAAATTAGATTAAAGAGACAAGGAAAGAAAAGGTACCCCGATTTTTGATGTGATTTATGTGAGAAATATTTTCATTTGAAACATGTGTTCTTCGAAGAAGAATATTGGTAATATCTCGCATCTGAGTGATAGATCCAATGCCATTCTCGCTAGGACCATTTGTGATATTTGAAAATCCTCAAAAATGTCTACCTACTGTTTAAATCAAGTATACTTATATCAATGAATCATCCCATTGTGAGAATTGTAAAGGTATTTTATATCGAAGTCAAACCTTTCTAAAGAGGAGGTGATATCGGTTTGTTGTGTCACCTTCTTCCACCTTGCACCAAATCATAGAAATGGTTATCATATATTGTTTATAAACCGAATTATATAATTTAAATAACTCACGTTTCTGTAATGGAGGTGACACGAAATCATTTTCTTTATCAGAATCGGTGCAACCTCTTTTCATTGTTTTTCGAGAATATATTGATACTCTCCAATATAATTCTCAAATCTTCAAACAATCATATTATGAATGATATTGCACTCTTGGAGAATAATCCAAACCAAGTAGGTCTATTAAAATTTTAAAAATCTGTTGCGGATTTGACTCCACCAAATCTTTTTAATTGCGCATTTGAAATTTGAATAGAATATTTGGTTGCCTTTGCTAACTAATAATTTTCAAGTCATAATTATTGATTGAATATAAATTATGTTGTTACTTAAGGAATTAAATATTTAGATTAAAGTGTTGTATCCATGGTTCTTAATAATAAAAATATTGATAACATCCAAACACAATTGTACAAAAACACATGCGATCAATAATGAAGCAGTGATATGAGTGTTATGACATTGTTATACGTTAACTTCAATGATTGAATTACGATGTAGAGTATTTGAATATAAATTATGTTATTACTTAAGGAATTAAAATATTTTGATTAAAGCGTTGTATCCATGGTTCTTAATAATAAAATATTGAAAACATCCAAATACAACAGTACAAAAACACATGCAATCAATAATGAAGTTGGGATATGAGTAATATGACATTGTTATACGTTAACTTCAGTTATGGATTTTTTTTTTGTAAGGTATGATAGATCTTAAAACGAGATAGATAAATAATTATTCAAATACTGGTTAACTTAACAACCATAATCAAATTCAATGAGTAATATTGGTTAACTTAACCACCATAATCAAATTCGTAAATATGGATTACTATGTAGAAAAATTTATTCTATGGTAGATGAAAAACACATAAAGGTATACAAATGTGATAAAGGATTAAATAGACAAATAAAGTAGAAAACACACAATTTTATTATTCAAATATGCAGTCGTAATGCAACAATAAAGGTATACAAATGTGAATTCTAAAGAACATACAAAACAATATTATATATATTATCCTTCTCTTTAATACTTCATTCACTTCCTGCTTAGTATTCTTTCCGTGTCAAATTTAATCAACACAGCTTGGTGAGTAGTTATCTAGCAAATAAAGATCAGTGACACGATCCTTACAAAACGAAAAATATTTTTAAAAAAATTCATAATTAATTTGACTAATAATAATGAAAAGAACACAATACTTAGCACATAATGATTGGTGTAAAAGAACATGGACAATCTAAATTAGAACAATTAAAATAAAATATATACCTATCGTTTGACTTAGTATGAAATACAGCTGCAAATTCATCAAAACCACAAAATGATTATTACAATGTAAATTGTAAGAAATAAATATCTATCATTTGGCTTCGTATGAAATTTAGCTACAAATTCATCAAACCACACAATGATTAGAACAATGATATAGCTACAGAAATTGATACCTATCGTTTGGCTTGGTATGAAATATAGCTGCATATTCATCAAAACCACAAAATGATTAGAACAATGATATAGCGACAGAAATTGATACCTACCGTTTGGTTTGGTATGAAATATAGCTGTAAATTCATCAAAACCACAAAATGATTAGAACAATGTAAATTGTAAGAAATAAATACCTATCGTTTGGCTTGGTATAAAATATCTCTGCAAATTCATAAAAACCACTAAATCATTAGAACAATGTAAATTGTAAGAAATAAATAAATATCTTTTGGCTTGGTTGCAAATATTTGTGTAAATTCATCAAAACCACAAAACAAAATTAGAACCATGGTAATTTCAAAATTAAAAAAAAATGTCTCGATATTTTAACATCTCTGAGCGTGGTAGATGCTCTATTTATAAGAATTGAAGAATTTAGGGTTGCAAAAAGTTTTGATAATTTTAATTAGAAGATTAGAATATTCTATGGGATATTTTTCAAATTTGCTCATTATTGTCGATACTTATTAGTTGCTAAATTTTAGGTTGTGCTTTATTTTGAATTTGAAAAATAAAGAAATATAGTATGAAATAAATATAATTGTAATCTAAATTTATGGGAAGAAGTTAAGATTACAATAAGTTTAGGAAACCACATTTAATTATTTAATTTGGTTAATTGTCGAATTTTAATTTATTTAAAACAAAGCTTTACAAAATGAATTTTGATTTATTTTTAATGTGGAAAAAGCTCTCGAACAATCAAAATATTTCATTAAAATCATGTCACCAATGACATCATAATTTTGATTGGCCAAGATTCTTCCACATCATTGATTTCAATAATTCGACTTCGCAAATAATATATAATAGATCTTAATTTCTTATAACTAACACTGCTTTAAATACATTTGGCTGAAGTTTCTCATTTATATGCATCAATAAATTTTAGTGTGAAAATAATATCATAGATATGTATATATTATAATGTTTAGTCGAATCTATAATTGACGCATTGTCTCTTGATAATTAAATGAAGAAAAGCATTGCACAACTAAAAAATATAAATATTAAATTGTTACATTATATCAATTTTGGAAAAATCAATACGTTCGGAAAAATAATCTTATTCGTTAACTAAATAAATCAAGAGAGAGTGTAACATGCAAATCATAAGATACAATTTAAACTAGAAATATAAATAATACGATTCAAATAAATATTATATATATCTATATCTATAATATGATTTTTCACACTCAAATTTATTGATATATATATATATATATATGAAACTCCAGTCAAATGTATCAAAATAAGTATTAGTTAAAAGTTATACAGAAAATCAAATTAGGTTGCGGGAAAAAATAATTAATATCTCTATCTAATAATTATATCAAAATTAATTTAATTTCATGAAAGTTAAGTTGATAAAATATTTATAATATAATATAACATTATGGATTTTTTAACATGTATAACATTCTTAATTAAGAGAATGAAAATTTTAATTAATAAAAATATTAATTTATAAACTGATTGATATGAAATATTCATAAATAAGAGAATTTTTTATTTTCATAATTTTGATATGGTTAAGATTTAAAAAGGTTGATGAGAATATTAAAAAAGTGATTTACTAAAATTCAGTTTAATTTAAATTATTTTTTTAGCTTAAAATTAGGAAATGAGAGATTTAGGGGATTTTAAATCAAGATTTATCATTTTCAAAAATTAGAGAATTTTTATTTTTCGTAATTTTGATATGGTTATGATTGGAAGAATAAAAGAAAAATATTGTAGAAATGCGATTTATTAAAAATAAATGTAATTCAAAATTGCATTTTTGCTGAGAATAAAATTAGAAAATAAGATATTTATGAGATTCTAAAATTAATATATATCATTTTTATAAAAAGTGAATTAAATAAATAAAAATCATATTTAAATCAACAAACATTAAAAATAGGTTATTGTTGTACTGCTACAGACTTTGTCAAATCAAAAATAATAAATAGAGAATAACATACATATCATATGTTTTGTCACTAAAAATTTAAAAAAAAACAAACAAAAATCGATAAACCATAAATGCACTAAAAACCAAATTTCTACTATGATTGCTTCATACACATTATACAGATCTTTTCCCTCTCTTGTTATTTATAAAATAAACAATTTGAATATTGTATTATGTAAAAAAAAATTCATTTTTTAATATAGTATTATAATATTAAATAATCGTATCTAATATAGAAATAAATTTAATATATATTTTATATGATCTTTAGAGCATCTCCAATCTTGTTCTAAATTGGATGACAAATTCCATTTTGGAATAAAATTTACTCCAATGCTATCTTATTTTCAATTGCAAAATGACATAATGCTATTTTTGATTCCAAATATGGAACCATATAATTTTCAATTGCATTTTTCAATTGAACTTTTTTATTTACAAAATAGTCCTTTAAATTTTAAATATTTTTACTTTAAAACAAAAAATTTTATTTTGATGATGATTTTTTTTCTTGATAATTATAATTACTAAAACACTATAATCTCTAAAATAAAAATGCAAATAAATTGTTATTTAAATAGAAAACATAATAAAAAATATCAAATTTAAAATATATAAAATACTGGAAAAAAACAGAAGTTAAATTTAATACAATAACGATTAGACATTTAGTGAATTAAAACTCTGGTAAATCGGGTCCACCTAAACCACCAAAGTATTGATCAAATGAAGTGAATTGATGCGGATTTTGTTGGTATTGTTGTTGTTCGACCCCTTTTTCGTAAATTCCGTGTTTGTTCGCTCTGAACATATGCACGAAGGTTCGGATCTTCTATCGAGTTCAAGTCTTGAAACCAAAATTTGTTTTCTTCCTTAAATTCATTCAGTGCATAGTTCTCTTACTTTGAATCTCCAAATGGTGTTGTCTTTGTGCACTTGTCTTTTTTCGTTGCTTCTAAATTAGCTTATTTCCTTCTTCTAGAATGTTGGTAAGAGTAGATGTTCCCTCATCAACATGATAATTGAAGATGAGCGTGATCTCAATGCACCAATTGAAGTTGGACGATAATACTTGGTTCCAAAACTTTCTTACTCGATTTAGACAAATCAAAGATAAAGACGCTCTATATAATGTATTGAGTTTTTAATATTATAATAGTTAAATTTAAATAATATAATTATTTATTGAAGTTTTTGAAAAAAAAAAATATGAATGGATAAATTTGTAAGTTTTGAAGAAAATGTGTATAATTTCCAATTAATAAAAAAAATACTTAAAATATTAAATTTCAAATAGAATATAGAGTAATACATTGAAGAGAATTCCAATTGCATTTTGCATTTTTTTCAGTTTTGGAATGGAAAATGCAATTGAACATTGGAGATGCTCTTAAGTGTTCTAGAGCTTTTATTCACACTTAAAATGGTTGATTACTTACTTGTTCTTAATGAAATTATTATTTTTACTATACTAACATTAACTTATATTGATAATTTTGTTATTTATTATATTAATTTTAAAATTTATTATTTTTATTTTATTCTAGAGATATACATGACCGACCCCAGAAAAAAATTAAGATGAAAAATACAAAATATTGATTTTAAAATTTAAATAATAAAAAGTAAGTTAATTTATTTTTTTTAATTTATCATATTGATTTAAATAATTATTTTAATTATATTTAGTAGATATACATAATCTCGATAGTAAAATAATTTAAAAATATCAGATAATTTTATATTTTATCTGCTGTTTGATATAATATATAAAAGAATTGGATATTTTCAATTTATAATTGTTAATAATATTAATTTTAAAACTGTAAGATAGATTATTAATAATTTAGAAATTTATGATATTTATTTAAAAATTATTTTTATATATTTAGTATATACACATAATATCGATAATAATGTTTTTAAATATCAGATAAATTCCTATAATAATTTGGTGTTTAGATATGTTTGTTATAAATGAAAACATTTATAGTATGAATTTTATAATTATTATTAATAATACATTTAAAATATAAAATTAATATTTTTAATATATAATTTAGATAAAAATTTGGGCAAATCGCATTAATATCACAAAAACATGACTTGTCAAAAATATAGCACCAAGGAAGAAAAATCATAAAAATAGCACAAAAACATGTTTTGTCACTAAATTAGCTCTAACCCTAAATCTTAAATACTAAACCCTAAACCCTAAATACTAAACCCTAACCTTGAATAATAAACCCTAAACCCTAAATATTAAACCCTAAACCCTAAATAATAAACCCTAAACCCTAAATAATTAACCCTAAACCCTAAATTATATAATGCTATAAAAGTCTTTATAATTAAAATAATGCTAAAAATGTGAATTATTTCTCTTGGTGCTATATTTATGATAAGGTATGTTTTTTTTGCTATTTTATGCCTTTTCTCTAAAAATTTCAATATTAATCTTAAATTTTTTGTGATTTGTAATTGTTTGCGTAAAAAAGAAAGAGAAATTAATGAATTTTACTTTTACATAATCTGTTTGTAAAATATTAAGGATTTGTTTTTTCAACATATATTAGCGATTTAAATAAGGAAGATGGTTTGTTTTGTTTTTAATGACGGAATCTGATGTTTTATATTCCAAATTACCTATACATATAAATGAGAAGTAATTTTGGGCGAAATCTAACGTGTCAACACGAGAGGTCTCTAGAGGAGAATAATGTTGACGTGGAATGATGACATGGCAAGACAAAAAATAAATTAAAGGGTTTTGAGTTGAACTTATTTACGGGAATGTAATCAAGTCGATTTTTTTTCATTTATTTAATTTACTTTCCTAAAAATAAGCACAATATGTTTCTCAATTTTTATTAGTTCGAATTTGAAAAAAAGTATTTTATGGCATATACCAATCTTTTGAGAGAAGTTTGTTAGTCTCCAATGAAATCCTATATAAGGTGTACTTTGTGGCCTAGAAGGATAATTGTTTGCATCTTCCATATTTTCAAGAAGCTTTCTCTCTATTTTTGTTTCTCATTGGCAATGGCAGTCTTCTTCCGGATCATTAAAATTTTTATCAAATGACCTGTTATCATTTCTATTACTTTTTTCTTCCTATCGATTTTAAATTTATTTCTATATTTTTGTTTTTAATTCTGTTTTATTTGTTTGGTCACATGAAAGAAGAAGTTCGGTTATCACAAAACTATGTTTTAATGATGTGAGGTGAACTAACAAACGTTTAAGAACTTCTATAAAAAGGAGTGTGAATTTATCGTTGAGATCTAAAAGCCTAATTGATTATTGTTGCCAAGACATTGTTATTTCACATCACATGTCCCGATTATCCTGATGAGCTTATAGTTCGAATAAGTGTTGTATATTACTATAAACATGGATTTGTTGGTAAATAATCGATTTGGTAAATACACTTTCGAGTACCAGATAAGGTTTAGTCTCGATATTCCCGATAAAGTGCGATAACTATGACGTTTGCCAATACGTCTAATTTTCCGATTAGTCCCTATAGTCCGAATAAAGTTTTGCAGATTTGTTTCATACCAACTTGAAACAAATAGGTAATTATTTCTTATTATTAATGTATAATAAATAAAAAATCTACGGCGGTTAAGTCTCAAACATATTTACTAAAAAAATAGTTGTCTTTTCTAATCTTTACACATTTTGCTCATAACTTTTAGACTCTATAAATGTTCTTGCCCTAGACGATTCATATTCTACTGTTTACCAAAAATAAATTTCTTTCTAGATTTTGTTCAAAAAAACCAGCGAGAATCAACCATGTCTCTTCAGGTTATCTGAAGACTTTTTGAGATCAACAACAATGTCCCATTTCTTTTGGATATACAGTTTTCCTCATGTGTGAATGGATGTGTGTTTCTTCCGTTGGAGATCCTAAAATGTCAATGATTTTAGTTGATGAAGAGGTAATATCTCTTTTCATTTCCATTTGTTATCTTTTTATTTTTGCATATTTTATTGAGCGAGTAATTTTTAGGATTTAGGGTATAAGGATAAAGGCTGTCGTTCATGCTTCTGATGTTGAAAAATTTCGTGATTTAACTTGGTTTGAGGGTCGTTGGTTTAACCTTACAAATCCTCAACTAGTTCTTTCACCACAGTATATTTCCTTGACTCATCACAACTTCAAGCTGGTTTTCACATCAGATACATATTTCTGTGTGACTTATCATGGTATTCTCGATGTCCGTGTTATTCTTTACACATCGATTTCAGATATCTTAGATCGGAGGGTTTATGATCTATATCCTAAAGGTAACTCAAAAAATTCAATATTGTGCTTAGAATTATAGTAATCATGTTATTTACATGTCTTTTCTAATTGATATTTTTCACTTTATAGATGTCCCTGGTGTTGTAACCCATGTTGGAAATCTCCAAGACTATTGGACTAGGCCAAAGTTGCAGTTTACCATTCGCGACATAAAGTGAGTTGATCTTAGTTCTTTATTAAGATGAGTTGTTTTGTTGTTTGTCTCTAATAATATTTAGCACTTTGTTCTCTTATCTAGCCTCCGGAGTCTTCAGTGTTTATTGATTAGGAAAGATGGTGAGGAATTAATAAAAAGTTTTTGGAATGATGCGGATAGACATGTCTTTGTGATTCTTCGATGCTTCTTCATAAAACGAGAATCATGTATGCATTGAAATTTTGTGTGTAATTAGATAAAAAAAAAAGTTGTATTGTTTAGTAAATGTTTAGTTTAAGGATTGATTCGTATAGTAATCTCTCCGTTGTATTCAATGTTTATGAAGTTTCTTCTTGGTTGTATTAATTTAGTTTTTACTTGGCTTAAAGGAAAAGAAGAGTTTTCAACGATTGTTTATGATCAAACTGAGAATCCCGACTTTGTTAACTTCCTCAAAAGGTTGTGTTAAAAAAACATTGAATTCAATTATTTTTTCTTGATTTTATTTAACAAGGACTAATACATGTATTCTGTTTTTGTAGTTTGCCAAATCTCGTTCCTGAGCAATATCCGGAAGATAATTGTATGTCGCATTTCACCTTCCAAATAATTAATCTAAATTAGTATACCTTTTTAAACTTTTATATATTTTTGGGTTATTGGATCGGGCGATCCTTTTTATGTTTTTTTTAAACCTATAAGTTTGTAATGTTTACAACTTTTTGTTCAGTTTGAAAAAAAGTGAAACCTAGGTTCTATCGGTTTCAGGTTAAAAAATGTTTTTTTGGTTTTGTATTTTAATTAATTTTTATTAATTAATTTTATTTAATGAATTTTTTTTTGTAATTTTGGTTTTTATTGATTTTTTAAGTATAAGTATAATATATGGAAATTTTATTATAACGATATTTTAGTATAAGGGGTAATTCACGCATTTGACACCATTTTAATACTAACTTAGTAAATTTAGGGTTTAAGATAATAAGATAGTAATTACACCAAAGATTAATACTACCTAGAGAAAATTTTACTATATTTTATTTTGTGCTTACAAAAATGTATACATTTAATTTTCGTTTTGTTATCTACAGATTCAAGCACAGTACATAATACAAGGTTACATTCTACACAAAGTTCTCTAAATATTCGAACTCCAACATATGTAAGGAAAACACGGAAAAAATCCCAAAAAGGAGGTTCGTTAGCATTTTATAAGTTTATTGTTTAAATATAAATTATTTCAAACCTATTCAACACTATATTAGTTTCAACATTAAATAGTAAAATTTGTTGTTTTATTGATATTTCTATACGATTTCTTGGTATAATCGATGTTAATTTTAAAAACTCAATGTTGGAGCTAATTTTCTACAGATACCCTGATCTCCTTTGCACATGAATATGATTTCGTTGAATTTATAGCAACCTATTCAGAACATGAAGAAGAGTCAGACAATGACGGTAATAATTATGAATATATTGAATTATTTTACAAGCTGTTCAATTAATATTTTAATCAATTATGTTTAATCTTTATATGTACAGATTTGGACGATCAGTTTGATGCCAGTACCACGACTTCAAATCATGATTACAATGTTGTAAATTATCACACATCGGATCATATCCTACAAGAAAGTAAAATGAGTGCAATTAAAAAGGCTTTAGAAAGGTTTAATAAGATGTATCTGGCATCCGGGAGTGTTAAGCCCGAAATTGCGGAAAATGGTATTATTTTTAATTGTTTTATGTTATTTATTGACAATTATTTTCCATCTAACTATATCTTGACTAAGCTTTTAAAATATATGACATTTGGATAGAAGGACCATAAAGATCCATCATACATGTGTACCCATTGCGGTGTTTATATGTGGTTTGATGAGCGTATAAACAAAAAAAGGATCGAAAGCGCAACAGGCTTTCTCAATGTGTTGTAAACATGGAAAATTAATATTCCTCTTCTTAAAACACCTCCATCTACATTGCTTGCATTGTTGTATAATGGTGATTATGATAGCAAGAATTTTCGGGAGATTATTAGAGCTTATAATATGATGTTTTCATTCACGTCGCTTGGCGGTAAAGTGAAGCACAAATTTAACAATGGGAAAGGACCTTATATGTTTCAGCTACAAGGTGAAAACTACCATAACATATGAGATATGTTACCAGATTTTGATCAAGATCCAGCGTTTTTGGAATTCTATATTCATGATTGCCATAATGAGACAATAATCGGATAAAGGCTTACGGGTAACATATTCACTTATTTTTACATGTATGTTTTTATTTTTTATGTATACATGGTGTTTAAATTTTCAGGAAAACAAGGTCAGTTGAAAAAATTCGACCAAAATAGTGGATTTGATCAAGAAAACGTTGGATAAACATAATCCTCACGTTGGTGCTTTTAGATCAGCAAGAGATCGAATGGACTTGACAAAGAACATGGAAAGTATAAAACTTAGAATTTCAAGCAAAAGATATAGAGATGGTAGGACCCATAATCTACCTACGATAAAAGAGGTGGCTGGATTAATACCAGGGGATTTTCAAATGGACATGGAGCCGCGCGATGTTATTATTCAAAGTAAATCATGCAAAATTCAGAGAATAAGTGTATTGCATCCTGCATATTTGCCATTGCAATATCATTTGCTATTTCCATACAGTGAAGACGGTTTCAGGTTAGCAATGTGCGTCAATGGTTGAACTATTTATGATTGTCATGATTTATTCTTTACGTTAGTACTTTAATTGTTAAAAATAATTCCAGGCCTGTCATAGGCATTGGCTTTGTTGACACAAAGATCACCAAGGAGAATTTTTTGCATTTCAAATTTAGGAAAGTCGTAATGAATCTCATACTATTCTCATGTCTGGAAAATTATTTCAGCAGTTTTTGGTTGATGTTTACACCATGATTGAGACAAATCGATTGAGGTTTTTATGGCAGAATCATAAAAAACTCTGATGTAAAAGTTACGATAAATTAAAAGATGCTTCATCGAAAGGAGATTCGGATTTGTCTAACCAAGGAACAAAAGTACATTTGCCAGCTTCATTTGTTGGTGGTTTAAGGTATATGTACAAAATTATCTTGATGTAATGGCTACATGCAAGTATTTTGGTTTTCCAGATCTTTTCATAACGATACATGCAACCCAAAGTGGCATGTAATTACAAGATTCCTTGAGAAGAATCGTTTAAAACAAGAAGATAGACGTGAAGTATGTTGCAGAATATTCAAATTGAAACCTGACAGTTTAGTTAAAGATTTGACAAAGAATAAGACGTTTGGGAACGATAATTCAGGTAAAAAAATCTTTATTTCAATATGGATTAAAGAATAATTGTTAGTATATTTATATTTTACGAACATAATTTAGAACTATTTCAAATTATTAATATGAAAGTTTATATATATATATATATATATATATATATATATATATATATATATATATATATATATATATATATATATATATATATATATATATATGCAGATATGTACAAAATAGAGTGGCAAAAGAGAGGACTTCTAAATGCTCATCTGATTGTTTTTTACATCCCGATTCTAAGCTACCAACGGGTGATGATGTAGATAAGTTCATCAATGCGGAAAATCCTGATAAAGAGGATGATCCTGATTTGTATGAGGTTGTTGCGGATATGATGATGCATGGTCCATGTGGCCCTCACAATAAGTATAGTCCATGCATGCAAGATGGAAAGTGTACAAAGTTCTTTCCAAAACCTTTTAGTGATACAACTCATGTTAATGTAGCAGACTTTCCTATTTACAAACGTAGAGAAGACAGTACGAGGTAGGCCTGGCATTTTTACCCGGACCCGAGGACCCGACCCAGTTTCCCCAATCTTGACCTAAAATCGATTTTTTCCCATTTCTCTTACCCTAACACACATTCATACAAACTGGAAAAATTCGATACCAAGATTTCATCGTCTCCTCCATCCGAGACGTCTAGAAATCAATTTCTGGTAAGATTCTTGACCGATTTGTATATGATTATCATTCTTGGTTGTTCTCGTCTTCTCGCTTGTTCTCTCTATTTTTCTTTTACTTATCGTCTTCAAAATCGATTGCATATTGATCTTGTTCAGTGTTTTTAATTCGTTATAGATTAGATAGATTTAGGTATTTTGTCTTTCGATTTCTAGATCTTAACATAATTGATTTCGGGTATGTTCTTCTGTTGAACCTGTTCTGTGATCGTTTGGTTTGGGGTTATTGAACAACCGATTTAGGGTTCTTAGTTCCTCTGTTTTTCCGTCTTTGATTTGGGGATAAACTCGATTTAGGGTTCATAGTTCTTCCACTAAAATTGACAATCTCGATTTAGGGTTCTTAGTTCTTCGATTTGGGGATAAATTTTGATTTTGGGTTTAGTCTAATTGGGTTCAAATCGATTTGGGTTTTGTTTCTTAACCAAAATCAAGTTTTTTTGGTTTACATGGGTACAAATTTTAACCGATTAAGGGGTTCTTCTAATTGGGTTCAAATCGATTTAGATTTTGTTTCTAAACCGAAATCAATTTTTGGTTTACATTGTTACAAATTTAACCGATTAAGGGATTTAGGTTTAAATTGATTTGGTAATTACATTTCAATCCGTAATTGAATACCGTTTGTACTGATATCGATTTAATATAAACCAATGTGACCTGCTTTAATCTGTTTTAGAACCTGCTTATAATTTGTATTAGAACCTGTTTTTGTACCTGAACATAACCTGATGGAACCTGATTTGAACCTGATACGAACCTGATATAACCTGATTGGAACTTGATTATAACTTGATTTGAACATGTTTTAACCTGATTTGAACTAACTATTCTTGCACTCCTAATTGCAGATGGCATCGAATGAGAACCTTAAAGAAGACGATCCTCGAGCTGACGATATAAGTGACGGTGATGAAGATGATTTTCAAACACCCACCCCAGCAGACAGAGGGAAAGGAAAAGCTGCATTTCAAGATGGCAGTGGCTCAGGGAGTAAGCGGAAGAGGGTTTGCAGTAGAAGGTCTTGGGTCTGGGAACACTTCACCAGAAAAGAAGAGGATAAAGACAAAGCAAACTGCCATTACTGCAAAAGGGAAATGGTCTGTCCATCCAAATAAGGTACGCCGTACATGAAGAAACATCTTAACTTTGCTTGCAAGCCGTTTAAAGTTTGGGAAGCTGCTAGAAATTTAGTCAAAACGATCAAACTGTTTTGGATGGTGATGCTGGATTACGGTTGTCTAAGGTCTCTGACAGTGTTATCTGGGAAGCAACAAACGAGATGTTAGTCATAGGCGAGTTGCCATTATCGTTTGTAGAAGGGTTATCTTGGAAACACTTATGCTCTAGAGTTAAGTTAGTGATACCGCATTCTTTGAGGACTTCCACAAGAAAGATAGTTCAGATGTATGTGAAGAAGAAGGAGGCTATGAAGAAGATTCTAGGAGACAATAGACAGAGGGTTTCTCTAACCATAGACATATGGGTACCTCCCCATACCGGATCTAGTTACATGGTGATTACTGCCCATTTTGTGGACGCGTGTTGGAAAATGAAGAAGATGATCATCGGTTTCAAGAAGGTATATGGCCACAAAGGAGCTACAATCGCGGAAGTGTTGAAAGAGTGCTTGGAGGAGTAGAACATCAAGAGGGTCTTCTCCATAACCGTAGACAACGCCACATCCAACAATTCGGCAATGAGAAGATTCAAAGAAGAGTTCACAGAAGGTGGAGATGATGCATTTGTTCTAGGAGGGAAGTACCTGCATTTAAGATGTGCAACTCATATCCTCAACTTTATAGTCAGGAAAGGTTTGCAGAAAATTTCAGACACTGTGAATGCTATTCGTAATAGCATTCATTATATTCGATCTTCAACCCAAGGCTGTCATCCTTTGAGTTGCATATGGAGGCAAAAAGGATTCAGAGAGGAAGTCTTCCATTGGATGTAAAGACGAGATGGAATTCGACTTACCTTATGCTGGAACAAGCACTGAAGTTCAAATCGGCCTTTGTGAAGATGCAGGAAGTAGACAAAGTGTACAATGACTACTTCGATGAAACTGTTGAAGGTAAGAAGAGGGTTGGACCACCACTGAAACATGATTGGGAAGCTGCTGACAGACTAGTACAATTTGTAATCATCTTCTACAAAGCAACATTGGTTATGTCTACTTCAAATACTGCTTGTTCTCACAAGCTATGTCATGCAATAGTCATAGTGACAAGGAACATCAGTGCATTAAGCCAGTTTCTTGGTCCTGATAGTTATCTGCGTACGAAAGCATTTTCCATGTTGAGGAAGTTGGGGAAGTAGTGGGATCCGTTTGGAGATAGAGTCGAGTTCAACATGATGACTAATGTAGCAGGTGTACTTGATCCAAGCAAAAAGATGAAGTTTGCAGTCAAGTGCTTTGAAAAACTGTGGGATAAGAACAGCTAGGAGTCTGCAGTTCTTACTCAGTCAATTCATGATATGCTTAAAAGCTTATATGAGGAGTATAGTGAAAGGTTGAACAGAAATGTAACTCAAGGAACAGCCTCTCATTCTCAAGCAGCTTCCTCGCAGTCTCAATCACAGAAACCGTATGTAGAAGAGGTTTCACAGAGGACATTCTTTGGTAATGGACTAGCTTATGAATCGATGAATGGTATCTACAACGAGTTAGTTCAAGAAACCGGTGTTTTAGAGAAGATCAATGAGTTGGAATTTTATCTGAATGAAAGTGTGGAGATACCTAAGTTACTAGAAGGTTCAGAGTTTGATGTCTTATCTTGGTGGAGGGTAAATGGTCCTAAGTACCCAGTTCTCTCAGCAATTGCAAAGGAAGTGTTGGCAATGCAAGTTTCTTCGGTGGCATTCGAATCTGCTTTCATCACCAGTGGACGGGTTCTTGAACCCCTTAGGATTTCTTGACACATTATATGATAAAGGCATTAATGTGTTTGGAGAAATGGCTGAAGTGTGAGATCAAAATCAATGAAAGAGGAGTAAAAAGGAAAGAAGAAATACTTGCCGATGTTGACCGACAAGATGACTTAATGAGAGGTAAATTTTCAATAATTTTCATATGTTAACTTCATATGGATTGTATTAGATATCTAACATGAGTTATTTATTGTAACAGAGTTTGATGTTGTTGTCACCACTAAGTAAATGCCATTGAGACTAATTTAAGGTTGTACTACACCCATTTCGAATTGTACTATTACATATTTCAAACTTTCAATATACAGTGTTAATCCGGTTGATGAATCCTCTTGAGTTTTGATTATTTTTTTATGTAGGCAAGTTTCTGGTAAACTGGGATGAAGCTTCTATTGGTCTGATAGTTCGCATTACAAAGTATTTAGGTCTCCTTTGCGGTTAAGAGTCAAGACCAGAAGAGTTTTCAGTTTTCAATAGATGATCTCTTCATTGTTTTCTTGAAACTCTTGTTTAGCTTCGGTTGCAAGGCTTAGTCATAGACTTGAGCCAATTTTTGAATTTGAACGTATTTGTAAGACTTGAATACTTTGCAATGCAGATTTGGTTATGTTTAATCGTTGAAAATTTTCAAATTTGGCAATGTGTTACAGGTTCATGTGTTACATTATGTTTATTCACGTTTATTATAGGTGCAAAAAACAGGTTTAATTGGGTAAATTTTCGGGTTTCGGGTAATATTTTACCCGAATAAACCTGAACCGAACCGATCCGAGAAATATTCGAATAAGAACGGGTAATGGCAGGTATGGAAATATACGACCCGACCCGGAACCGATAGGAATCGACCCGAACCCGAACTGAAATTAGCAGGTCCTTAAGGGGGTCCTCCAGTCCATCTACTGACAGACCCGGACCCAACAGGGACCCGACCCGAACCCGACCCGAGGACCCGAATGCCCAGGCATTGTACGAGGTTTGTAACAAAAAGAGGGTTTAATTTTGACAATTCATATGTGATACCATATAGCAAGGCTCTATTCAAACATTATTAAGCTCATATCAACGTTGAATGGTGTTGCCAAACCCGAGCTGTCAAACACCGCTTCAAATATATTCACAAGGGTCCTGACTATGTAAGAGCATCTTTAGGAAACTAAGCTGGTGATGGTAACGTTTCTGATAAGGATCAAGTCATCATACTAGGTCCATCATATTATGATGATATCAAGAAGGTTAATGGTGTTGTTTATCCTGAGTACAAATTGGCTTGCAAAGCGTTGGGTTTGCTTGATGATGATATTATATATGTTGAATATATAAGAGAAGCAGCTCAATGGGGGTAACAGTACGTATGTGCGGGAATCGTTTGTTCGAATGCTTCTAACCAACTCTGTTTAAAATGCACCACAACTCTGGAATAAAACATGGGAATACTTACAGACGACATATTAATCAAACAAAGATCCATAAGAAAAGATCCATGTAAGTAAAATCATATTAAGAAGCATTGTCGAAAATAGTTTTTCATATAAATTTATTTAATGTCTTATACTTTTATTTTCGTATATTTTAGATTATACCATGACCGAACAACATATCAAGAATCATGCATTAGTGGAAATAAAAATCAGTTTCCCGTGACTCTTGCCTTTGCAATGACTATAAAAATATCAAGGACAAACACTAGAGAAAGTTGGTTTGTAACTTCCAAGAGACTTGTTTTCACTCATGACCAGTTATATGTTGCCGTTTCAAGAGTAACTTCCAGAACCAGTCTAAAAATATTGATCACAGATAAAGAAGGAAACCATTGAAGAGAACAAAGAATGTTGTTTTCACAGAAGTGTCCAATAACCTTAAGTAGATTTTTTTAGATTGGAGACTAATGTTTTATTTGTCTATAAATTTGAAAAAAAAATAATTATGGTTTGTTTCATTTTAAGGAAATTGTTTTGATGTTTATTTTAGGATTTTATTTATTTCAAATGTCCATAACATTCGGATGTGTATAAAATTATGTAAACTATGCATCCAAATGTAATTACATTCGGATGTGCATATAAAACATGAATTAAACCTATATATTTTTATGCACATCGGCCAAGTGAATTAAACCTATATAATGTATTATCCTGCCACTAACCAACAAATATACATAAACTAACTAACAACAGAATAATGCATGCAGCGATAATAGTAAAGTTATTCTTTATAATTTTTTAACACATAATTATTCAAAAGAAATTGTTATGGAATATGTGTTTTAGTACGGAATACAATCGCGGTTTACAAAATACAAAAATATTTTTGACTTGAAATATGGAAGAAGTTACTAATGTAAATAAAAATATAATAGAATTCTACTATATAAAAGAACATATGGAGAATAATTAGGCAACTAATGAGATATTATAGCCATTAATGTAGTGGGTATTATATACTTAATGTATTCTTCTAATTTATATGTATAAATAGTATTTATATAATTAGTGTGGCCGATATTAGCTTAAAGGAAAAAAAATATTAATTGTGAAACAAACCCTAATATCATAATATGATGGACAGTTTCATTGCTATTTCGAGTTGCTAATGGAAAATATAGGTGTTTTTGGAAAATATTTAGCATCTTAGGTTTTTTCATATTCAATACATTTCAAATTTTGTTTACATTGTTTGACTGTTTGCATTAACAAATCTAAATTTGTATCAGGTAATTCTGGAAGTTTAATTGATTTTATGGAAATTTTGCCACTTCCTTCTCCACACACTACAAGAAAATATAGTTTTTACGACTACACCTTTAATCGCAAAACAGTCGTTAATCGAGGTTTTACGACAAACATACGACTAAAAATGGTAGTCATAAATCCATAGTCGTTAAATCTCATAGTCGTATTATTAGTTGGTGAGTTATGACTATTTATACGACCAACATAGGTAATCGTAAAATAGACGTAACGTTGTCGGGAGATACAGGAACTAATCTGCGACTAAAGTAGGGACAATTGTGCGACTATAGAGGGAGTCTAGATACGGTCGGAGGAATGATGTCATCAAATAGTCGCCAAATTAGGTGACCATTGGGCAATTAATATGTGACTGTATTGTATAGTGAGAAAGTAGTCGTAAATAGTAGCCACTATGCAGCGACTGGGTAACGACCATTTTAACTACTACATGCGACTAATCTAAACATCCATTTACGGTTATGGTAATGATCCCGCCACTATGTGGCGACTGTTATGTGACTGACTAGTAAAGTCACCATTTAGTCGTAGACTATGGGGACGTTTTGGCGACAGTTTATTGACTAATTTACTGATTATATGACGACTAATTGGAGAATCCAAATACGATTATGGTAAACATCTTGCTATTAAATGTTGACTGTTAAACGACTATGCAGCGTCTAAACGAAACATCCAGATTTGATTATGGTACAGTCTGGGCGACTACTATATGACTGTCTAATATAGTCACAACATAGACGTAAATATTAAACAACTATTCGGAAAATCTAGATTTGCTGATGGTAAATATTTAGCGACTAGTTTGTGTGTGTAGTGCGAATAATTGGTGGCCGTTTATTGGCTTTTTCGTAAAATTAAGAATTTGGATTCATTTCATTTTTCGATTTGGTAATGTGTGATACCGTAACTTGAATGGTACAACAAACGTAACAAACACTTGCATCAAAAATAACATTGGTAACATGTAGACACAGACGACCTACATACGCAAACTCCAGCATTTAGGAGTTTCCAAATCATGTACCAATACATTAACAAGTGCAAGAGACAGTGATAAAGTAACCTACGAATCAGATGGTGTTGTTGTCTTACTTTGGGCTTCCTTCAGTTGCTCTTGGTGGGCGACAACGCTGAAAAGTGTCTCGGCTGCTTGTGCTTGCACATTAAAAGATTAGATGTCAGGCTTTCGAGTTGATAAGGATTTACTCGTCTATCCTTCTCAGTGGCCCGTGACAATTACAGACAGTAAGAGAAAAACAATTAAATAATGACTTTATAAACATGGATTGTGAAAAATGTTACTTTACCTGAGGAAAGATGTTGTATATTCAATTGTTGATATCTCACGAGGTCAAAGTTCTTTGCAGTGCTTCTGCAGTCTTTTGTGATGCTAACCATATCTTTCATACGTCGTTGATAGATCTCCTCAACAAATGTTGCAGAAGAAAGTTATGAATGGTTTGGCCATGTCTCAAATGAAACAAAACTTATCTTGTAAGCGCTTAGACACTCGAACTTAGCAGAACACATTAATGAGTTAAGCAGAGATTGGTGTCTTCAATTGCGTGCTAAGTATAAGATTAACATCCTAACCATCAGACTCTAACTCCTCAAACACTCATTAAAAAAACAACCAACTTACCCAGACTGTGGAATATAGGAGTCGTTTATAACCTGTAGAACCAAAATTAATTGTGAACAAATAATCAGATTCAGAGCCTGTCCCGTTTCAAAAGCAAAGAAAAGCAGAAGGAAATTAACTATATAGCTACTTGTACCCGTAGGCATCGATTCACAGAGGGTTTCGTGATTGAGATATTCAAGGAAGAATTTGAGAGAGTCGATAGGGTTTTGGCCAAAGTTAGCTATGAAATGGAAAGCTTCCAGTAAGAGATTCGAAGAAGAGATATCAGTTTGAGATGGGTGGGCATAGAAGAGGAGATGATTCGAAAGAGATTTCTGAAAAGGGGAAGAACAAAGGAAAATCAGGGTTTCACGTAATTGATGATTTCTCGGCACATTGTCAAAAATTCTTGGATATAGGCAGGCAATTGAAATGTTTTGGGCTATAAAATTGGGTTTAGGTTTCCCGGATTACTTTGGAAAATGTTTTGAATTTTTTCCCACTTGTAGGCGTAACGTGGTCGTAATATATCCCTTTCTATTGACTCTGTTTTAAAATTTAAACTAATATTTAACATTATTAAAATCAGAACAAGTTTGCTAACAATATAAAGAAATATTGAAGACATATTTATGAAAGCAAATTTGTATTTTAAGTTCTTTGAAATAGTTGAACAGATTTTGGTAACACTCAAATTAAAAATAGTACACAACAAATTTTAAAAAATAGCTTTCGGACTAGAAAGTTAAAGCGCAGACGAAACTTTAGATTTTAAGGGTTTAGGGTTTAGAGTTTCTTTTGGAGTGAACAAAACCATATACCCTAAAAAGGATCCGTAAAACCTCATTATGAGGTTTCATTGTAGGGTTCAACAAACGTATTTCCATAATACTCTAAAATATGACCAATCAATGCATTTCGAAGTGATTAATGGTCAAAACTAATGAAATATTTAATTACAGAGACTAGGTTACAAAGAAAAGATGAAAACACAAATTCAAGGTTTTGAGGTTTCTTTTAGAGTGGGTCAAACCTCAAAAATGAGGTTTTGAGAGGTTTATTTCGGAGATGCTAAAACCTAAAATTTGAGGTTTCGTCTTTTCTTTTACATCGAGTGATCTTAATCAAACATACGTAGTGAGATGAAATGGTCGAGAAAATTATGAATTTGTGAATCTTTCTAGACATATGTGATTTTTGGAGTATATAAGAACTTATCATATTAAGGAAATTAAATAATATCGGTTGAGAGGAACATTAAATATTCTCCTTATCTCTCATTTAGAGTTTAGGATTTAGGGTTTATAGTTTAGAGTTTAGGGTTTAGGCAGTTTGCTCCAAACATATAAATAGGAAATTAATTAAAAAGTTCTAACAACCCCCAAATTCAACGATTGCACTTAAAGAGAATAAAGTTTTCCCGACCATTTTGCAAACATAGGCAACCTGCAAAATCCAGTAATATTTATCACACATTTCGTCCCACTTTTGCTTCTCCCACCATAGTTGACTTGGATCGTATTTCGAACATTTAAACTCGGTGATCATATGAGGCTCGTTTTAGTCACATTTCGCAATTAACCAATCTGGAATCATCCTTTCCCACTCATTCCCAATGATCTTAGTGTTGGATTGTTCGGTTGATCCTGATTCAATTCTCATATTGATATCAACCTAAACATGCATCAGATCTAGGTGTTCTTATTTAGAAACAATATGATCTCACCTTTTACCTGTTTGTTGCAGCGGAATTGATGAACAGGTCAGAGATCAGGGAGATACACCAAGGGATGAATCCTCCAAAGGCTCACACACGCAATCACCGGAAACTGGCTGCTAGACCACGAGGAGATGGGGCGCAGAAGAGAGAGAGGATTCGCGGCTGAGTATTAGGGTTAGGGAGAAGAGACTTGGCTTTTAGTCATTAAAAGCCTTCTCTTTCCCTTTTGGGCTTTTGGGCCCAATCTGATTAAATCCCATTTAATCAGACCCATTAATCTCTCTCTTAGTACGACAAATGCCTAGCACTTTTGTCGTACTTCTGCTATGCCGTTCCAACATTATTTCCTGCTAGCTTAAGCGTGTGACCCATATGGGATCATACAATAAAGGCAATAAGTCCAAGACTTATAGATCATGAGCGGACTCTAGCAAGCCATCATGACCCCCAGTATTGTATGACTTATGTCTGATCACTGACATACTCTTACGTTATAGAGACAGTACAGAGATTGCTGGACACAATTCCAACAATCTCCCACTTGAACTGGAATCTCTGTATTCATAATCCCTTTCGTCTCAATATCTCGATTAGTCATAAGGCAAGATTAGTGTCATCCTTATAAAGCCTAATCTTGTTCATCGGACTCTGATTTTATACTGACAATCCAAACGACTCGGGAAAGTCCGTTTGAGCATGGCCATGCGTTTTCCAGTATTCAAATCTCCGATTGGCCAAGAGATATTCACTCCATTTATATTGGAGGGACAAATCCCATCTTGTTCCATCACTGTAAACTACTCATTTCATGATGTACCCAAACAAGGTCCTTATAGCTATCACAGAATGATAACGTTAAACAATGATCAAAGTACATCAGTCCATGTGCAGTCACATGCATGTGAACTCAGGTCTAAGGACTATACTCTATAGTCGTAGTAAGAATCTCTTATGACACAGATATAAATATCCTGAAGAGTTCTTATAGTCGGGTCTTGTCCGGTCGTATGTTCCCCAACATACACCTATGTACTGACTTTGATGCCGTGCATCTATGACACACTGAGACTTTGTCATAAGTCACGTACCAATCCAGTCTCACACGGTTGTTGGTGTTCCAGTTTCAACAACCTTCGACTAGGGACATGATGATATAAAACATTTATCAAATATAGGATCTCATGATCAAGCTAAATGACTTCGATGACTCAAGATCAAATCATTTACTTCGATGACCTATAAAATGGTTCATATCATTTTGGAACGATTATTTCATCACAGTTAAAATAATCTTGAAATAATAATTTCATTAAAACATAAAATAATGTTTTACAAGAACATATCAAATAACTAAAATAAAGCTCACAAAACTCCCACTCAAATTTAGATTACATTTCAATGTTTCTAATGCCTACAGCTTCAGTCAGTAACTCGAGCTTAGGCCTTGGGAGTGGCTTTGTCAATGGATCAGCGACATTATCATCTGTCGGAACTCGGCTGATCTTGACTTCCTTTCTATTAATGATGTCACGTATCAAGTGATATCTTCTTTGAACATGCTTGGATTTCTGGTGTGATCTTGGTTCCTTTGCCTGAGCTATAGCACCATTGTTGTCACAAAACAGTGCCAGAGGCTCAGCCGCATCTGGTATCACACCTAGTTCCATAATGAACTTTCGTATCCAAACAGCTTCCTTCGCTGCTTCCGAGGCGGCGATATATTCAGCTTCTGTAGTGGAATCAGCAACGGTGTCCTGCTTGGAGCTTCTCCAACTTACTGCACCGCCATTCAGACAAAAGACATAACCGGACTGTGACCGGAAATCATCTGTGTCTGTCTGGAAACTTGCGTCCGTGAATCCACTGACTTTAAGCACATCACTTCCACCGTACACTAAGAACTTATCCTTAGTATGTCTCAGATACTTCAAGATGTTCTTTACGGCAATCCAATGGTTTTCACCTGGATTTGACTGGTATCTACTCGTCATGCTCAATGCATAAGCAACATCAGGACGAGTACAGATCATGGCATACATGACAGATCCTATTGCAGATGCATAAGGAATATTCTTCATGCGCTCAAGCTCAGCAGCCGACGTAGGGCTCTGCTTCTTGCTTAGCGTTGTGCCATGTACCATCGGCGTGAAGCCCTTCTTGGAATCTTTCATGCTGAATCTTTGTAGGACTTTGTCAATGTATGAGTCTTGACACAAGCCTATCAGCCTCTTAGGTCTATCCCGATAGATCCTAATTCCAAGAACGTATGCGGCTTCACCCATGTCTTTCATGGAAAAACAACTTCCAAGCCAGTCCTTTACAGACTTCAGCATTGGAACGTCGTTTCCGAGAAGCAGTATGTCATCAACATACAGAATAAGAAAAACGATTTTGCTCCCACTAGTTTTCTTATACACGCATTGTTCTTCTTCGTTTCTGATGAAGTCAAATTGCTTGATCGCTTCATCAAAACGAAGATTCCAGCTCCTCGATGCTTGCTTCAATCCATAAATGGATTTATGAAGCTTGCATACTTTCCCAGCATTCTTTGGATCTATGTAACCGTCAGGTTGGGTCATATACACATCCTCTTCCAGAATACCATTCAGGAAGGCGGTTTTCACGTCCATCTGCCAAATTTCATAATCATGAAAAGCTGCAGTTGCTAGTAGAATCCGAATAGATTTCATCATAGCCACCGGTGAATAGGTTTCATCGTAGTCCACACCGTGAACTTGTCTGAAACCTTTTGCCACCAACCTGGCTTTATAAATCTGGACATTTCCATCCACGTCAATCTTCTTCTTGAAGATCCATTTGCACTCGATGGCTTTTACACCAGCGGGTAAGTCAACCAACGAAAATACTTGGTTGACCGACATGGAGTCCATTTCGGAATCAGTGGCCTTGCGCCACTTAGAGGAATCTGGGCCCATCATGGCTTGATTGAAGTTCGATGGTTCATCACCATCAATGATCAAAAGATCATGACAGTCAGTCACGAGGAATCCCTGATATCTCTCGGGTTCGTGACGGATCCTCCCGGATCTTCGAACTTCAGGTACTACAGGTTCAGGCTCTACAATTTCTTGTAGATCCTCCTGCTGCTCTTCCTCATTAGGTTGAGCAGTATCCTGTTCATCTTGAATTTCTTCAAGCAGTACCTTACTCCCACTGTCTTTCTTAGAGAGAAACTCTCTCTCAAGAAAGTTACAATCCCGGGCAACAAAGATCTTGTTCTCGGAACGTAGATAGAAGTAATAAGCCTTGGTTTCCCGTGGATAACCAATGAAGTAGCATTTATCAGATTTTGGTGTAAGCTTATCTGAGATTAATCTCTTAACATAGGCTTCACAACCCCAAATTCTTAGATAAGACAGCACTGGAGCTTCTCCAGTCCATAATTCATATGGTGTCTTTGCTACTGCTTTTGATGGCGCTCTATTTAGAGTGAACACTGCTGTTAGCAGAGCATATCCCCAAAGGGATATTGGAAGGTCTGTGTGACTCATCATAGATCGAACCATATCCAATAAGGTCCGATTTCTCCTCTCAGACACACCATTCCATTGAGGTGTTCCAGGAGGAGTGAGTTGGGATACGATCCCACACTCTCTCAGATGATCACTGAATTCCTGGCTTAAGTATTCTCCTCCTCGGTCGGACCGAAGAGCCTTAATGCTTTTGCCAAGTTGGTTCTGTACTTCATTTTGGAATTCTCTGAACTTTTCAAAAGATTCAGACTTATGTTTCATCAAATAAACATATCCATACCTACTGAAATCATCAGTGAAGGTAATGAAGTACTGATAGTTTCCTCTTGCATTTGTGGACATTGGGCCACACACATCAGTGTGTATCAGGCCCAATAAGTCACTGGCCCTCTCGTTAGGTTTATTAAAAGGGGCCCGCGTCATTTTGCCCATCATGCAGGATTCGCATTTCTCACATGACTCAAAGTCAAATGAGCCAAGAAGTCCATTCGAATGGAGCCTCTTGATGCGTTTCTCGCTGATGTGCCCTAAACGACAATGCCATAGAAACGTTCGGTTTTCCTCATTAGGTTTAAACCGTTTTGTATTAATGTTATAAATTGGCGCGGATTGATCGAGTATGTAAAGCCCATTCGTAAGAGGGGCAGAACCATAGAACAAATTGTTGCGACTGAAGGAACATAATTTATTCTTAACTGAAAAATCATAACCTTCCAAATCCAACAAAGAAATTGAAATAATATTTCTGCTTATAGCAGGTACAAAATAACAATTATTAAGTTCTAAAATCAATCCCGAAGGTAAAGACAACAAGTATGTTCCTACAGCTAGTGCTGAAACTTTCGCTCCATTCCCAACTCGTAGCTCCACTTGTCCTTGCTTCAGCCTTCTACTGTTGCTGAGTGCCTGCATATTAGTACAAATATGAGCCCCACAACCAGTATCCATGACCCATGAGGTATTATCAGAAGTAGTTGTATTAACTTCTATAACAAAAATACCTGATGAAGAAGTCTCGAAAGTCTTCTTCTTTAATTCCTTTAGACCTTCCTGGAATTTCTTGCAATCTCTTCTCCAATGCCCCAGTTCTTTGCAGAACCTGCACATGTCAGTAGGCCCAGCCTTGGACTTGGGCTTGGGCTTTGGCGTGTCCTTGTCCGCGACTTGGACACCCTTGGCCTTTCCCTTATCCTTAGCAGAAGACTTCTTAAACCCCTTGCCCTTTTGTACCATAAGCACATTGGGGTCCTTGGCGGTTTTCTTCAAGTTGGGCTCTGCAGTCTTGAGCATTCCGTGAAGCTCAGGCAGTGTCTTACTCAAGCCATGCATGTTAAAGTTCAGAATGAACTGATCATAGCTTGCAGGTAAAGACTGCAGAATGATGTCGCAGGCAAGTTCCTGGCTGATTGGGCAGTCGAGTTTGTGAAGATGATCGAGATAACCCATCATCTTCAACACATGAGGACTCACTGCCGCATTCGCAGCCAACTTACAGTCCAAGAGGTTCTTAACTGTCTGGAACCTCTCGGTCCTAGCCTGCTCCTGAAAAAGCGATTTCAGGCTTGCCATGATCTCGATTGGAGACAATACACTTTCGAACTGTTTTTGCAGCTCAGGAGTCATTGTCACCAACATCAGGCAATAAACATCATTTTCATCTGACGAATGCTTTTCCCAAGCATTGTGCAGAGTCCTGGCAGCATTGGCAAGAGGCCTCTCGGGGAGGGGATCTCGAAGGACATAATCCTTCTTCTCCTGCTTGAGGACCAGCCTCAAGTTCCTTGACCATGTCAGGAAGTTCGTTCCAGTCAGCTTCTCCTTCTCGAGAACAGACCGGATCGAGAATGAGTTTTGAGTGCTTGTAGTAGTCATATCTGAAATATATAAATAAAAAGGTTATTAGTTATATGTTCAAAATGATTAATCTCGTATTAAAGTATAATATGATTAATCATGCATTATATTCAATAACATAAGTTACCCTCAATAGAATATAATGATTCCAAGATCCACATATAACTAAGATCAAAGTGGGCCACTGGCCGTCACCCAACCTTAGCTTATATCGGTAAGCCCTATATCGGCTAATTATATCCGTGATATAACTCTTGGTTGTGAATCTGGGCCCGAGGCCCAATCCACTCTGATGTCTCAAGGCCCGGGACTCCCGATGGCCTAGTCAAGAAAACCGGACTATACAGTCATGTAATCATTAATGTCTGGGACTCCCAATGACATTTATGAATCACAAACCGTCTTACCCACGCAAAAGCAGACATCCTCACACTGTAAGGCCATGAATGCAATTGAATGGGCTTTGACAGCTGACATAGCCTGGACAAGACATCCAACGCTTGATATTATTTGAGGTTCGTAGGTTTATTAAAACCATTCCCAAAATAGAAGATTACTATTTCGGGAAACTTTCTATTTATGGAAACCTACTATTTTTGGAAACTTTCTAAAATTGGAAACTTTCTAAAATTGGAAACTTTCTAAAAACGGAAACTTTCTAATTTTAGAAATTCCTTTAAAATCCAAAACCCGCAAATTCAGAAACTTCTGTTTTAAGAAACTTTCTAATTATAAAATTTCGGAAACTTTAATTTAAAATCGACTTTATAATATTATAAAATAAATTTTAAATTTATCTGAAGAAAGACTCAAATAATTGGCCCAATTGTTTTAACTTCTTGGCCCGAGGCCCAAGAATTGGTCCATTTCCAAGACATGACCCAATTGTCCAATTAATTGACATAACCGGTCTGGTTCATTAAAACTGGTCTAACCAAGTTTCAATTACTACGATGACCACAATTGTCAACCGGTTATTTACTAAACCGGAATTTCTCAATTTATTTGGTCCAACCAAATCAAATTAGAAATTCCTGGTTTAGGCACTAAATCCAATATTTCTTTCGACATTGGATTTCTTATCCTGGTTTAACCAGATTTAATAAAATTATTAAAATCTGTTTATTAAACCAGAACGATTGATTTTAATTAAAATTTTAAACCGAACCGAACCGATTTGATCACGTGAACCGATCACGACCTAGTCGTGATCTTCACGCAATCAAACCCTAGCCGCCAACCCTAGCCAAACGCACGATCCATGATCGGGATGGCTTGCGGACTTGACGGTCGGAACGGTCAGACGCACGCATCCAATTGACCGGGACGATCGCAGCTTCATCTAGGACGACAGCGGGACGATCCATCCTTACGGCCGGGACGATAGCGGGACGTGAGCGTCCAACGATCGGGACGATCGCAGCATCATCCGAACGACGAGCTCGATCCATCCTTGCAGCCGGGACGTGATGCATTGCGAACGAGATGCGATCGATGCTCTCGACCAGCCCATCACGCGCGATGCATCCAACCATTGGATCGGCCAAGCCGATCGGTTTGCATACCGGCCGATCACCATTGTACCAAGTCATATAGCTTGGTCTAATGTGATTTTAATTGTTTGTTCAGGATTCAATTCAGTTTCTTAAGTGTTTTTCTTATCAGTAATGGATTCAAAACACTTCTAAACAGATTAAACAACCTAAACATGAATCTAAAACAAGAAATCCTAAGAACCAATGGCTCTGATACCACTGTTGGATTGTTCGGTTGATCCTGATTCAATTCTCATATTGATATCAACCTAAACATGCATCAGATCTAGGTGTTCTTATTTAGAAACAATATGATCTCACCTTTTACCTGTTTGTTGCAGCGGAATTGATGAACAGGTCAGAGATCAGGGAGATACACCAAGGGATGAATCCTCCAAAGGCTCACACACGCAATCACCGGAAACTGGCTGCTAGACCACGAGGAGATGGGGCGCAGAAGAGAGAGAGGATTCGCGGCTGAGTATTAGGGTTAGGGAGAAGAGACTTGGCTTTTAGTCATTAAAAGCCTTCTCTTTCCCTTTTGGGCTTTTGGGCCCAATCTGATTAAATCCCATTTAATCAGACCCATTAATCTCTCTCTTAGTACGACAAATGCCTAGCACTTTTGTCGTACTTCTGCTATGCCGTTCCAACATTATTTCCTGCTAGCTTAAGCGTGTGACCCATATGGGATCATACAATAAAGGCAATAAGTCCAAGACTTATAGATCATGAGCGGACTCTAGCAAGCCATCATGACCCCCAGTATTGTATGACTTATGTCTGATCACTGACATACTCTTACGTTATAGAGACAGTACAGAGATTGCTGGACACAATTCCAACACTTAGGCAGTTTGCTTCGAAGATGAGTAGCATGTTCTCGAGTAAGTTGATACTTACCGAAGACTCCTTCCTCCCAGTCGTCCCTGAACATTTTTCACATCATGCCATAGATATACTTGCTCATGATGCATCCTTTTTTCCGCAGCAACCTTGATTTGACCGAATCCTTCAACCCGCTTGTTCTCGATAACACATTTGAGATTCCTTTGAGGCAGATGGTGGTTATGTTGCCTGCGTCGTAGCACCTCTCATGGAATTTTATCTAGTCAAAACCAGGAGCCCAAGCAAAACTACTAATCTTGTTTAGATTAATAGAGGCGTAAAACTCGTCTTTTTGAGACATTCAATTCAATCGAGTGCACGTATTCCTCGAGTGGCGGAGATCATGCACGTCATTTTCGTAGATACGAACAAGAATGTTCCTTATTAGATCATCCAACAAGCCGAGCAGGTTTAATGGTCTCGCTGCCTCCCTCCGCCTTCTTGTCATCGACCGTATTTCGTAGGGTGGGTCGTTGAAACGAGGCAATGGCCAGTATACATGAGGGTTTGGCATTTGAGATGGCTTTTGGGTTTCGTTCTGAATCGGTGGTGATTTTAAAGTGGAGAGTTGATTCAATTACCTAAACATAATATTGGGTGTTAATTAATCCCTATTTGATTGAATGAGTTTACTTCATCTTTATAACCTTACATAAAGAAACGACCTTTCATTTTCCCCACACAAATGATTAATAAAATAATGAAACGGAAAATCCACTTTACATTAATAACATATATTATCATGCATTGGCAGTTCTCTAGATAATGTATAAGGTATAATGTTTGGGTTTAGAGTTTAGGGTACATGATCATTTGCATTTATATTTGTAGATTTTGACAAAATTATTAATAATTATAATATTACATAAAAGACTATATAATTACAACTATAATGATAAAACATCCATAAACACAAATCTTACAATGTTACATATAAAATACCTATTGACTTATATCTGAACTTGAAATTTGGGCTTAGGGTTATAAACCTTAGTATTTAGGGTTTACGGTTTAATGTCTGTGTTTAGAATTTAGAGTATATATAGGGTTTAAGGTTTAATGTTTGGGTTTGGATTTTAGGATAAATATATGGGGTCTAGCAATTAATTAGAGTTTAGGGTATAATTTATTACTAAGTTCTCATTGATCTTGTTATTATTAGAGTGTTTAGTTTATTTGTGTAATTCACTGTCTCAAGTGATTTCTTTGGGATGCAATAACGCTGAACCATTAAACACAATACTAGAAATTCGTAGAAGTTGTGGTAGACACAAAATACTAGATATTGCTACGGGTAAACATCTAATGTGAAAAAAGACAAAACATACATAAATACGACATCATCGAATACAGGGAAATCAGGAGATGTTGTTATGTATCAGTCTGCAGAAGAATGCGGTCTGCATAATCCAGACACATTGGTCGCAATAGTCCTTAAACATTGGCCACCCAGAGCGCCAAGGGTCGAAAATAAAACATCGGCAGTATCGCACACGATCAATATTGTTTTCATCACGGTTCGTTTTGAACCAATCAAGAAGCGAACATCCCTATGAACTATGATCCAGACGAGGTATTTTTAATAGCAATTGCGTTGCGTCTTCCCGAGTAAAGTCATATCTACCGAAGAGTTCATCATCTATGTCTTCTCCGAAAACTTTTCGTATGCATTCATACACAATTTCTTGAGATGCATCCATCTTTTGCAGCCGCCTGTATGCGTGCGAGACCTTCATCTCTCTTGTTATCGAAGAAGAAGTCTGAGATTTCCTTGAGAAGGATGGCTGATGTGTTGCCTGCGTCATAGCAACTTTCTTTGAATTTTGTCCAATCAAATCTCGGAGCCCAAGCATGGTATGCCATCTGTGTTAGATTAACCAAGTTGAAGAACTCATGTGTTTTCGTCTTCTCCTTCAAGGCTTTGCAAGCTATCTTCAAATGACAGAGATCTTGCATGCCCCGTTCGAAAACACGAGCGAGAATCTTCGTTATCACATCATCAGTCATTGCTAGAAGGTCGAATGTGATGATTGCTCTATGTTTCCTTGTCACTGAGCGGGTTTCGTAGTAAGGCTGATCGTATCGACGGCATGGCCAGTACGCATAAGCTATAGGCATGTTGTTGTAGTGTGGCTTAACGAAGAGGTTGACAGAATGGGTGTTTATTAATACCTAATTTGATTGACTGAGTTTCTTCTACATTATAATTGTATAAACACAATTATTCACTTTCCCGCACAATAATACTTAATAAAATAATGAAACGAAAAATCTACTTAACTATAATAACTTAGACCATCATATATTTGGCGCGCAGCTCTCTAGATAATCACATATCCACTAATGTCGGTTGCTTGTGTGCAGGAAGCCGAATGTAGATCCTATATATTAAGTAGTCGTAATTATTAAACTACTTTATGTCAAATCTTGCTAACATAGTCATTATGTCATGCAATATTTTGTTAGCTATCAACATTGGCAATGCAATTTTGGTGTAACAGTAGTCACAATGGAACACTATACATTAATACAACACCACACATTAAAATATTGTGGTTCAAATATACTAATTCTGATAATTACTACGATGTTATTTTTCACAAATTGTAACTTACCATTTATTGAAAATATGAAACTATGATACTAAAACATAAATAACATATCAAATGGATGATTGATAGATGAACTCAACATAACTAGCAACACGAACCCAAAGTTCTTGACATTTAATTCAATAGTTACAAGTGTGAGGGCAAGTGTCAAATAATAGTTCTTTAATGTACCATGTGTAACGCACTAGTTCATGACTAGCATTTATGTGACACAAATAAAACATTATGTGCACCGGGAATCAATAAGATATTTACATTGATCAACACCAAAGTTAACGTACAGATATATCTAATTAAAGCCCGCCAAACCCAATATATTTATGGCGCCTAAATTACCATAAACTGTCAATACCCTAACCATTATAACCTCTCTCAAATTCAGTTCATTTCTCAAATTTCTTTTGTCTTACATTTATTTTCTCAACGTAAAATTTATTGTAAAAGGACCAATGGCACAAAGGCAATACCAATTCCTCTCGGAGATCAACAAGTCGAAGACGAAATGGAGTTTGAGATTGAAGGTCCTTCGGTGTTGGATTTATCAACGGGTCTTCTCCAGCAAAACCATCAAACTACTTTTGGTGGATGAACATGCTATCTCTCTATCAGTCCATGCGCTATATAAAGTTTTGATTTTACACTGTATAAACTTATGTTCTTACGCTGTTTAAAGTTTTAAGTCTTGCACTTTCTAACGATAAGGCCAAATGATAGAAGGAGAAATTTGGGGTGATTTCGTTGAAATCTTCGAGTGGCTGGTGGAATCTGTGGGCCAATGGGTACGGGGATAACGTTCATATCTTTGATAGGCCAATGTTTGACCGCTTGACAGATAGTTAATTCTCTCTGTGTCGAACTAGTTCGAGTGTAATCTAGAAAATTTCATATCCTAATGGCTAGCACTACTTAGACTTGAAACTTATACGTGGCGTTTGGAATGGCACTATAACTAGCACATATCCAATCGATATAGTTTTTTATACTTAAAGTTAAAGTTTTATGGGACATTACTGTTTTAATATGATTTTTTATGGATTTGTTTGTTATTTTTATTGTTTTAAGATATAGATTTGATTGGTGTTGTGTTTTGGAATTAATGGCTTCGTAAGAGATACAGTGGTTACCGCAAATGATCTTGAAACTTATTTCTGAAAACAATTTACATTTCTCTTATTCTCTGTATTAAAGAAAGAAAAGCATAACACGTTCATATATTAATGCGGTCAAGATTATATAAGGTTTACGACATTACTTTTGAACATCTAGTCATTGACAATAAAAACAGTGATAACTAAGAAAATGATAGTAAACATCTACAAATATTATATATTATCTAATACGATATAGTTATGTATATAGTACTATATGTTTCAATATTCAATAAGATTCACACCTTTCTCTGCATTTGGCAATGGTCAAACTGAAATTTAACAGGCTAGAATCTACCACACGTGCGGTCAGAGTTGGCACGTGACCTTTAAATGAAGAAAATTATTTTTAATAAAAGGGTCTTGACCCAAAAAAGAAAGTGAGAGGCTGAGATCAATTTTGGTCCGTTGTCACAAAAATACTTTTTTCCAATTTAGCCGTCACCTTGACCATTTAGATTCATTGGACTTCACTCACAATTTTAAATAATTTTGTTTAAGCCCCTCAATTTATCAGAAATTATACTAAACGCCGAGCTGCCACAGTATTTTCCATTTGTTTGCCAACCCCATTAATTTCATTTACTATGACAATGGCACGTATATATTTTTATGATATAATCTACCCCATGATTAATCTTTTATATATTAAAAGGAGGCTTTTGACCACCCGCACGTGCTTTAAATAAGATCCACTAGATTCTCAATAGTCACATTACCTCCACGTATAAATAAATCCTCACGACTATTAACACATGTACATGCAAAAATATAACAAATGGAACATAGCGTCTCTAACACGAATGAGGTGAAATACAGAGGTGTACGGAAGCGTCCTTGGGGAAAATATGCGGCAGAGATACGGGACTCTGCCAGACACGGTGCTCGTGTATGGCTCGGAACGTTCAACACAGCAGAAGACGCGGCGCGGGCCTACGATAGAGCCGCTTTTTCCATGAGAGGCCACAAGGCCATTCTGAATTTTCCTCATGAATACCCAATGATGAGGGACGGTCCAAGTGGCGGCGGCGAGAATGCGGTGGCTTCTTCGTCGTCAGAGTTTAGTGGAAGAGACGGTGGTGGAGTGAAGGAAGTGATTGAGTTTGAGTATTTAGACGATAGTTTGTTGGAAGAGCTTCTCGAATGTGGAGAGAGTTATAACCAGGACGTTTGGAGTGACGTAAATCGTTAATTAGATCGATTTGCCACTTCTTTTCTTTTCTTTTTCAATTGTTTTATTATATGTATGGATATTGTAGATTTTGATGGAGTAACGAGTACCAGGGCCGTGCTGCCCAACATAAGACACTTGCTCTAGGTCTCTATAATATTAAGCAAATTTTAAGGCTTCAATTTTTTTATAATAATAATTCTATTTGGTTTAGTGATAAAAATGTATTTTAGTATTGTTTTTTTTGAATTTAGCATTTCATTTCAGAAAGTAATAAAACAGTATTAATAATCTTATATTTTATAAAATAATATTTAAATTTTATTTACGGTATCAATTTTTGTAAATATATATACATATATTAAAAACTATACTAAAAAAATTCCAAAAATTTCAGTTGCTTCAAAGAGTGAACTTTCTCTTTCTAAATCCTCTACCTTCTCACTAAAAAAAAAAAAAAAAAAAAAAAAGTTTCTGATCTGTTTTCAGTTCCGGCCGTCGGCTCTTTGCCGGCGGTCGGGTTACTTTTGGGCTTTAGTGTTTTTTGTTTCAACCTTTCGATGGCATATCGGATCTTTTGATGTCTATATCTTCCGATTGTTTGTCGGATTTCTTAGTTCCGATTCTTTTGATTCAATCGAAAGATCGGATTTTGTTTCCGTATTTGACTCTTCAAATACGGATTTGCTTTTGTCTTCCTCCCTTCCATCGAAATCCTATTTTGTATCCCGAAAGCATGTTGTTTGATTATCTCTCAGCCTCCGTTGCTTGATTTTATCTTGCAGGTGAAATGAAAATCTTTGCCGTCCGTTCTTATCGGAGCCTTTGTCGTGGCTTTTAGGTGGAGATTTCAGCTGTTGGAGAAATCGAGATGAGGAACTCGTATTTCCTTTGTACTTTGATCTAACGAGAGGGGAGATTTGATCGGCGCTTGCTACGGCAGATGATGATGGAAGATTTACATGTGGAGTTTCTTCCCGGCGGCGGTGGCTCACGGAGATCGTGGATCGTCGGAGTACCGTCTAGCTTCTTCTGGACTTCTCGCTTCTACACGTTTCCACACGTGTTCGATGATAGCGGCACCATCTTTTCTTAATTAATCAGTAGATTGGGTTAATTAAGCTGTTCTTTTTATTTAATCATGGTCGTAAATGTAGTCAGATTGGGTTGTAATCTCCATCATGTAATTGCCCATTGGGCTTTTAATTTAAGAAGTTGACAAAAAAAAAAAAATACTAAAAAAATTCCACTTCATTTGTCTTGGGCTTTTAAAAAAGGCACGACACTGACCAGTACTTATCCTCTCTGCTAAATCAAGGAAGGTTTTCTATTCTACTGTCACATTTTCCAGATTTTTTTTAAATTACTATTTGTCAAATGTTGGTGGGTTTATATATATATATATATATATATATATATATGTTTAATTGTTGCCTGTTGGGCTTTAAATATACTGGGGTCAATTTGCTGTGTAGATCATTATTGTCTGTGTTTTTAAGTTATTGGTTTATTACTTTACTTAACTAGTGGTTGGCCTCCAGGGCACAAGCGACAGTTAGTATGTGTTAAAAGTGGTATTCGTATTGGATTGCTAATGTTAGGAATGTAATACTAAATCGATACTAACTATATAGTGATTAAATTAAAAATTTGTTGCGGTTATGAAATCATCTTGATTTGATTGTACTAGTTGATTGACCACCCCCGCACACGCGCGGGGGTTCAGGTGTTGTAAAACCTGTTTTTGGGCTTTTTGAAAGGATATAACCTATCATAAATGTTACTCCCTCCGTTTCATAATAAGTGTCGTTTTAACATTTTTCACACAAATTAAAAAACCTATTAAAAATTCGATTATACTCTTATTATTTATCTTTGACTATTGGCATTCTTATTTTTTATTAGTTAATATTAGGGAAAATCGCATTAATAGCACAAAAATATGATTTGTCAAAAATATAGCACCAAGGAAGAAAAATTATAAAAATAGCACAAAAACATTTTTTGTCACTAAATTAGCCCTAACCCTAAATCTTAAATACTAAACCCTAAACCTTAAATACTAAACCCTAACCTTGAATAATAAACCCTAAACCCTAAATAATTAACCCTAAATCCTAAATTATATAATATTATAAAAGTCTTTGTAATTAAAATAATGTTAAAAATGTGAATTATTTTCCTTGGTGCTATATTTATGATAAGGTATGTTTTTGTGCTATTTTATGACTTTTCTCTTAATAATAAGGTTAAATTAGCTAACTTATGTCAAAATTTGCACTGGAAATCTAAATCGACACTTATTTTGAAACGGAAAATTAATTCTAAAACGACACTTATTGTGAAACAGATGGAGTAATATTTTTTGTCCATCTTGGTTTATTTTTCCTTTTCCTTTGGTGTCTTCTGAACGGGGGCACAGAAACTTTCGCTGTATTGTTACAACTATATATGATATGATATGTATTTTCATCTATCATACTTTTCGTAAACAAAACTGTCTATTTCATGTTCTATTGTTTAGTGTATGTTTTCATTTCTTTCGTTTGGTACATTACTGCATATCATTTCGAGTTTGGTGATATTTAATTGTGTAATGTGTTTTTGTCTTCAAATCCACAACATGGGAGAAAAAAAAATAGACTTCGCTGATGGTTGATTTGCTTCCACACTAAACCCCTTGTTATGAAGTTTGATTCAAACAACTCTCATCAGGTTTGTATGTTATGTTTATTGAATTTACTCTTTCATGCATTATTCTTGGATAAAGGTTCTCTAGATAGATAGTTTCTTAGTTAGTTCGAGGACGACGACCAATCGTAGATGTTGGCGCTTGTATATCCGTAAAGCAGATTAATTTTTTCTACGTGTTGTCGTCATGTGATTTCCCTTCCCCTCCACTTTATCTTTTGCCAATTGGTGGACCAGGGAAGGCGTTAATGCCATTGGAGGAATGAGAGATCATGTTTAGGATTCTTGGGAGAGAGCTTAAGTTCTTGATTTCATCCCAAATATCTTACCTTATGTTTGTGAGTTGTATTATGAAAGTTGGGTATCTTTTGTTTAGAATAGTAACTTTAGTTTATCTTTCTTGTTGGATAGTCACAACATAAACTATTTAATCTAGCCTTTTTATATACCAATATTATAAAGTTTTATTTATTAATAGAATGTTGAAAACTTAGTTGGATGGCCTCAAGTGTTTCATACTCGTGATCAAGTTTTGTAAACATCTTTCATATCCGAGATTTATCTCGGCTCTTTTCTTCTTTTAGATTCCTAGATACATTTTGTTCATCTAAAAAGTGTTATGTTAAAAATATTTAGGAAAATATTCTGCTGATTTTGAGCCATTGCATTTTTTGGTTATCCAATTCTTTGTCATTTCACTTATTTCTAGTAAACTAAATTTAAAAATAAATAAAAACAAAATGAAGAACTTGTAAATATGAAGCCAATTCTTTTAAAGTGAGTAGGCAATAAAATGTCAGGAAAATATATTATAATAAAAGAATTCCATAAGCTTCGAGTATGTCGGTCTTTCTAATAATCATTTCATTTTTTCCTAATTAAGGGATCAAAATCTCTAGAAGTTTACTGCCTTTTGGTTTCCAGAGACGTCTTTAAGCTTCTCCTCCAGTTCACCTTCGTGGAATTGTACAAAAGGACTTGAGATCATAAGCCAACACAATGAAATACTAAGACAATAAAAGGGTTATACTCTTGGTGAAAGTAACCTTGTGCATGTTCAGAATGATGTCTGAGCCTCCAATAAACTCTCCCTTGATGAAGATCTTTGGAAATGTAGGCCAATGGCTGCACACAAGAACTCATGAATCAGATTCATGCGTAGAAACATTCAATATCTCATCTTGCAATGAGACGATACAGCTATCTCTCTATGAAGCAGTCTCGCCTGAAGGATTTCACAGCGTTTTTCAACTCTTGATCTTCAAGAATGTTTCTAGCGCCAATAGGAACATCTGAACACCAGAACTCGCAACACATTAGTTTCAGAGCTTCAAACAAAGGGATGGCTTTAATTTCCATCTACAACTACCAAGTACATCAAAACTTACTATATTGTTGCAGAACCCTTACGGCTAGTGAGCTAAATCCACACTGAGGAGATTCAGGGACACCTTTCATGTAGATCATAACAGGATTTTCCTTCAAATCATATACAATCCAAAGCTAAACAACATCAGCAAACAACTCCAACCAGATGCAGAATTCAAATAAAATCAACTTCAAATCAAAAAGATCCAAGGTTACATTCTCAACGATATCCTTTAGTGAATCCATGGAACCAGAAGGGACTTTCTGTGTAGGCTTGAAATCATCATGTGTGTCTGAATCGCTGGGCACTGTAGAGAAGTATCTCATCATCCCATTTTGATAGACTGATGATGCAGATGCCTGCAAACAGAGACCATATGATAAAACAACCCTTGATTCTCCTAGAAACAAAAAGGGCTTATTCAGGAGACCCTTCAACTTCCCAATGCAAGACAACCTAGCTGCTAAATATTTTGACATCAGAGTCTAAGATCCACTCCAAGGTGACAACAATATCATCAGGATTAACAAAAGTCCTAATCCACTGAAAGCGAAATTTTTAAACCTTGAGAAACAAACATTCAAATTCATTAAAAAAACATTTGTCCGAGTCAAAAACATAATTGAGAAACACATTACAACCGATTTAGTAACTGTAAACCCTAAGGGAAATTGTTAAACCAAACACGATCAAGGTGGGTGATAAAAGACTTACAGGGTATTGTGAATCGGTCAAGAGGACCCGACATGAAGATAATCGATCGAAGTTGAATAGTTTAGGCCTCACATTGTTTCCCTGAATACTCAGTTTTTTAAACCTTATGTGATGCTTCGAGAACCTAATGGATGAAGCCAAGCCAAGTTTACTACTAAACCTGAAATCCAAGCTCTCTAGATGCATCCTCATATTTGGTTGCTAAGAGTGCAACTCTTCTTTTAATATCAGCTTCTTTACGATCAAGTTCCGCCATTTGTTGTTGGCCCTTTTGCACTTGCTTTTGCAGATATGGGCTTCATATTGTGCAAGGGAAAAAAAATCATTTGGAAATGCTAAAGAAGAGAGACGTTAACGTAAAATTCTTCTGCTAGATCAAGTAGAGCCATGCAAGAAACCATCTTACATTTCGTACTTGACATCCTGAATTATTATCTGAGCTGCCTCCCCGAGATAAATGTGGTCTTTTTCAAACGACGAACAAATGCTTCCCACACACCCTAGAAAAGCAAAAATAACATTTCATAAACTGTACAGGGAGACAACGAACACAATAAAGATGCAATTCAAGATTCTTTGGCATTTTCAAAAACATAGACTAAAAATTCGAAGGTCATGTGGAAGCTGCGAATCAAGAAGCGTAACAGATTGGGAACTGTGCATTTTATGCTACTCATTTCTGCTTAAAAGGACGAATTTACCTTGGGGACTGGAAAATGGCTAACTAACTCATGAAGAAATTATTTAACAAAATTTCGGTTTTCATACAAAAATTAAGCAAAGGCACAATAAGAATAAAAGAAGAAGAAGAATGTCCAATCTGTGAAACAAAAGAGAAGGAGGCGCTAGGCAAAAAGAATACCTCTCCGTCGTAATCGAAATCAGTTCCGCAGATGGCGACAACATCGACGGAAACCATGGATGCGGACGGGATTTTGTTTTTTAGTTGAAATCGCTTGGGTTTTTTGCTCTAAGAAATTTGCGTGTAGGTTTGGTGACGGGAGACTCATATTTATAGCGACGGATGAAGGTCGATCTCGAACGGTGGGATGCGAAGGGGTTTAGTATTGAATGAGATTAAGTTTGTGCTATAATGGTTAAGTTGGGTTTTGATTGAGAGTTAAAGGGAATGGGGAAGGTCATACGAATGTTGTAACAGCTGTTCGCCGTAGGAGACATGTTAGTATGGAAACGACAGAGGAAGGAGGCGGAGAAAGGTAGAAGGTGGTAAGGCAAATATTAGAGTACCGCTCATAAGGTTGATGGGCCCGTTTGAGAAACAGGAGAGTGGGTTTTTTGGGTTGTAACATGCAGCTTAATAATCAAAGGGCCGAAATGTCGAGGGCCCAATATTTTTGAAAGAATTTAGTGGTGACGTGGCGCTCTAGATGGAGAGAAACTTCTCTCATTATATAATAGATTTTAAGCAAACAAAAATTACTGTGTTAAAATAATACCTAATTCTATATCAAATATGCATATGATATGATGCATTAGAGCATAATAATATTACATTCAATATATTGTTTTGTTTCTTGAAAAATGTTCTTCATTTATTTTTTTTTCTGAATTCAATTTTTTAATTTTGTTATTAAAATATAAACTTTAAACTTATTTTCCATGTTAACAATGAATACTACAAGAACTCTGGTTCATAGATACGAACAACTTACGAATTTTTTGTGACTATGATTTTTCAACCATGAATAACCACGAACGAGCCACGATTTCAAAAAAAAAAAAAAAACAAAGATTATGGCTATTTTGTAGTTATTGTGTCTAAATAGCCAAGAAAAATGGATCGTAGCTATTTGCGGCAAAATAGCCACGAATAACTACAAACACATTTGTGGAACCAAATAGCCATAAATAGCTACGACACAAAACATGGAAAAATAGCCACAAAATATTTTCGTAACTATCCGTAGCTATCTTAGCCAGATAGCCAAATAACCATGAATTTATCTGTAGCTATTCAAAACTCTAAACCCTAAATAAACGCTAAAACCCAAAAGTATAAACAAAAATTTAATAATTAAAACTCTAGTTACCATAATATATCTTAAATTCAGATTCAACACTTATAATTTTTTTTTAATTTTCTAAATCAACTATTTTCAAAAATTAACTTAAAACCTCGAATATAACCTTTCAAACCATATACCATAAACCATAATCATATTTTAAACACTAATAAATTAAAAAAATCTTATAAAATTAATCTTTTTTTAAGCGAATGTGTGTTCTTAGAAGTACTTTTTATCAAGGAAAATGAAAAATCCTTAGAAATATTCAAGTCGCGATATACTTATACAATAGTTTGTTCAAGTAGATTTGATCCATTTTTTGCACAAACGCCCTCAAAATACAAGATTCATCATTGACTATATTTTTCACATTATTATTCTTAAGAAAAAGCCATATGCTATCTTCGTTAAGTTACTTCTCTAGTTTTAGTATGGCCATGGAGATAAAATTTTTTTATCAAGCCATATAATGAATCGAGTTCCATCAATTTTGGATAGAATTAGTCATATGCTTACAACACTAGGCATTAACATGCCAATATGATAAAATCAAAACTTGGCCAGTCTATGAAAGATCATTACCAAACTGAATTTGGTATGTCGGCTCACTAGACTCGTAATCAATAACACCTCCACCGCAACCGGTGTAAATAGAGTATGTACATTTAGATAAACATCAGAATTCCAACATATAAATGACAAAATGTTGTAGGTAGTAGACCATTCCCAATTTTGAGTTGTCGACTTATCATACACATTGTCATCTCAAACGTAATCGTACCTTTTCTCGAATAAATCAAAGAATGATTACATATACCAATAAAAACTGAAATTTAAACTAATTAAATCTGAATATATAATATTTTAGAAATAAAAATAATCTCAGAAAATTCATAACTAAATCAGATTATGAATAAAAACAACATGAAATGGATCAAAAATTGATCGAAGACAAATTACTGATCCGTATTCATGTCTTTTCAACAAAATACTCCATACAATAATCAATTTTCGTTATTGCAATAAACATAAACGGAAATCTTCAGAATTAGGATTGTATGAACTCATATTCTACAAAAGGGAAACTGATATTTGTAAAGTAAAATATGTATGATTAGAATATTAAAATGATATCGATACAAGAATATGGAGAAGAACGGAATTGTAGAAGCAATATTTGATCTTTTCTTTAATTTTGAAAACGTATTGTAGTATGACAGTTGCACGAGATTCCGAATCCCATGATATAAATGCATATTTCTTATGATTTACCCGACCTAAATTCATAAGCTTACCAACCATTGTTTTGTGTTGACCCTCAAGAATATAAAAATAGAGTTTTAAGGAATTGTGCATGAATAAATACATGATTGATATGATAATGTGAATGAAATGAAAAGATATAATATATTTATATATATAGCAGTTTTGTTTTCCAACGTACAGAAGACTTCCAAATAGTTTTAGTGGGAACTTTATTATGGTCATAATAAAGCTACACATTAATTTTATAAATTAATTGTCCAATTGAATAGTCATTTGACTTTTTTACCAAGTTTAGATATATGTAGTGATCAATTACAAAACCAAAACTTGTTCTACAAATAGGTTATTGGTCCAAAGCCCATCTGCCTGAACCACATATAAACCAAATCTCGAGCCCGAATCAATCCTGACTCATGTCACCGCTCGCATATTGTTAGCATGAGTTTCTCTTTTAACCAATGTTTTGAAAACCGGACCAGATGATGAACCGGCAAAACATATGAGTCATGGTTCAACCCGGTTCAACCGGTTCAACCGGGTTTTAATAATAATACTTTTATAAATATATATATATATATATATATATGCATATATATGGTAATATCACTGAATATATATATATATATATATATATATATATATATATATTTATAGATACTTTATTATTTCGATTAATAATCATTTGACTTTTTTCCTTTCATAAGTGTCATCCATTTTTTCCTATTTTCAAATATTTATCTTTCCAATTCTATCTACTCATGTTACTTCTTCTCCATCTTCTATCTTTTTCGGGTTTCTGTAAAAAAATTCTTCTAATTTTTTTTCTTTTCGTGCCCATGGAAATTTTCTTATTCTTTGTATCTATCGTTATATCCAACCTAACAATAAATAAACCAAATCGAAATGGAAACAAAACTATATTCAATGTATAAAACCACAGAAAACAATAGTTAAACTATATTGAATTTTGCAAACCGGGTTTTCTAATAAAACCGGGTCACCGATTCCGATGGTTTTTACCGGTTTTTGACCGGTTTTACTGGTCTAACTTAAATCCGGTTTTGGAACCAACCCGGACTCAGCTACATGAAGGAGTCACGGTTGGACCGGTCCAACCGGCCGGTTCGGTCCGGTTTTCAAAACACTGCTTTTAACCATAATTATCTCAAAGTTTCAAACCATGTTACAAACTTTTGATAAACATTTCTCATTAAAATAAACTCTAGTTTTGACATATGTAGGCATTTTAATATAGTGCTCACAACGATGCATCGATAGCTTTCATAATCCGGTTATTTCATGAAAGAAATTTATCGGAATGTTTCCCGAAAATACACCGGCACAACATTTCATAAAATTGAGTTCCAACCGATTCTTCTCTACACATTGGCTTGTATCCCTTGGTAGCCGCCGTGAATGGTAACCCAACTCAAGTGTTTCCACTTGTTGGCTCAACCATGACACCCTGAAGAAGAAACTAAAAAAGTCCAAAAAATGAACAAAGAAACTATAGTAGATCTAAAGACTCAGATATTGAAACAAACCTCTCATGGTTTTTTCAGGCCCCTTTTCTATGCATCTGAAATCATGCTAAAACCAATCATGCAGAATTGGAACAAAAGTAGAATGTTTTCACTAAAACTGAAACTTAAAAAGCGAGAAACAGAAGAGACTTATGGCATAAAGCAGGAACCTGTCTTTGACGCTAGAGCATGGTTCCATCATCTCGAGCTTAGCAAAATAACGACCAACACATCCTTCAGCCACATTGTTCAGATACACCAATGGAGTGTTCCCGGTTAACTACCAGAAGAGAAAGAAAACACAACCAGTCATTACATGAACATGGAAGAAAACTCACTTTTTTTTGTAAATGAACAGTTGAAGAAATAGAGAGCTTACTTCAGTCCCATCTTTAGAAATTCAAGAGGCCATGATTCAAGCTTCACTGCTTAATTCACAAAGAGAATATTGAGACACCAAAGGAATAAATCAACCAACCTGAAATTTGCAAGCTGATATTTCCTAATCTAAAAAAGGAGGAGAGCCCCGTTTGATTGTTCATATGGATACAAAGAGTTCCATCATCGACGGGAAAAATATCTCTTGATTTCTACTTTGACAAACCTGGTAGAGTAAGTCACAACAAAAAGAGAATAGACAAATAAAGTTTGAGAAGATGTTTCATAGGTATATGATTCTTGGATAAGTGAGTGGAGACATATGCATCGCATTCTATTAGTAATTGATTTGAAGCCATCTATTTTATACCTGCTTCAACACAGATTTTTGCAATTAAAAAGCCTTAAAGATTCGATCTCCTAATCCTTGAAGCTGTCATCAATCTTCTCGTTGACATTTCTTAGCAATAACTATTCTTTGTAGTTACATGTTGCCCAAAGCTGTTTTTTTTTTTTTTTTAATTCCCAATTTTTTGTTGGCTTAATGACTGCTAGGCTCTTCAAGAATGGACTTCGAGTTAAAGTGATTCAAATTAGCATATCCAGTCGTATATATATTAGCCATATCAGAAATAAGAAACCAAAGGTTTTAAAAATTATAAAGCGAAACTAGATTTTGACCCGCACTTAAGTGCGGGTTTAATTTTCTTTACAAATTTTACTTTTTATTCATTTTGTTAATAGTAGTTTAGATTTTTAATTATGTAATCTAATTTTCATTATAATTGTTTAACCAACATTATAAACAGTGAGTTAGCAATTTAGTTTTTTTTTTTTAAATGAATTATGTGTTATTTGGAGGAGATATATCGTAAGGATTAAGAGATTAAAATAACGATTTCGCATTATATATTTTAATCTGCGTTGTATCGTAAGATCATAGTTTGGAAAAATATATATATATATATATGTGAAAACAACTATTGTAAAAGTTATGTGGTATATGTTTAATTGTTATTTTATTTATCTAAAATATTATTTTATAAAATACATGTTGTAGTCGTATATATAATTTACAAATTTGATGGAACTATCCGTTAAAAACTTCATTCAAACATAAAGCATAATTTGACGCTTCAAATATTTGAATAATATAAGTATGAAATCATTTTATTATTTTATTAATTTTAAAATATATCAGCTGAAATTATTTACTATATGCGAATTTTTTTTAGAAAATTTATAATTGAGATTGGCTAATTAAATTTTCAACCCGTTTAATTAATTAAATATTTGTCAGTTTGATGGAAAAACCTGCTAAAAAGTACAATCGTAAAAACATCAATCGTAATATGTGTATATATATATATATATTTGAAACAAAATAAAAAAATATTAAAATATATTTCAAATATTTGAATAATATAAGTATGAAATCATTTTAATATTTTATTAATTTTAAAATATATCAGCTGAAATTATTTACTATATGCGAATTTTTTTATAGAAAATTTATAATCGAGATTGGTTAATTAATTTTTCAACCCGTTTAATTAATTAAATATTTTTCAGTTTGATGGAAAAACCTGCTAAAAAGTACAATCGTAAAAACATCAATCGTAATATATATATATATATATATATATATATATATATATATATATATATATATTTTGAAACAAAATAAAAAGATATTAAAATATATTATAAATATATTTTGAATTAAATCATAAATTAAGATCATAAATTAGAGAATCTTAATTTATATATAATAGTTGATGTATAAATTATTCATTATATTTATCAATTAATTTGTTTTGATTTTAATTAATTAGGAAAGTGGGACCTATTAGATTTTGGTTGTTTGGTTACATGTTTAATAATTGTCTTGTTTGGAAACATGGATTGTAGAGATAATGTTATATTTCCTAATTACCCTTAATGAAGGTTACAAATCCTAATAATATTAAGGGCAAATTTCAGGAACAACATTTATGTACCATGGACAAACTCCAATTTTTTAATAGTATTGATTGAATGAGTGCATAATGCAAGTGGAGGTTTGTAGCATCAGCTTGGACTATTTATACGAATAAGGAGATAAATATTAGAAACGTCTGGAGGGCGTGGGGTGGAAGATATGTTAAATGTGTAAAGTTTTGGTACTGGAATTCCCTCTAGGAAATCCGGCTCATAAAATAACGAGAATAAAGGCTCAAGGTACGATCCAAACCCATTTAAGCCGTAAATCGGTGGAGGCCCAAACGGACAGACGTATCAGAAAACACGAAGTCGAGTTCGTCAAGGTCGACTTCGACAATGGCTTGGATTAATGACCAAGTCATTGTCTGTTGAAACGGTCCGCAAATCGAGGAGAGAAGAGGAGATCGTCGCTAACGAGGTGCCGAAAGATCGGAACGGGAAGATCGAGATCGAGGTTATTTAAAAGAAAAGAGAACTCATTCACATGCATTCCATCTTCATGAGAGAAACAATTCGACTAATAGCTTTAATCATACTTGTATACTTCATTTCGATGTATAAGTTCGATCTCGAGATTCAATCCTTAATACATCTATGACTCATAGGAAATCTACATTTTCATTCATTCAAAGTCCAAATCCACGAAATACAAATCCTTGGTGTGAATCACAGTCTCACATTTGGCGCCGACTGTGGGGACTACCGTAGATCTTCCTATCTTAAGAATCATATCTAGGGTTCGATAGATCAGGAAGAATCCTGACCAACCCGGATCTTCCGACGCCACACCTTCAGTCGATCACCAGCAAGTGGTCGGCAACGTTCCTCAGAACACCATCAGATTAAATATCATGGGTAAGGCTGATGGCGTGATGGCAAGCTCATCCTCTGTCTCCACGACATCGGCACCAATCGGCCCAATCGCCCAAACAGTCGCGGCGGGACAGAATCCGACAAATGACTTGTCAGGAACTAACGATCCAAAGAGGAACTGGGTCTGGATGAGGACTGACTCCACCTCTGCCTCCGCATCAGAAGGCGGATCTAGAACGCTCAGTACCAGCCCACCACAACCTCTTGTGCCTCCCCGACAAAGTCCGGATGACCTCGCTGAAATCTGTATGATGCTTAACCTCTTGGTTAATCGAACGAGAAGCAATGAGGCTAACTCCCGGGCCTAAGAGATCGCTAACTGTGCCCTAGCTACCCAACTCGCGAAACAGGAATAGTGCATTAATGCCCGTTTCGAAGAGCTTGTTAGCCAAAACCAAGGAGATCAATCTACTCGTGATCAACAACCTCCTCTAAGTCCTCCACCCCGAACACATTTGGACTTCTCTCAGGTGATATCAGACCTTAGTGTCGATCGACACTGATCGTGGACAGACATATTTTCGCGAGTTGATGACTTTTAAAGATTTTCAGAAAGGCCCAGAAGTTTATCATATTTACAAAGAAGGCCCAATTCGTGTTTTAGGCTAGTTAATTAGGTTTTAGAGCCACTTGTTAGGTTACGCTTTTGATACGCTAGGTTTTATCAGAGATTGAGTTTTGGGGCTGATCTTGTACTCGAGAGAGACTTGATTTCGAACCCCAGTTTTTATATCTCTTTTATGCTATTTGGTATTCTATTCATCATGTCTGTTGTTTCAATTGCCATGTCTGAGTAGATCTCCTTGTTAGGTTTAGGGATTCTCGTTAGGGATTTCATGGATTGTTAGTTTAATTGATTAATTTGGATACTTAACATCTAGTTCTTCATCTAGGTTGTTCTTAATGCTGAATTCTAGACTGATCACCTAGGGTTTAGATCTGAGATAAATAACAATAGCGCGAGAGTGTGAGTTATAATCTGAATAAACTTAGTGTGAGCAATTTGACTAGATACAAAGAGATTTGGTTTAGAAGAATTGTGAACCGATAGAACCTGTCCTTAATGCTTGTTTAGAACTCTAGGACTCGCAACGAGAGTTGGATTTCTAGGTTGTTAGACATAGTTAGTATTCACAGCGAGAGTTGGTTTGCTATATTTCTATGATTCTAGTTCTAGAACATCGATATCTGAATCATGTTAATTGATTGATATGATTCCTTGATTTCCTGAGAACTTCCCTGAACCTGACACCTTCGTTAATTGCTTACACCTCTCTTTAAATTACTTGCTTGTTTACTGCTTTCAATCTATTCGCTTAGCTTAATTCGATTACATATAGTCTATCGCGTGAAACTAGAGTCTCTGTGGGATTCGATACCTTTTATACTACAATCACATAACTGTGCACTTGCAGTAGAATATGATTAAAACTCTGAGCCTATCAACTACCAGATTCTATCCCTATATTCTACTGCAGCGGCGCCAAAAACTTGATATAGCAGATTTTATCCCAATATTCTACTGCAAGTGCACATATGCGATTGTAGTATTAAAGGGTATCGATCCACAGAGACTCAAGTTCATGCAACAGATTATATGTTTTTGAATTAAGCTAAGTCTATCAGATGAAAGCAGTAAAGAATGCAAGTAATTTAAAAGAATGTTTTCAATGGGAGAAAAACGATAGACTTAGGAAGTTCCCAGGAAATCATGAAATGTTAGACACCTAACTAATCAGGGTTCAGATTAAGCATAGGTTCAAGAACTAGAATCACAATATCAAATAATTCAACTCTCGCTGCAATTATTATCTATTTCTAGCAACCTAACGATTCAAATCTCTTTGCAATCTTAGAGTTCTAGACAAGCATTAATAGCAAGTTCCTTAGTTCACAATTCTCCTAAACCAAATCTCTTTGTATCTAGTCAAATTGCTCACACTAAGTTCTGTCATATTATAATTCACACTCTCGTGCCAAATTATTTATCTAAGATATAAACTCTAGGTGATCAATCCAGAATTCAGTTTTAAATCTCAACTTAGGTGATGAACAAATAGATTAAGAATCCTAATTATCCAGTTATCTAATAAAGCATAAAAACCTTATGAGAATCCCTAAATCTAACAGAGGTTACTACTCATACATGATATCAACAAGACAAAACATATTTGAATAGAAAACCAAAGACTGAATAGATATAATAAATGGGGTTCGAAATCCTTCTCTCAAAGGTTACTGGTAGCAGAATCAGCCCCAAGCAAAATCTCCCAATCACAAAAACCAAAAGCCAAAAACAAAGCAAGAACAAAGATAGGAGAAAACAACTCTACAAAACCCTATTAAGAGACTAAACACGTTTTGGGGCTAAATTTGAAATAAGAAAACTTCTGGACTTTCTTGCAATTCTTCAAAAGATGTAATAACTCGCGCATAATGCAAGATGATCCTCAGTGTCGACCGACATTAAGAGTATTGTCGGTCGACATCAACTCCTGATCACGGCTCCAACTTCAACTTCTCGCAGAATGCTCCAGAAATGTCCCAAAACTCCTAGCTTCGCTCCAAACGCATGCTAACCTGTAAAAGACTCGATAGACTCGAAATACAAGGTAAAAAACACAAAATATACACTTACATCATGGTTGAAAACCTACAAAACCATGATATATCACCGACGACAAATGGGAAGCACGAAAATTCAAAGCACAGAGCGCGAGATAGTGTGTCTTAGAAGGAGAGCTTTTAAAAAGAAGCCTCTCCGTACCATATCTCAAATGCCTCGACGGCAAGCAGGCTCGAACAGTGATCACACAGGCTCATGAGGGATCATGTGGAAGTCATTTCGGAGGACGAGCTCTAGCCATACGGATCAAGAGGCAAGGCTTCTTCTGGCCGACCATGGCAGCCGAGTGCGATCTTGTTCGAATAATGTGACAAGTGCCAAAGGCACGCCCCGATTATAAACCAGCCATCGGAGAAAATATCTTCGATCTTGTAACGCCCCTTTCCCATTATCCGCTGACCGTCGAGCTGACCGGCCAACAATCAAACAAGAACATGACCGATCGATCCTGAGCAAGTCAAACAAGAAAGTTTCGCCACAAGACGAAGCCAGAGACATATCGGTTTGAGACAAAGGCTCGCACTAACCCGTCTTTGACCCCGCTATCCTCACTTCCGTAGTACAAAGCTTCACAACTTGTACTACTTCCGTGAGTTGTGTCAGTTTGGACTAAACACAATATCAGGGAAGCAAATTCATTTCTGAGTAAATCAAACGTTACATAACGTTTAATCATCTTTACAAATCAGTTTCCCAATCATTAAGAACAACACAAAAATACTCCATGCTAAATTAGCGCCAAAGCCGAACCAAAAGAAAACTCAAAATTATTGAATCAAAACCCCGCCACAAGCGATCCCGAATCTACATCGAGGACCTCCCGCGTCCGTTGCTGCTAAACCTGAAAAACACAAAAAGAGTCTAATGAGCGATCTAAGATCACCCAGCGAGTCGGCTCCCCACTACGGCTTCTAATCTATCTATCATCTACAGATTCTCGCCCGGAAACCCCAAAATAACAAACAACACAACAAAAAGCCGATCACGCACTACCACGTCGTGTCAAGCCCACCACACACAATCAATTGCCAAAAGAAAGAGAAAGCGATTAGAGGAAATCGGAAGCATTGCGGCACATGCTCTCGATTGAGAATCGATCTATCTATCGCGCAATACCAACAACACCAACACAACACTGGGCCCCTACGATCTCGGTAACTTCCATGGGTTTCCACCGTTACCGACATGGTAACTAACCCACGACTCCTAGACGTAAACACGAATTCCAACGGCTAGGACACCGTTCTCCGTCCATCGATACACGGTGACTCAAGTTACCCCCGACAACCCAAGTTTCCATGAAGTCCGGCCCTAGGACGCGACCCCATATTCTCCGGACCACACACCTACCGGCGTCACTCAGTAGGTTAACGCGATAATCGGATTCACCACCCGAAGGCCCACGATCCGATTAGACAACTACTCGAGGATCCAATCGGGTCGGAAGTACTGGAACGTATTCAAAACCTAGACTTGCGGGATCTAACGCACCCTAGAATCCTAGTGCAGAAATATAAACACGCAGACTCACTTGGACTCTAGCAACAATCACTCAATCAATAATCAACAACGATCTCAACACCATATCCCGCACCGTACCGAGTCAGCAGCCATGACTTAACAGGTCTTGTGACCAAGTTAAGTATCCACACGGTTTGCTCGGCCCAACATCGAGACGATCTAACAGGCCTGCACAAAAGCTCAATAGCACCAACCACACAACCACATAATAGCACAATCACCACACAACCAGGCCTATTAGGGTTTTAAAGTCTTTTAACCAATTCACAACCGCTACCTTGGATTAGCGGATTGCTAATCCGTAGACGGATCACCAATCACATTACTTTCCCTTTTCTTAACCTTCCTGAGTATCTTTTATGAAATCCCCTATCCGTCGGTTTAGAGCTAGTAGTTTACTAAACTCCCCAACGTCTCTTCTTTCCTTTACTTAATTAATTTCTTCTTTGCAACTCTTATTAAACCTAATCTCGATATCATTCTTTACGTTATACGTTCATTAGGTTTAATTCCATATTTTAACACCGTCTTAATTCCCGTACTTAGATTCATTCGATACCGTCCTTTAAATACGTATACATGCACATACGGTCCTATCATGCCACGACTATATGCATGCATCAATCAACGGTTCTAACAACCTAGTGGCACACAACAGGTTTAATCCGTTTAATTCTTACGATCCTAACATGCGTCTTAAACCCTAACCGGTTTATTGTTAATCAGTCAATTCGATTCTAAAACACTATCAAATCACATCCGGGTATGCAAACCCTAATTATACGGTTTCTCATTTCCCGATCTAAATGCTTCTAACTACGGTGTTTGAGCCGACTCACAGTGATTGGTCGGAATGACGGTACGGATGCGGACACAAATCCCGAGACCCCGAACTGAGACCCGAACCTCCCGAATACAAACTCCGAGGATTCCCGAATACCCGTACACAAACCGCAAATGCAAACTGGCCAGAGTCAACGCGTTGACCCTTGTTGACCGCGGTGTTGACCGGCGTTGACTGGCCGTTGACCGGTTGACCCGTTGACCACTCCGGTTAACCTTCTGAACCACTGAACCACCAATTGGACCAAACCGACTTTCAATCAACCGGTTTAGATCAAATTGTTGACCGGTTTAGCTCAACCGTTGACCAAGGCTTAACCAAGCCTAAACCAACCCAAGTTCTTGAACCAAATGACCCATTTGCAACCCTGATGAACTGGTTGAAGAGAGAGAGACGTCAGAGGAGAAGATTCTGGTGGTTTTTCCAGCGTTGACCGACGGTGGTCTGGCGTTGATCGGCCGGTTCACCCCTTTTTTCGGCGACTCAGACGACAATCCACCCACCAAACTGACCACAAAGAATAGATCTGTCCATTGGTAACTTCAATTTATCAAGAACCGGTGAGGAGAGAGAGAGAGGAGGAGATCTAACCGGCGGCTCCACTTCCACAGAAGCTCCGGCGAGATTCCGGCGACGGCGATGGCGGTGGCTGGCTGGCGATTGTAGAGGAGTGTGAGAGGAGTCCACTGGGCTTTGCAGAAGTAGATTTGGGTTTGTTATGAGGAAGTTATGATGTTTCTTGTAATAGAAGGTATCAAGAACACTTTGATGTTCTTGAGATTTTCTTGAATCTTCAAAGGAGTTTTCTGGGATTTGGATGAGTTTCTGGAGAGAGATGTCTACAGAGAGAGACTGGAGAGAGATTCAGAACTTCCCAAATGAACCAAGATGCATGAATAGTTGAAGTGATAGAATGTTCTTTGCATGTAACATGATCCATGCACCAAATGTGAGCTTGACCCCTCAAAAGGAATGGCTGGCGACCTGGGGGTGAGATACCTGTCTCTGGAGCTCCTTCTGATCAACAAGAACCAGCCCAAAACCGGCCCAATTCATTTGCAAACCCATCTTGCAATTTTGTCTCGATATCCTCGGTTTCACGATTATTGTTTTAGAAAATCCTTCACTATTCCCATAAATCTCAAAAATTCCATAAACTGATTCTCCCTGATTTTTGATGAATTTATCAACTTGAATCACCTCATTTGGAGTTCCTAGCTCCGGTTATGAATTTCCGAAGTTTGCTCGGTTTTCTCGGTTTTCAATCCGATAAGCCGAAAAACCTGTTCCTGCTTCGTTTCTTCCAATTCTGGTCTTGTAAATATTCTTTATGTTATAAAATGAGAACATTTGGCCTGTCTCGGCTTCCGTCTCAAACTTTGTCAAAATTACCATTTTACCCCTGTGTTTGGCAAAATTACAATTTTGCCCCTATTGACTTTCCTTCTGTCCGTTGATCATATTTTTGAATACATGGTATTACATTCTTCCCCACTTACAGGAATTCGGTCCCCGAATTCTCCGTCACTAGCAGACTTCGAATCGGCACCAACCCCTGCAAGTTGTTTCACTACGCCCTTTTTCTGCTCCTTTCTCACAAACCAACGTCTCGTTATTTGACCTTGACACTCAGAATCCACTTCCCATACTTTCTGGCGGTTTGCTACCTTATTCCAAATTTCCCATGCTCCTTCATACTGCTCACTCGGCTGTCACTTTATCACTCGATCCCTAATCTTGACGACACTCCTTCATTTGCTCCTTATTCTTCCCATTTAACTACAGCTTTGTTTCCCGATTTCTGGTTCCGCTCATTGTGTCACTTCTTTCTGTAATTGATCTTTCTTAAACTTAGAACTTCCACAATTGGCTACTTTGCTCTGATTCTCACTTCTGACTTTCCCACTTTTCTTCAACTTTCACGTCCTTCCCGATACAGGTTTGTCTCCCCGAGACACTCCTCAAGAATCTGTATCCCAAACCTAACATCTCTATGGCTCCAACTCCATCCGTACTGATAACTCCACTCTGTTCCCGATATTGCCTCTTCATTACCGAACGCTCCCCAAGAATTTTGATTTCTGAATCCGACTTTGCTAAACCTCCATTCATTTCACACCGATCGCTTCACTCTGGTTTCCACACTGTCGCTGACGTTTCCTCAAATCTTTTTGCTAACTCATCATACCAACAGCTTTGTTCTTCCAGTTACCGTGCACTGATACATCTTCCACTGATGATCTATACCAACTGCTTCACTTCCCGGGTCAACCTGTCTTGCGGCCTCTTTGCATTCCATCTCGCTTTCGGGTTCGGGTTCGGTCTCGTATTCGTATTGTATCGTCCATTCCGTCATACATTCAATTCAATGACTTTGACTGGAGCGGTGAAATTCAAACCAATCCATCCCTCGATATCACTTCCTCATAAATATATAGTTAGTTAACCATGTACCCCACGGTTACCCATGATTAAGTAACGATATTCTATAACTACGCTCTCTCGTGAATTGACGGTCGAATACAACCATTCTCGAGTTGGCTCAAAGCCTTAATAAAAAGGTTCTAATACTTTTTACTTCTAACAACTTAACGATTGCGATAACATTTAAACTACTCAAGCCAACAAAACATAACTAGCAATCGAACAGTTTACCAATACCATCAACAATCCTCAAATGCTATGCATGCCATAAAAAGAAAACTAACAACCTAACAGCGCTACACCACTAAACGAAACAAAACCCTCGTTCTCCAATACACCACTCAAGCATTAGATAAAGCACGCAAGCAATAAATACCGAAGCAAACAATTACCACACACAAACACGCAATCACAAGATCGCTCCGGATATGTCGTCAGTCTGGGTTTAGGTTATGATGAACGGTCGTCAGTTCCGCTCATCATCAGACTTCACATGGTAATTCGTTTGCATCCCAAAACCATCACATGCATGCAAATAATTACTATGCAAGCCATAATGATAAGTTGAACAGTCTGCGTCACATATATATATACAAAAACGACATAACACATGTTTCGAGGTTTTTAATACATAGATAAAAACAGAAATACAACAAGACGTCCGTCATCATCACCATAACTCCCAAACCGTACCATCATACCCTGGAGATGTCAGATACAACACGCGAAGATCGCCGATCTAGATACACAGAAAAACAACATAGTTAGTGCCCACACTTACCTGGCCTAACTATCCTAGCCCTAACAGCCCCAGCACAACCCGAATGCCCAACATAAGCGGCATCGCGGCTCGCGGTGGTAACCACTGGCAGGTGTGCCGGGAGGGTGTGGTGGGTGGACATCTCTACACGGCGCTCCGACCTGCTGCGGCTCTGTCATCGGACATAAACGTGCAATGTGTCCTTCGCGACCACAAAGCTGACGGACGGCGACGGGCGCTGGCCGTGGCCCACGGTAACAAGCTGATGCCTAATGATCCGAAGCACTACACAATTGACAGGAAGAAGTAGACACCGAAGAAGGATCCTGAAAACACTCGGACGCACGATGACCCTGAACTCCACTTATCTGGCAAATTACTGGCGCTAAGCGAGAACTACGGGAATATACAAATGCTCGATGTCCCTCTTCTCCACACCTCCTACAAGTCCTTGATGGTCTCGGCGGCTGCACTGGTGGCTGCGCTACAGGTAATTGGGCGACTGGTGGCTGACTGACAGGCTGCAGAATGAGCTCAGTGTCTCGACGACTAGGTCCGGGTCCGTAGCCCTCAAGCAATGGGACGCGATATGGCTCCGTGTCAGACATACATGGTCTTGGTCCCGCAATCGGACAAATCGGTGCGAGGTGACCGTCCATACCACACACCTGACAGTAATAAGGACCTGGCACCGGCTGGTATGGCTCACGATAACGCGGATCGACGGGTCATGGACACCAGTACAAGTGGAAACCTTGAACTCCGCATGCGCTACACGTCCGGTGTGCAAGCATTGGCGGTAGCGAGTCCGTCGTGTCTGCTGGTGGGATCTCTGGCGGCGCAACTAGCTCGGTCGGCGGTGTACCTGGCGGTGTAATAGGCACAAAGTGTGTATCCGACTCCGACATCGACATCGGCTCAGCCCCTGATAATGGCTCTGTCGCAGAGAGTGACTCGATAGAGCCGGGTGACGATGATGCCGACCTATCAAGTGGTGTACGAGGCGACCCTGGCTGTGGATCCGACTGATGGTGCGGCCCAATCTGCTGCTCTAGAACGTCCCCAAGCATCGCCATCTGCTCATCAACGTGCTGCTCCCAATATGGATGCTGCTCTGGGTCTATCGGCTCCATTTCTATATCGACTGCTGCATGTAACGGGTCCAACATAAAGTCCACCCCACTGAGCGGGACGAAATCTGACTCGTGTAGGCTAAAGGGTAACGGCACATCATGCGCCTCGAGCATCGGCGGCTGAATCACTGGTGGTACCATAGGCGCCTCTAATTGTGGCGGTAATGGTGGCAATCCATGGTCCGCATATCCCAGGTAACCCATCATCCCTGCGAATATGTCTGAGGTACCCGCATCGTCCTGAATAGCTGGAGGTAACGGATCAGGTAATGGCCTCCAATCTACGGCGGCTGCTCTCGCTCCTTGGGTCACTCGCAGAGGAACTGGCGGTCGGTCCGATATCCGCGAACCCTGTGACGGCTCAGGCTGCGCTCTCAAACTCGCCTAATGTTGCTCTAACTGAGCCCGGTACTATGCTGCTGTCCTCCGATGATGACTAATGCTGCTCACACGAACCACCCACACCCACACACCCGTCCAGGGACACTCTGCTGCTGACTGCAAACAAAAAACACATATGAACATTAGTACAAATAATACAAATTTCTATCCACATCCCAACCCCCAATTTACAGACGCGGCTCGGTTTCCTAATGGATGCTTGGGTAAGACACAATTTTGACTCGATAAACCACCAAAAACACTCAGAAATGAACAGTTTCGAAACCCATGACGAACCATGCTCTGATACCACCTTTTTGTAACGCCCCTTTCCCATTATCCGCTGACCGTCGAGATGACCGGCCAACAATCAAACAAAAACATGACCGATCGAACCTGAGCAAGTCAAACAGGAAAGGTTCGCCACAAGACGAAGCCAGAGACATATCAGTTTGAGACAAAGGCTCGCACTAACCCGTCTTTGACCCCGCTATCCTCACTTCCGAAGTACAAAGCTTCACAACTTGTACTACTTTCGTGAGTTGTGTCGGTTCGGACTAAACACAATATCAGGGAAGCAAATTCATTTCTGAGTAAATCAAATGTTACATAACGTTTAGTCGTCTTTACAAATCAGTTTGCCAATCATTAAGAACAACACACAAAACTCCAGGAAAAATTAGCGCCAAAGCCGAACCGAAAGAAAACTCAAAATTATCGAATCAAAACCCCGCCACAAGCGATCCCGAATCTACACCGAGGACCTCCCGCGTCCGTAGCTGCTAAACCTGAAAAACACAAAAAGAGTCTAATGAGCGATCTAAGATCACCCAGCGAGTCGGCTCCCCACTACGGCTTCTTATCTATTTATCATCTGCAGATTCCCGCCCAGAAACTCCAAAATAACAAACAACACAACAAAGAGCCGATCACGCACTACCACGTCGTGTCAAGCCCACCACACACAATCAATTACCAAAAGAAATAGAAAGCAATTAGAGGAAATCGGAAGCACTGCGGCACATGCTCTCGATTGAGACTCGATCTATATATCGCGCAATACCAACAACACCAACACAACACTGGGCCCCTACGATCTCGGTAACTTCAACGGGTTTCCACCGTTACCGACATGGTAACTAACCCACGACTCCTAGACGTAAACATGAAGTCCAACAGCTAGGAAACCGTTCTCTGTCCATCGATACGCGGTGACTCAAGTTACCCCCGGCAACCCAAGTTTCCATGCAGTCCGGCCCTAGGACGTGACCCCGTATTCTCCGGACCACACACCTACCGGCGTCACTCAGTAGGTTAACGCCATAATCGGAATCACCACCTGAAGGCCCACGATCCGATTAGGAAACTATCCGAGGATCCAATCGGGTCGGAAGTACCAAAACGTATTCAAAACCTAGACTTGTGGGATCTAACGCACCCTAGAGTCCGAGTGCATAAATGTAAACACGCAGACTCGCTTGGACTCTAGCAACAATCACACAATCAATAATCAACAACAATCTCAAAATCATATCCCGCAAGTCTACTCACGCACACCCACACCACTGCCCTGACTCAGCACCGTACCGAGTCAGCAGCCACGACTTAACCGGTCCCGTGACCATGTTAAGTATCCACACGGTTCGCTCGGACTAACACTGAGATGATCTAACAGGCCTGCACAAAAGCTCAATAGCACCAACCACACAACCACATAATATCAAAATCACCACACAACCATGCCTATTAGGGTTTTAAAGTCTTTTAACCAATTCACGTCCGCTACCTTGGATTAGCGGATTGCTAATCCGTAGACGGCTCACCAATCACATCACTTTCCCTTTTCTTAACCTTCCTGAGTATCTTTTATTAAATCCCCGATCCGTCGGTTTAGAGCTACTAGCTTACTAAAATCCCCGACGTCTCATCTTTCCTTTACTTGATTCATTTCTTCTCTGCAACTCTTATTAAACCTAATCTCTATATCATTCTTTACGCTATACGTTCGTTAGGTTTAATTCCATATTTTAACACCGTCTTAATTCCCGTACTTAGATTCATTCGATACCGTCCTTTAAATTCGTATACATGCATATACGGTCCTATCATGCCACGACTATATGCATGCATCAATCAACGGTTCTAACAACCTAGCGGCACACAACAGGTTTCATCCGTTTAATTCTTACGATCCCAACATGCGTCTTAAACCCTAACCGGTTTATCGTTAATCAGTCAATTCGATTCTCAAACACAATCAAATCACATCCGCTATGCAAACCCTAATTCTACGGTTTCTCATTTCTCGATCAACATGCTTCTAACTACGGTGTTTGAGCCGACTCACAGTGATTGGTCAAAATTACGGTACGGATGCGAACACGAATCCCGAGACCCGAACCTCCCGAACAACCGAATACCAACTCTGAGGCTTCCCGAATACCCGTACACAAACCGCAAATTCAAACCGGCCGGACTCAACGCGTTGACAGCAGCTTTGACCGGTGTTGAGAGGCCGGAGTCAACGCGTTGACCGCAATTTGACCGGTGTTGACCGCCCGTTGACCGGTGGTTGACTTTGACCCGGTTGACCCGTTGACCACTCCGGTTAACCTTCTGAACCACTGAACCACCAATTGGACCAAACCGACTTTCAATCAACTGGTTTAGGCTAAACCGGTTTAGATCAAATTGTTGACCGGTTTAGCTCAACCGTTGACCAAGGCTTAGCCAAGCCTAAACCAACCCAAATTCCTGAACCAACTGACCCATTTTCAACCCTGATGAACCGGCTGAAGAGAGAGACGGCGGAGGAGAAGATTCTGGTGGCTTTTCCGGCGTTGATCGACGATGGTCCGGCGTTGACCGGCCGGTTCACCCCTTTTTCCGGCGACTTAGACGACGATCCATCCACCAAACTGACCACAAAGAAGAGATCTCTCCATTGGTAACTTCAAATCATAAAAAACCCGTGAGGAGAGAGAGAGAGGAGGATATCTAGCCGGCGGCTCCACTTCCACGGCAGCTCCGACGAGATTCCGGCGACGGCGATGGCGGTGTCTTGCTGGCGCTTGTAGAGGAGAGTGAGGGGAGTCCATTGGGCTTTGCAGAAGTAGATTTGGGTTTGTTATGAGGAAGTTATGATGTTTCTTGTAATAGAAGGTATCAAGAACACTTTGATGTTCTTGAATCTTCAAAGGAGTTTGCTGGGATTTGGATGAGTTTCTGGAGAGATATGTTGACAGAGATAAACTAGAGAGAGATTCAGAACTTCCCAAATGAACCAAGATGCATGAATAGTTGAAGTGATAGAATGTTGTTTGCATGTAACATGATCCATGCACCAAATGTGAGCTTGACACCTCAAAAGGAATGACTGGTGACCTGTAAGTGAGACACATGTCTCTGGATCTCCTTCTGATCCACAAGAACCAGCCGAAAACCGGCCCAATTCATTTGCAAACCCATCTTGCAATTTTGTCTCGGTTTCTTTGGTTTCACGATTATTGTTTTAGAAAATCCTTCACTATTCCCATAAATCCCAAAACTTCCATACACTGATTCTCCCTTATTTTATATAAATTTAGAAACTTGAATCACCTCATTTGGAGTTTCCTAGCTCCAGTTATGAATTTCCGAAGTTTGCTCGGTTTTCTTGGTTTTCAATCCGATAAGCCGAAAACCCGTTCCTGCTCCGTTTCTTCCAATTCTGGTCTTGTAAATGTTCTTTATGTTATAAAATAAGAACATTTGGCCCGTCTCGGCTTCCGTCTCGAACTTTGGCAAAATTACCATTTTGCCTCTGGTTTGGCAAAATTACAATTTTACAATTTTTCCCCTGTTAACTTTCCTTCTGCCCGTTGACCATATTTTTTGAATACAGGGTATTACAGATCTCGTCATCCTATCCATTTATGCGATTGGGAATGAACATCGTGGGACCTTAAGTCGCATCGGGCAAAAAGAAAGCCGAGCATATATTGGTCATGACAGACTACTTCACCAAGTGAATCGAAGCCGAATCATACCAAAAAATCAAAGACGTCCATGTAAAGGATTTCCTCTGGCGTAACATCATATGTCGCCATGGACTACCCCATGAGATTGTCACCGATAATGGACCACAATTCATTTCAAACATTTTCCAAATGTTGCGCAGAACCTGAAACATCAAGTTGACCTACTCGACACCTCATTATCCTCAGGGAAACGGTTTGCAGAGGCGGCAAGTCAATCATGAACAACCTCAAGAAAAGGGTCGAGGAATGCAAATCGAGCTGGAGCGACGAGCTCCCAGCTGTACTCTGGGCCTATCCGACTACTCCCCGCAAATCCACTGGAGAAGCTCCCTTTTCTCTGGCTTACGGTATCGAGGCGGTAGTTCCCACCAAAATCCTCATGT